>OW964559.2:45457929-45806022 GCA_943138885.2 Tholera decimalis
ACATGAATGAGACGCGCAAGGTATTTAAGCAGAGGTTGAAATTTTGTCAGGATAATGAGGACCAAATCAAAATGAACAAGCTAGCGACTGAGCATGGGCGTAAGCATTTCCAGAACTTTTGGAAATCCACACAGAGGTTAAATCCTAGACCTACAGTTCCGGTGAGTGTGGATGGAGTTGAGAAACCTGAGGAGATTGCGAATATGTTTAGGAGGCATTTTGCGGTGGATCCACGTCAGGCTGAAGAGCAGGTGCGTGTCGCTGAGGGCATCATGTCTGGAAAGCCAATAAACATTTCGGAAAAGGAGATTAAGGATGTTATTAAATCTATGACTAAAGGCAAATCTCCCGGACATGATGGCTTAAGCATTGAACACTTTCAGTGTGCAGGTCCCCATCTTCCTAGGGTCCTATCGATGCTGTACAACTTCTGCGTGAGGCATTCCTACCTGCCTATAGATCTGATGAGGACGATAGTTGTGCCTATAGTGAAGAGTAAGACTAAGGATGCGTCAGATAAGGATAACTACAGACCGATCTCTTTGGCCACTGTAACAGCTAAGTTGCTTGATTGTGTGTTTGAGCGTAGGATAAGTGGACAGCTTTGTTAAAGTATTAGTGTGTTATTACACTGGTATACATTTCTATTTTTCTAAGTTGGCAACGTCCCTTCTTCCCTGTCATGGCTTGCACTGAGTAAAATGGTATTCTGTAATTATTATTTTAAATAAAGTAATAAGTTTATTTTGTGGAAATAAGTGTTTCTCTGAATATGATCCAATAACAAAATATGGTAGCAGTCCGTGGTTAATTGAATATGTAAAAAGATTGCTAAAATATCGCAGGATTGAAAAAAAAGTGAAAATTGTTTTTGTGCTGTGGCATACATGTGTGTGCTGAAAATAAAAGGACTTTTTGGCGGGAAGTCAAACGAGGCGGTAATTTTGATTTGCACAAATTTATAATTTATTTAAAGTTTTGCTTTCAAAAGTGCGGAATTGCATTAACTTTTCACTGAGCGAACCCATTTTAAACGATGAGTCCTCATAGTCAGGGCGAGGACCCTGGGGGAACGAAGAAAAGAAGGTATGAACAAAGAAATGCAGACGGGAATACAGATTCTAACCCGTTTAAAATTTACACAAAACCAAATTACAAGAGACTGTTTCTGGAAAACGGGAATTCTGAATTTACTGTTTATGTAGAATCTACTGAACAAGAGAAGTTAGGAAATAAGAATCCCGTAACCCTTACAAATTTAATAACAGACAATGTAAAATGGGCATAACGTTCAGGAAAGCAGCAGCTGCCAATAATTTCCTTAAAATGGAAGACTTCTTGTTGAAAAATAAGATGAAAGCTTTCATCCCATCCTATCTTACGGAAAAAATTGGGGTCTTAAGGTTTGTGCCGAAAGACTTATCGAATGAAGAGATATATAAAAACATAGTGTGTGATGCCGAAGTAATATCAATTAAAAGATTTATGAGAAAAGTTGAAGGAAAATTAGTTCCTCTCACCACTATTGCCGTGACTTTTGCGTCAACATCTCTCCCACAATATGCCTACATCAGACTTTTTCGATATGAAAAAGTCAAAGCTTATATACCTCCACTATTGCAGTGTTATAAATGCCTAAAATTCAATCATTGTGCCAAGGTTTGTAGAGGCGAACAAAACTGCTCTTCTTGTGCCGGTCGACACTCATATAGGGAATGTGATGTTGAAGAG
Organism: Tholera decimalis; assembly: GCA_943138885.2. Lineage (NCBI taxonomy): Eukaryota > Metazoa > Arthropoda > Insecta > Lepidoptera > Noctuidae > Tholera > Tholera decimalis. Next base: position 45,459,661 of record OW964559.2, read on the forward strand.
ACTGTGTGTATCAACTGTTCAGGTAACCACCTTGCCATTTCACGAGATTTTCCTGTTAAAAAACAAAAAATGGTTGAAAAGAAGGCCAAATTTCGTCAACAATCCTATGCCACTGCTGTGAGTTTACCTCCTTCCTTTACACATAAATCTTTTCCTTCTCTACCTAAACAATCAGAAAAAGTTAATAACAATGATACTCTTGACATTAAACAGATAGCTAATAATGACATAATCATTAATGCAACTATAAAGTCTCTTATCTCATTAGGCAATAAGACTGATGATGATGGTCCAATCACTAATAAGAAAATAAAAGAAATATTTTTATTAAATTTAATTTAATGGACAGTTACTTAAATATTTTGCAGTATAACATACAAAGCTTACAGAGTAAAAAGAGCCTTTTACAAAATTTGTTAATTCAAAAAAATATTGATATTTGCTTACTCAATGAAACATGGTTAAAACCTAAATCCACTATTCCACACTTTCCTTCATACAATTTTATTTACAAAAATTCATGCAATAGTCATAATGGAGTTGCTATTTTGGTGCACCATCATTTAAAATACAAATTAATTAATACAAATTTCTCTGAATCAATACAAAACATATGTATCACTATAGAAACACAATTTGGTAGAATAGCTGTGCTTTGTGTATACAGCCCACCCAGTACTAGATTTGACTCAAGCAAGTTGAAAGCTTTAATCAATAACATACCCAAACCCTGTATAATCATGGGTGATTTTAATGCTCATAACATAGCCTTTGGTTGCCATAGTGATAACACTAGAGGTCATGCGCGTGCACAGGATTATGACAGGGTATGCGGCGGAGTAGTCGGTCACAAAAACTTTGCCTTTTATAGGTTTTTAGCATAGCTACAGCCACGCATCGTAGCATGGTGGCGATGCGTGGCTGTGGCTATGCTAAAAATCTATAAAAGAAAAAGTTTTTGTGACCGATTACTCCGCCGCATACCCTGTGATAATCCTGTGCACGCCCCTGCTAGAGGTAGATGTCTGTATAATATAATTGATGAATTCGACTTGTGCATTTTGAATGATGGATCACCAACAACTGTTCCTTATCCTAATAGACAAGCTTCAGCTATAGATCTTCCCCTTGTTAGCCCTTCAATTGCTCATTTGTGTAACTGGTATGTTCATGATGATCCCATGGGTAGCTATCATCTTCCAACTTTACTTGAGATAAACATTCAACCATCTATTTATGACACGTCACCTCCTGTGGATCAAAAGAAATATATGTATTTATAGAAAAGCAGATTGGCACAAGTATTACAGCCTATCAGAAACTAGTTTTTCCTACATAGATTTAATTAATGATACTCCGATCAATTCATATAATAATTTTGTTGACACATTAAATGATTTAAGGAATAAAACAATTCCAGAGCGTAAATTAATTTCAAATACTGTTATAAGAAAGCCAGTGCCATGGTGGAACCAAGAATGTAGTGAAGCTGTCAAAAAATCGAAAGATGCACATAAATATTATTTTTCTCAACCTACAGTAGAAAATTGGATTAAATACAAAAAGTTAGATGCGAAAAAGAAAATAATATTAAAAGAAGAAAGCACTACTTCTTGGCAAAACCTATGTAGTCATTAACTTAAAAAAAACTAGTATTATGCACTTCCATCAACGCACAATTTTAGGAAAAGTTGCTGTAGAGTACAATAAAAACAAAATTAACCAAGTGGAAGTAGCAAAGTTTTTAGGTATACATATTGACAGACAGTTAAACTGGCAACCTCAAGCAGAGGAAATTTGCAAAAGGTTGAATACATGTGCATATATTTTATCAAATTTAACAAAAAAAGTTAACATTCAAACGACTTTAGTAGCTTGCCATGGTCTGGTAGCATCAGTTCTCAGATTTGGTATTATTTTCTGGGGCAATTGCAGCTCAAAGGAACACATATTCAGGGCTCAGAAACGTTGCATCAGAGCGATGTGTGGGTTAAAGATCACAGACAGTTGCGAACCAAAGTTTAAGTCCCTAAAACTGCTTACATTTCAATCTTTGTACATTTTAGAAATGGCCCTCTTTGTAAAAGCCAATAAAAAATTATTTCCTTTGATATCAGAAACTAAAAAAACGACCTGTCAGAAGCCAATACAAAAATCTTTTACATATCGATTCCTGTAATAAGGCGTTATTAAAGAAAAGTTTTATCTGTATGGGACCAACCATATACAACAAGTTGCCTGATTGTATAAAAAACGATTCGATTAAAAACTTTAAAAAGAAATTAGTGGCTTTATTGATAGAAAAATGTTACTACTCAGTGAATGATTTTTTAATGGATAGAACTTTTTAATTACCTACATAAGCATATTTAATATTTGTAAATAAATATTCATTCTGACGTCCTAAAATATCAAAGGAATCTAATTTAATGTATTTAATTGTATTATTTTTGACTTACCTTTAACATAATTGTAACTAAGTTAATTTTGACATACATAAATGTACTCTTTTTGTCTGACATTTTAAATAGATGTAAAACATTAATTTGATTTAAATTTTAATACTTAATGTCAATTAACTGTGACATTATAATTTGACATGCAGCAATATTTTTTTTAGATTATAATTGTATTCATTACTATTACTAAGTTGACATTTTCGTATTATATCTGGTTTATAACTAATTGTATAAAATTTTGCGTGCCTGTCTCAAGGCAGAATGTACATGGCTCACTTCTGACTGTATTTACCATCTGTATTTTTATTGTACCTACATTCGTGCAAATAAATTATTGATTGATTGATAGGTTAACACCTGTTTCACGGATATGGGGATACATCAAAAAATTTAAAAAAATTGGTACTAATCGTAACAAAAATTTGAATGATGAATGGGTTCCCAATTTTTTAAATAACTTAGCATATTCTACCCAGATAGATGAGACTAAATTGAAATATTTGTTCGAAAATGCTACAGAAAACAGTTGGAATGTATTTCTCAAGTACAATTTCACTATAGAGGAGTTGAACACTTCTTTAAAGAGTAGGAAAGATACTACACCGGGATTGGATGATATACCCTACTTTTAATCAAAATTTACATTTAAATGCCCAAATCATATTACTTGGTATTTATAATAAACTATGGGATCAATTACTTATACCTGAATCTTGGAAAACCCAATGTGTGATTCCAATATTAAAACCTAATAAACCTGTAAATAATGCATCTTCATATAGACCTATCTCATTATCATCTTGTTTGGGTAAACTTTTTGAAAATATGTTAAAGATTAGATCATTTTGTTGAATCAGATAGTTTAATTCCTTCTGTACAGTTTGGCTTCAGAAAAGGCACAAGTTGTTCTGAAAGCTTTGTATCTCTATTGTCAGATTTAAAACAGGTTAAATTAAGTCACTCTAATGCAATCTGTGTCTTTTTAGATGTAAAACGTGCTTTTGACAATGTAAATATAGAGGAACTCATTCAAGTATGTCATGATATTGGAATACCTAGTCACATCTTAAAATGGCTTTATCACTTTTTGAGTAACAGAACTGTTTTTGTTAAATATAATAATAAGTTACATGTGCCAATGTCTGTCAACAAATTACGTACTGAACTATTGCGGTGTAAGCGCAATAATATAATTTATGGAAACATACTGAGCGGGTGGCGCAATAATGATGACCCAGGTAAACGCTACTGTACGGTGGTTGACCCGTACACCTATAATATTTGAAGAGTTCCCTCGATTTCTCCAAGATCCCATCATCAGATCCTGATTTCGTAACAATGGTACCAATTAGAAAGTATACCTATTCAAACGCAAAAAGAATTTTTTAAATCGGTCCAGCCGTCTCCGAGTTATGAGGTAACATACATAAAACAAAAAAAAATACTTGAGAGGTGTCAAGGGACACCCGGATGGAACGAAGTTCCTTTCGATTGATTAGTGAAGGAATTGTAAAAAAAACATGTGTGCAATTCACACGTGGTAGAAGTGAAACCTTCAAACATTTACGAAATTTCAAAGGTATACCGTTGCCATCTCTCTCTGTCTCTCTTTACCTCAACTCACCACGAGACGCCCCTTAACTCATGCCTCAACTCATCCCGCAAGGCGAAAAAAATTGTATGGACTTTGAGGAGTAAATAATGGTAGATTTTGCTGTCTCACCTGTTCCGTGCGCTTTCTCTTTCTTTCATGACAGTCAGCCATAATATGTTTACTGGTCGTGTGTCTTGTAGTATTTTGTAAGTTTGAGTTTATTATTTTCTGGCAGTTAGTTACGGTTAATTTATTATCTTTATTTGTAAAAAGTGTTATCTTGTTCAGTAAACATAATTGTACCATAATGCCACCTAATAGCCGATTTATAACTTGTGAAGTATCGTACTTGTGAAGTCGTAAAGGTAATGAAAAAACGAAGTTTATAGCAAAAGTTCCATTAGATGAGGCTCGGTAAGTATTGAATTAGATATTTGATTCCATATTTTAATTAAAACATGGTACTAAAAGGCTTAATCGATCTTTTAATTATCAATTTTATTTTGTAATAGTGATGTGCTGTAACGCAAATGGCTCTTATCAATTATCGATAAATGGTGTGTCTGTTTGCCGCATTTGCGTTATGTATAATTTTCAGGCAACACACCAAAAATCAGATCACTAGTTTAGTCACAGGACATTTTTGAAGTTTTTTCTTAGTTAAAACACAGAGTATCTTATAGAGGGTGCGTCTCATATCATATAAAGTAATTTGGCATATTTTAATTTCAATAACGTTGCAGTTAATGATTATCAAATACAAGAATAAAGAGGACATAAAGATAAGGAAAAAAGGAATAAAGATGATGACATGGTCACTGACGTTCTGACGACGGAGCTCCATCGAATGAAATATGAAATGTTTATGACCGCTATGGGTTTGCGTCTAGAAGAAGATCGGGAATAAATTAGTGCAATCCTTGATATAATTATATTATTTAGTCTAATAATCTGTAGTAGTTTTATAATTAAGAATATACTGGATTTCTTAAAAACTACAATCCTTGCTTTATTTCAACGCAAATCCTTTCTTAAATTTAAAAAAAAGGTAAAAGAAAGCCCGTTACCGACCTGTATACTTTATCCTCAACTCCCCCCTCAACTCCCACCTCAACTCCCCTAAAGAAGTTTTCACTTCAAAAGTTCAAGACGAATTGAGAACCTCCTTTCTTTAGAAGTCGGTAAAAAAGTGTCGTTACAACTTTTCGTATGAATTTTCGAATAAAAAAATTATTCTGTGTGGAGATTTCAATATTGATATTTTGAAAAGAAACAAAACTACCCTAGAACTAGAATGTTTCCTTATGAGGTATAATTTAAAACTAGCGCTTTATACTCCCACTAGATTAAAAAGTAACACCTGTATTGATAACTTTGCTCACAATTATCGGAAAGAATGCCAAGCGGAAGTTGTGGATCTAGTCCTTTCAGACCACACTTCTCAAATACTTAAAGTACCTATAAAAAAAACTTGCAAACTTATATACTGGAAAACGAAAAAGCAGGACCTATCCATGACAAACTTAATTATCTTTAAACGACATCTTAGCTCTCTATCTTTTAGGCAAGTATATGATGCTAAGGACGCAAATCAAGCTTTTGACAATTTTATGGATGATTTCTCCCTTATATACAGACTATGTTTTCCAGAAAAAATCATAACCATTAAAACTAGCAAGAAAAAGAAATGGATATCTCACGGAATAAAAACATGCAGTAACAAGCAAAGGCAGTTACTCTGGGATTATAGATTAAACAAAGACACAAAACGTAAATCAATTTTTAAAAATTACTCCAAACTATACAAAAGAATAATTAATCTGACACAAAAAGCGCAAAACAATCATTTCATTAATACGGCTCAAAATAAATCAAAAGCAACCTGGCAAATAATAAATAAATCCAAATTTTGTCTGCCACCGGAGCCTATAATGTGCTTGAATAGAGATAATTTGATTTACAGACCCAATGGACATTGCAAATGAATTTAATGATTATTTTATTGACACGATTGAGAATAATATAAAAACTGACATAACATTGAAAAATATAAATTTAAACAACCAAACATTAAATTCATTATTTATGCAACCGGTAACTGCGGAAGATATCATTAAAATAATCTGTAGTCTTAAAAATACTAATACTGTGGGATATGATGGAGGTTCGACAAAAGTATTAAAATTTACCAAAGAAATTGTAGCATCTCCATTAGCTCATATAATAAATTTATGCATAGCTGATGGAATATTTCCAAACGCGCTCAAAAAGTTATAATAAAACCCCTTTATAAAAAAGATGACAACACAAATTTAAAAAATTATAGGCCTATCGCAAAAATTCCAATAATATCAAAGATTGTTGAGAAAGTAATATATAACTCTTTATATACCTATTTCGAAAAGTTTAACTTGTTCTGCAAAGAACAAAAGGGTTTCAGAAAGAAGAGTACAATTAACATGGCACTATTTGACTTACTAGCCAGCATTATGTCATCTGTAGATAAAACAAATCCAGTCTGTGCAATCTACACTGACATGACCAAGGCTTTTGATTATGTGGACCATAAGATTCTGTTACATAAACTACAGAGTTATGGCATAAGAGGAAACATTTTAAAATTAATAGAATCATACCTAAGCAATAGGCTTCAATGCACAGAAGTTTCTAGGATTTGTCCAAAGACTAAATTAGAAACTATATATGTATCTAAACCAAGGTATGTTAAATATGGCGTCCCACAGGGTACCGTACTGGGTGCACCACTATTTTTGGTTTATATAAATGATCTCCCGAAAACAACATCTAACAAAATGGTTCTTTTTGCAGATGACAGTACAGCTATAATAAAATGTATTGATCCAAATAATTATAACAATGACATAAATGCTTGCTTAAATAACATTATAAATTGGCTCAATAATAATAATTTGGTTATAAACCTAAGTAAAATAAAAGTCATGCATTTTTATCAACGATCCCAAAAACCGCAGGTTAATATTTCTTACGAGGGTTGTGATATTGAAGAAGTACTTAGGGCTAAGTTTTTAGGTATCACAATTGATAATCAACTGACATGGAAACCTCATGTTGAAGAACTAAGTAAAAGACTTAGCAAATCCGCATATGCTCTTTTTCAACTTTCTAAGAAAGTCAACAGACATGCGCTTTTAATAGCCTACCATGGACTGGTAGCCTCTACTTTACGATATGGCATTATTTTTTGGGGGCACTCTACTGATAGGGAACTGGTATTTAGGTTGCAGAAGCGTTGCATCAGGTCTATGTGCAGTCTAAGGGTGACTGATAGCTGTGTTCCCTACTTTAAATAATTAAAAATATTAACTTTTCCTTCTTTATATATTTTGGAAACGGCTTTGTTTGTAAAATGTAATCCACATCTATTTCAAAAATTGTCAGAAGTCAGGAAAAATCCAATACGGACTCAATATAGCAATCAACTTTGTCAAGTAAAATGTAAGACAGCACTAATGAGAAAATGTTTTTTTGGTATGGCCCCACGAATATATAATAAAGTACCGAATGTTATTAAAAATATGACAGTATCAAAATTTAAACGGGCACTAAACGAATTTTTAATAAAAAAAACTTATTACAGTATTGATGATTTTCTTAATGATGATTCACTGACTGATTGATATGCTGACCTGTATGACATTGTGATTGACAATTTTAATGCATTTCTTATGATTTTTTTTTCAAGTATTCTGACCTTAATTCATTTGACATTACTGATATGACTTGGTAATTAAATATGACTTGGCTACCATTTTTAATTACGTTACTTTTATTTTAATGTAACTCTAATTTCAATTGTGTTTGGAAAAATATCTGCATACCCAACTGAGGATAAAATATGGAGGTCTGTATTGTCTGTGGTGACGATTTCTTAAATGGTGAATTAATTTAGAGTGACAACTAATGATATAGATATTTAGTAATATTGGCAATTTAAATATTTTTGACATTAAAATTAATTTTGACAAATTTAATCATTTAACATTTTAATATGCATTTGACAATTTGACATTTTTAATAATTCTTCATTTAAGTCTGACATCAGTTATTATTCAATTTAATTTATTTTTTATTTAATACCAAAATTATACATGATTTTGCAAATATTTTAGTAATTTTTTTGTGTCATGTATTTTTTCAGTAGATTTGCACAACATATTTGTACGCCTCCTGGCATAACATAGCGCTCTTTTTATTAATATAACACCTATAAATAATTATATCTACTTTACCTATGTTAACAAATAAATAAATTTGATTTGATTTGATTTGAATATGACGTAAAACTAAGCATTCGGGAGCAAACTTTAAATTATAGTATTTTAGCGTACTATCCTTAGATGTGGATAGTATATAGTACAAAGAGCGAAATTATAGTATAAATACTATAATTATAGTACAAAATCCAACCCTGACTGTCGGTACACAGGCGTTTACGCATACATGCGTACGTATTATATTGCGAAATAAGTATACGCGATTTACTGAAAATATATTGATTGGATTAAAAAAATAAAACAGTATTACGTTATTATATTTCTTGTAAATCAGAAAGATCGTATGTATTTTAATATGGTTTTTATTCGTTAAAAGATTTTTTTAGAGGTTATTTTGTGATTTTTTCTATCAATTAAAATTTGTTGTATTATGTTTTCAACACACTACTTAACTAGATTATATCCTGAAGAATATCATATATTTTTCTGATTGTGTTAACTGCAGTGAATCATATACTTTAAAGCATTATAAAACTCGCGTTTAGCTCTAGTTATAGTACAAAGAGCGAAATTATAGTATAAATACTATAATTATAGTACAAAATCCAACCCTGACTGTCGGTACACAGGCGTTTACGCACACATGCGTACGTATTATATTGCGGAATAAGTATACGCGATTTACTGAAAATATATTGATTAAAAAAATAAAACAGTATTACGTTAGTATATTTCTTGTTGAATAATTTGTCAAAAAATCAGAAAGATCGTATGTATTTTAATATGGTTTTTATTCGTTAAAAGATTTTTTTAGAGGTTACTTTGTGATTTTTTCTATCAATTTTAATTTGTTGTATTGTGTTTTCAACGCACTACTTAACTAGATTATATCCTGAAGAATATCATATATTTTTCTGATTGTGTTAACTGCAGTGAATCATATACTTTAAAGCATTATAAAACTCGCGTTTAGCTCTTGTAGTCCCCTTAAAAAGTGTCGTTACAACTTTTCGTATGATTTTTTTTCCGGCTAGCCCCCTTTCGTAACGCGCGATAAGGAACTTCGTTCCAAAAAAAACAAAAAAAAAGTTCAAGACGAATTGAGAACTTCCTTTTTTTGAAGTCGGTTAAAAAGACAAACTAAAATTAGTGACAATCTTTGATGCTTCAAAAAAATTCTTAATAATAATACCTGCTCTGACATAAAATCTCACGACAAACACAAACAACTAAAAATAATACTGATCTTATATAAACTAATAATGCATTAATACATAAGAAAAACTTTTAACCAAAAAATTAAACCGACTCCCAAAAAACACTGCAAAGTGAAAAATTACTTTAATTTCGGTGTCTTTAGTTTTGTATTTTCGTTTGTGGCACCGACTTCCAAAATTAAAGTTATTTTTCACATTGCAGTGTTTTTTGGGAGTCGGTTTAATTTTTTGGTAAAAATTTTTTACTTCACTCTTTTTAGTTGGTTTATTTTTAATTTACCTAGTTACAAAACCCTAAATGTCAACTACTTATAACCTTTTACAAAATATTACTTTTCCCAATGCTGGGCCGTTATTTGTTGAGGAGTTCTCCTGGTACTTCACCATCAGCTCTACATCACCATATGCATTGTGACGAGCATAAAGTGCTTAACATCCATATTCAAGTAATCGAATCGCAATCTACTCAATACTTATTATTGAGTAGTTTCGGCGGCCATCTGTGGGATTCATCATCAGTTCCACTTCCTCAAATGGTACTTTTTGAGAGCAACTGCACAAGTTACTATAATAAATACCCAAAACGTCATAGGTGTGCCTATAATATTTGAAGAGTTCCCTCGATTTCTCCAGGATCCCATCATCAGATCTTGACGTTTATGAAAATGGGACCAATTTCGAAGTATACCCTTTCAATCAAAAAAAGAATTTTCCAAATCGGTTCAGCCGTCTTCGAGTAATCGACGATCATACATTAAAAAAAAAATAATTATATACGCGTCGAATTGATAACCTCCTCTTTTTGTCGTCGGTTGAAAAATCATGGATACATAGAGCATACAGTAAGGCACCCCCACAAATCTAAGTAAACTATCAGAAAGTGGTTTAAGCAGCAATTCCTGTGATCTTTTCAACCGACGACAAAAAGAGGAGGTTGATAACCTCCTCTTTTTGAGCGAGATTCGAAGCGCATATTTTTTTTTTAAGGTCATTATCGGAGCGTATGACAAAGGCGGGCGATCCATCTCGCTCACGTAGAAGTATCGTGCCGTTCTTAACCCAAACATATTTAAAAACATGTTTTCTGGCAAATTCCTTACACGCACGAAATAAAGCCCTGTTTTTAGGGTTCCGTAGCCGAATGGTAAAAAACGGAACCCTTATAGTTTCGATATGTCTGTCCGTCTGTCTGTCTGTCTGTCTGTTCGTCCGTCCGTATGTCACAGCCATTTTATTCCGAAACTATTAAGACTATACATATGAAACTTAGTAGGTAGATAGATGTATTCTGTGAACCGCTTTCCGATTTTAAGAAAAACATTAAAAATATTTTTAATAAAGGGGGTGTCCCCATACATGGAACTAGAACTGAAAATTTTTTTTTCAAACCGTTGCGTGTGTGGTATCTATAGACAGGTCTTTAAAAATGATGTAAGGGTTTCTAAAACCACTTTTTTTTTTTAAATCAATCGTTTAAAATATATAAGCTTCCAAAGTGGTAAAATGTGTGTCCCCCCTCTCCTCCTCTAACTTCTATAATATTGGACTGAAAAATATAAAAAAAATATATGTTTGTAGATCTTAATATAAACTTTCAACCAAAATTGATTTGAACGAAATCGGGTCAGCAGTTTTTGAGATACAGCATATTATCTAAAACCGCAAATATAACTTTGTAATTCATACAAACACTATGAAAACCAAAGTTATTTAGCGTAGTTGTAAAAATGTAAATAAGCTAGTTTTAAGAAATTTTTAAGGTTTTTTTTATTCGTCAAATAAATATACATATTATATTATATTATTATAGTTACTACGGAACCCTTCATGGGCGAGTCTGACTCGCACTTGGCCAATTTTTACCCGACTGCAAAGGAAGGGTTATGTTTTTCGCGCGTATCTTGTATGTATGTATGTTTGTAATATTCTTTATTACCTCATATCTCCAGAACCGCTGAATGGATTTGCATAATTGAGGTATCGTTAGATTTGTCTTAACAGCTCGAGTGTTCTTAGATAGGTGACATTTGAAAAATTTAAACATGGCGGCTGTCCGAAGCCATTATACATGGTGAGAAAAAAATTATTTTTTGATTTCTATCATAATTATGGGTATCAAATTAAAGGGCTTAACATAACTATTTCAAAAAGTTATATCATGTTTATCATTAGTGCAATCTAGCAATACTTTCTGAATCCGGTGGAGTGCCAATGTGACACGACCGGGAAAACTAAAAAAATTGTTAATTAATATTTTAACTAAAAAGTAAAAAAAAAACTTATATAAAAAATCTAAAAATCCCGACTGCTCAACTGAAGTGTAAGAAACAAGCACATTTTTATTTTGTGTGTGTGTAAAAATGTGCTTGTTTCTTACACTTCAGTTGAGCAGTCAGGTATTTTAGATTTTTTAAATAAGTTTTTTTTTTTTAATGTAAGATGCTCGTTAATGTAAACTGAAACTAAGGCGCCTGATATTCCAACATCATCGGATTAGATGCTCTTCTTTTTGCCGTAGGCGCTAAGTAAGTTGTCACGAAGTATCCGAGTTTTCAATTTGACTATAATGTTTTTCGGTTTCTTGTCTTTCTGCAGTGCATGTGGAACTCTGTGTATTGACAGTAGTTATATCACTCTGGGACACAGAATAATTGATAGCTGCTCCAATAGATTCCATAATAGTCAGCAGGTTTTCATTCCGCTTGTCAGGTAAATTACATATCTCGATATTGCACTGTCGGGCTTGTTGCTACATCAAATCAATTCTAGCTTCCAACAATGTAGCCATTGACTGCACACTGGTACGTTTTTGCAGGTCAGACAGACGCTCTTCGACCCCTTTACGTTCTTGTTCTAAGGTTACTAGTCGGGTTTTCATATCTTCGTAATCAGCGTTAATGAAACGAATCGAGTTTTCTATCTGTAAGTTTGATCTTTGGATATCTAGATTTTGTTGTTTCAGTTCAGTAACCTCCGCCATTAATTTATTGAGTATCACATCCTGATCGGCCTTCCAGGACAGCAGCATGTTCTTCAACTCCTCAAATTTATCCTGCTCCTCGTAACTTTCATTGCCCCGAAAACGTTTGCCTGGTCATTGGCAATCGCATTAATTTATATATGTATTACTTGTGAGATATATTGTGTTTTCATGTGATGGCCGAGTCAATCTATTTATTTAAAACGTTAAAGATTTTTAATATTGATATGGTCACTATAAGATGTTTTTAGGTTAAATTATTACGTAACAACTTAAGACAGAAGGTCCCTTAAGTAGAGACTGAATAAATTAATAACCGACTTGGTATTACATTGATCTCAGAACTTTTTACAGTAGAAGAACCGAGTTGCGAGACTTGTTTTTTTTGACAAGTATTGTTTTTATGGGATAACTTTTACATATACAAGCACAATGAAAAACAAATTAATATTTGCGTTGAGACTACGGAACAGTCAGTCTGTCTGTCTGTCCGTCCGTATGTCCCGGCCATTTTATTTCGAAACTATTGAGGCTATACAGTTGAAGCTTGGTAGGTAGACCGTAGGTTTCCCGCGGTGGGTGGAGCGGAGCGGAGTGTCACACTTGTACTGACTAAACACCCACCCTGCTCCTTCAGTTGCCCTTAAGTTCCGGGGCCGCGGTATCTCGTTACAACATTCCCGCAACCCCTGCAATGGCCCTATGGGGATTTCAAACCTTTAGGGATTGATTATTGAAAAAAGTAGGCTAAGTACCCGGGGTCTTCAACTATTTTCATTCCCATCCGAATCGCATAACAGACAGAAAGACTTTCGCATTATTAACATTAGTATGAATCTAAGCTGCTAGTTCCACCTCAAATGCGCCAGACCTACGATATTATTCCATCAATACAATATGCTTGTCGCACTAAACAACTTTTTCTAGGGCTTTATATTTGTAGCGTACAGTTTAGCTAGGCTGCTATGGTTCGACGTCAGGTATTCCAATCTTCCAAATCAATTAATTATAGTCTATAATATGGTGCTGTAGACCAAAAGGTACATCTGAAAAAAGTTTCATAAAAATCCGTTCAGTAGTTCGACCCTGATAAAAACTTCCATACAAACTTCCAACCCATATTTCAAACCCTTCTACTCCTTTTTTCGCGACGAAAGGTAGCCGTCCTTCCAAGGTCCACTCTATCTCTATACTAAATTTCAAAGCGCAGCAGACAGACAGACAGATTTACTTCCGTATTTATAATATTAAGTAAAGATAATATTATATACATATTATATAAGCTAAAAATGTCATTATCTAAGACCTCCAACCGATTGGGTTTTAGCGGATTCTAAATTAGACGCTCACAAGAAGCCATATCTTTTGTCAACAAGATTCTTTTTACTTTGAGCCCCAAAAACGTAGCTGAAAAAATATACTAGTACTATAGAAATATACAAGTACATTCAGAATTCGCAATCGACGCAGAGAGACGAAAGCCGAGATGTCAGACACGAGCTCTCGGAGATTGCCGACACAGTCGTGAGTCGGACGAACCACGGCCGTGCTGCAGCGTCTTCTTTCGGCACTGACGCTGCTTATCAGTAGTACCTACGAGCTCGCATCCTCAACCCTGAGCCGGCCTTCTGCGGTATATTATGTGGACTTCGCCCACCTGATGTACCAACAATAGTCAAGGGAAAATTACGAAACTGTGAGTTATAATACATCGATTAGATAAAGTTATGTCGTATTTTAAATATAAAAGAAAAGGCCTGAGAGCAATACACAGTCCAAACAATAACAATAGCCCTACCATGAAGTACTTGTCGGTGTTGTGCGCGCTGGCGGCGCTGGCGCTGGCCGAGGAGCCCATCTCGCTGCACTACCACGAGACCGTGGGCATCCCCGAGGCGGCGCGCATCAAGCAGGCCGAGCTCGCCACCGACTTCGACGGCTCCCGTACCATCGGGGGCACGGCTGCCGCAGTCGGCACTTATCCATTTTTGGTACAGCTTGATTCAAAGTATAATGTTTCGACTACCACTAAGTAATAACGATAGGTATTAGGGGTTGAGGCTAAATGGTGAACCGGCAGGTGGGGCTGGTGATCACGCTGAGCTCGGGAGGCACGTCGGTATGCGGCTCGTCGCTGCTCAGCAACGCGCGCGCGCTTACGGCGGCGCACTGCTGGTGGGACGGCCATCACGTGGCGCTCCAGTTCACGCTGGTGCTCGGCTCGGCGCGCCTGTTCTCCGGCGGCACGCGCGTCGCCACCTCCAGCGTGCAGGTGCACTCTGGCTACAACCCGAACAATCTCAACAACGACGTCGCCATGATCTCCTTCAGCTCAGTACCGTATACCAGTAAGTGCCGTGAGTCAGCGCCCCGGCTAACGTTACTATTATTCGTCTAGGAAACCTTATTCCTAGACCTTTCCAAAGCATTTGACCTGGTGTATGACTTGCATGCACATTGGATAGGGGAGTCATACCAATAATAAATTATTGGTATAACAGGCAGAATAACTGGGTATGGTGGGCACGCACGTTGTAGGACATGTATATCCTGAACACTATAGCGGACAGGTGGGACAGGCCTCTACTAGGACATTGTACACCCCTACATGCCACTGTGGCGCATCCTACCCTAACATAGTTGTTTTTGTTTCTCTGGTATTAGTAAGAAATAACACTAGTTTTATAAGTTGTTTGTATACTAACCAAAAAAATTCTGTCCGAAATAAAAGAATTTTATTAAATGAGTGCGTACGTTGCGTGTCTGATGGTGGGTGCGCTGTGTTGCAGACGTGGTGCGCGCGGTGGCGCTGCCAAGCGGCGCGTTGCTCAACTCCAACTTCGCGGGCGCGTGGTCGCAAGCCGCCGGCTACGGCAAGACCAGCGATGGTAAGCTCAAACGTTTTTGCCGTTCAGTTATTATAATATCCAAAGGTCTTTTTTCAGTAGACGCTTACCTATTTTCGTCATTTACGTGCGTTTGCCATCAAAACTAATATTTGTGCGCAATAGTAGAACAGTGTGTATTGATTGTTCCCGTATCCCCTGCAACAGCCCTCGGCATCTCGCAGAGCCAGTTCCAGAGCCACGTGCCGCTGCAGGTGATCACGAACGCGGCGTGCGCGCAGGCGTTCGGCGGCATCGTCTCGTCGTCCACGCTGTGCACCGGCGGCTCCAGCGGCGGCCGGCCCGTGGGCGTGTGCAGCGGCGACTCGGGCGGCCCGCTCGCCCTCAGCAGCGGCGGCGCGCGCGTGCTGGTGCGTGTGCTCCGCCGCCGCCGGCTGCACGGGTCACAGCAGGCTGCAATCTCACCTACATTACACTGTCTTACCGTTTGCACTTTGTCCACAGATTGGTGTGACGTCATTCGGTTCGTCACGGGGCTGTCAAGCTGGCTTCCCATCGGGCTTCGCCCGTGTCACCTCTTTCGTGTCTTGGATACGAGCAAGACTCTGAACGCGATTGACTATTATATTGTAACGAATTTTGTACTTCTATTGATAATAAAAAATATAACTTTATTATAATGTTCCCATTTATCGTATATGTGTTCATATATTATATGGTACAATGCAACGAATTAGGAATTATAGTACAATGTAACAAGCATAGATAAAATAAATAAGTAGATGTGGTCAACAGAAGAAATTATATCGGAACCGTGTGTCTCCAGTTAGGCGCTGGGCGGGGCAACAACTACACATGCAGTTTAATAAAATCAATAGATACGCACTCGCGCACACACCCGCATTTCCTAAATCAGAACGCACTATACAATCAATAATAAACCTTATTCCGTCAAACACAGCGTGTATTTACCATGCACCTTAGAATTTACCCACACAAAAACATCGGTCGCTATCCTTGTGCTGTGCAAAAGCAATTTATTTTACATATACGCTAGTGATTGACTAAATCGGAAAGTTATCGATTCTTCCATTTGTTATTGTACATTTTTTTTGGGCACCTGAAAATGAACCAAATAAAAAATGGCATGTCCAGAAAATATAATAATAACAATAAACATATTATTAAGAACATAACATTACATAATTATTATTAAGTACTACCTACTAAGTATTAAGGGCTACCCTGGCGCTTTCGACTTAAATCTTAATATTTAATTATCATAGTGATAGGTCAAAGAGAAGTTGATGTTAACTTACATTACGCTCTTGATCGGAACATACCAGCCGTATAGGTTGTATAGAATCCTGAAAAGTTGAATGACTGATTTTATGAATGCCCTAAAACATGAGAATAGCTTTCAGTAATAAAATAAAATTTAACCCACTTCTGCAAAAATCAGTTGTACTCTTAATTTTGGAAGTGTCCATTCAGGCTGGAACATTTCTGCGCTGAAGTGAACCGAGCATTTATGGTGCTATTTTTTGTAGGGTACCAGTTAGGTGGCAAGCCTGTGGCATCAATCCATTCCTTTTTTATATTACCATCTTTTGGGAAGCTGAAAAGTACGAAAACCACTTATTTATCATTTACATACATCCTAAGCTACTTCTAAACGTCACCATATAATAAGCATCGCAATAATTACGTAACACACTATAAATCAAGATCTGAATGATTTTGACGTATATTGCTAATCCATTGCTACATATGTTCGAAATATTGGTCTGCTCAACAACGTAAATACCACAGTAAGTGTTGTTGATTTAGCATAATGAAACCGATTCCTACTGTAAGTGTGTTACGCAATTACCCCGCAGGTAATAGTTTAGTAGGTTATAATAGGTTTTTGTTATAAGAAAAATCCTAGTTAGTAGAGAAATTGTTAAATATATGAAAACAAACACACATCCATGCCTAACAAATAAATAGCATGAATATATTGACTTATTTTAAGCTAAATTCACAAATATATTATCTGAACCATGCCGATTATTATAACGCATTCGAAGCTTCATCGGAAGTTAAATACAAAAACCATAAAAAAATAAAGAAACAGCAACATAGGATAAGGCATAACATGCGATAATTCTAAACCGAAAAACACCACCGATTATTAACCTAAAATTAAAGTAACTTACTTTACGAATATTGGTTACGCATTTCTCTACTACTCTGTAAAAAAAATCAAAATAAGTAAAAAAACATTATTTACACCGGGCTAAAACGGTTGACAGATTGAACAATAAACTATTGTAGCGACAGCGACGTCGGAACTCCTTACGCATGCTGCGGGCGTAAAATAAATTGTTTATTTTTTTTTACTTTTTTGTACACTTGACATTTCAACGTATTTTTATTTGTGTCATCTCATGTAAAATAAAAGTTAAACATATTTTCTGAGGTTTCCGTATGTTATAAAAAACTTTTACCAAAAAATTAAACAGACTCGGTAGTCGGTGTCTTTAATTTTGTATTTTCGTTTTTGGCACCGACTTCCGAAATTAAAGTTATTTTTCACATTGCAGTGTTTTTTGGGAGTCGGTTTAATTTTTTGGTAAAAAATTTTTATTTCCCTCTTTTTAGTTGGTCGATTTTTAATTTACCTAGTTACAAGAGCCTAAATGTCAACTACTTATATTCATTTACAAAATATTGCTTTTCCCAATGTTGGGCTGTTATTTGTTGAGGAGTTCTCCTGGTAGTTCACCATCAGCTTCACTTCACCATATGCATTATGACGAGCATATTGTGCTTAATAACCACATTCAAGTAATCGAAGCGGAACACATGAACTACTTATTATTCCTACTTATATATTGAGTAGTTCCAGTGGCCATCGGTGGTCTTCATCATCAGGTCTACTTCACAAATGGTGCTTTTCGAATGCAACTACACAAGTTACTATAAAAATACTCAAATCACTATAGGTGTGCCTATAATATTTGAAGAGTTCCCTCGATTTCTCCAGGATCCCATCATCAGATCCTGACTTGGTGACAATGGGACCAATTTCAAAGTATACCCTTTCAAACATAAAAAGAATTTTCCAAATCGGTTCAGCCGTCTCCGAGTAATCGGTGATCATACATAAAAAAATAATAATAATATACGCGTCGAATCGTTACTATCTAATTTATCTATTGTCGTTATCATCCACCTTTATGTATTTTGACCACTCCTCGATTAGACAACAACACAGTGAGACGCAAATCGATTCAAAGATACAATTATTTTAAGGCAAGCTACGAAGACATAAGTCGCGATCTGCTCGCAGTTAACTGGGCTGATAAATTTCATGACCAATCTGTAGAAGTTGCGCTAAATATATTTTATGAAACACTATATAAATTAATTAAAGCCCATGTTCCTTTAACGACAATTAAATCCTCCAAATTTCCAGTGTGGTTTTCACCTTCCCTTAGACATATATTTAAAAATAAAACTAAAGCCTGGTGTAAGTGGAAAACATATCAAAACATATCCGACTATGAACAGTTTTCGTTATATAGGTCGAGGTTTCAAAACGAATCTAAAATTTGTTTCCGCCAATACATCGAATCGGTTGAAAGTAGTATTACAATTAACTCGAAGTATTTCTGGACTTTTGTTTCGAATCGACAATTAAGAGCCCCAATTCCATCAACCATGACTTATAAACATCAGACATCAAACGATCCGGATGGTATTTGCAATCTCTTTGCAAATTTCTTTAATTCAGTTTATGAACCCTCTACTCTCTCAACTGAGCAAACCGAGACTATTGATTACGCTGAGAATTCTTCTATTGTTGGAATGCTTGAGTTCAGTACTGAACAAGTACTTAGTGCCCTCAAATCTTTAGATATAACTAAGGGACCCGGTCCGGACAGTATCCCTCCGTTTTTCTTAAATAAGACTGCTGATGCTATATGTATACCTTTAACCATCATCTATAATATGTGTCTTAGCCAGGCTATTTTCCCGGACGTATGGAAGCAGGCAAACATCACTCCCGTCCACAAAAGTGGCTCAAAACAAGATGTTGAAAATTATCGGCCCATTTCCATACTATCGGCCTTTTCAAAGCTTTTCGAGCGGCTTGTGCATGACCAGTTGTACCCAATGATACACGACAGAATACTTCAGCAACAGCATGGATTTGTAAAGAAAAGATCTACAACCACCAACTTGATAGCTTTCACTGACTACTTATTTAATAGTATGGACTCACGTGTGCAGGTGGACACTATTTATACTGATTTTAAAAAAGCCTTTGACAAGGTCGATCATGAACTGCTCTTAAAAAAAATTGCATTCAACGGTATCCGTGGGAATTTGTTGCGTTGGTTCACATCCTATGTCTTGTAGCGTAAAACCGCTACGGTTAAAACCTCCTCCAATCCTAATCCAAACTTTTCAATAAAAATTTTTTTCTTTATAGCTGTTATTCACATTTGAACCAGGAATCGTGAAAAAATCGTCGGTTGTTTGCCTTTTGACGGCGTCATTACATTTTTGGGACCCGATAAGTGATGGTCGACCTTATTTTTTGTGATTAATATCGAAATTATGAAGTGAAAGTTTTTTTTCTGTTGGTGTAAACCCAATAAAAAATATAAAGTGTCCTAGCAAAAGTATAGTCTGTGGGTGATTTTCTGGTTAATTTGGTATGTATTGTCGTCTTTTTTCTTTTCGATCCATTTCGCACTAGTTTCATAATTAATCAAAGATTCAGCTTGCATCGGTGGTCTGAAGTTTCTTTTTTGTTTAGATCCCGTTACAAGCCAATTTTTGGCTCCACCCTACGGGCAAGCGACGTCGGTTATCGACGACGGAGGTCGGGCGCTCTCGCCCGATATCCGAGCACATCCTGTGCCTGAGACGTCCATCTCAAAGGCCTGAAGAGAGTACGAGGTAGATGCGGACTCCGCAGCGCAGTGGCTCCGTGATTTCTACCTTACTTCCCACAGTCGTGTTCAGCCGTCCAGGAATTACCGAGTTTTCGCAGCAGGAGTTCTATTTTAAATAGTGCACCTAATTAGTATATTTCTAATCTAAAAATTCTCACGTCAAAAACTCTTTCTAACCTAAGGCCTATCAAGACGCGTTGGATGCTCTTAGTGTTTTTGTAATTAAAATTACTAATATTGCGTATTCGCCTAGCTGTAACCGATTGCAATCGATTTTTTGTTAGGTAAGTTAAAAATATTTGCATAATACTTTCGATAACATTCTTTTTCTTTCCGCTAAGTTAACCCACGCCATCACTGAAAGGTTCCCAATAATAACTAATATTTAACTTTTTTATATTTTTTAATTAAGTACTTGTTTTCTATCTTTTTCCTTTTAATCAAAATTAAACGTTTTAAGTAGCGGTTTGTGTTTTACTGTGCACTTAATTTTATTTACGCTACAGTCTCCAACAGAACGCAAAGAGTTGTAGTTAATGGGTCTCATTCCACGACCATAATAGCAACGTCAGGAGTACCACAAGGCTCAATTCTCGGGCCTCTTTTATTTGTTATTTTTATTAACGATATTAACCTTTGTTTTCACAATTCTAAGTTTTTACTTTATGCTGACGATCTAAAAATTTTTAGGCCTATTAAAACAACACTCGACTGTCACCTAATTCAACAAGATCTCGATCGCCTAGCAGAATATTGCATGCAGAATAAACTACACCTTAGTATTCCTAAATGTTGTTGTGTCAGCTTCACTAAAAATAAAAAAATTGTCAAACATTCGTATAAACTACATAACGAAACACTTATCAGAGCTAACTTTGTTCGTGATCTGGGAGTATTACTCGATGACAAACTGCACTTGGATGCGCATGTTGATAAAATAATTAGTCGTGCTTATCGTATGTATGGCTTTGTGATGAGATCAGCCACTGAATTCATACATCCTCGCACTTATTTACATCTTTATAGGTCTTTAATCCGGTCTCAGCTCGAGTATGCAGTGCCGGTGTGGAGTCCCTTCTATAACAAGTATACTGACTGTATAGAACGAATTCAACGTAAATTTCTAAAAACTATGCATTACCGTTGTTGCCAAAGACGAATACACCTCTCTTATGTTGAACAACTTAACAAGTACAACCTACTCTCTTTGAAGTCAAGACGTATTTTCTTGGAGACAATGTGCTTGTGCAGATCCACTAACGTAGGCTATTTTTATTTTTTTATTTTTATTTTATTTGTTAGGGAAAACAAACAGTTACACATTATTCATAACAAAAAAAAGTACGAACATATAGGGTTATACAAATGTGCAACCAACAACGTTCTCCACAGATGTACAAGAAAAAGACAGTATTGTTATTAAAGTTAGGATAATAGAATAATAGGTGTATGTTCAAAATTACTAGGTGTATACGATTACAAAGCTAAAATTATTCAGGCAAATTTCTAATTTTATATAAAAGCAAATTTCTAAATCTTCTAACTGGTAGTGAAAATAGATCCAAGTCAGAAAAGAACTTATTGTAATTGCTAGCAAGGCGACGAAGAGGTGCCCGCAGGCCCGCATTCGTACCACTAGAAGTGACGGCGAATACGGGCCGTGAGCGCACCTTTCGTCCTTGAATTGTCCTAGGGACTACATAGCACAGTCTATTGCTAATTTATACACAGTCATACGCATTGTTACATAAATCGTACAGGAACATTGTGCACAGGAACAGATACTAAGTGGGTAGGAGTAACTAAAGGTGTAAAAATTTTTGCTCTTATATTTGAAACTTAATTAAAAATTCTAATTTTATATTATTCACTATTTAATGATACATATACATGGTAATTTAGTATACCACCCAGTACAGTGTTATCTCCTAAAACCTAACTCTCTATAAACCAAAACAACATCAAGAAACTTCACATGGATGCACTAAAGGATTCACTCACACAAATGATGTCTCTATTTGAAAATAGGATGACTAACTTTGAGGCTGAATTAACCCAAGACTACTTCGGGCACCTCAAGTACCGCTGAGAGTTTGGCAGAGGATTTCACGTCCTTCAGGAAATTTATTTTGAACGCACTTGGCTGTCTTCAACAGCAGATGGACATGCTGGCACATGGGCTCGACACTCTGGAGATGCGTGGACGGCGGAAGATGGTGTTGCTGCATGGCATCACTGAGCAGGCTAAAGAAGATACAGCTCAAGTGGTTGCTGAAGTTGTGCGGAGTCATCTGAAGCTTGAGGAGTTCACTGCTGCGGACATTAGTCGATGCCATCGCATGGGAAGACAAGCAGGTACCAGCAAGCCTAGGCCAATCCTCTGTAAGCTCCGGGATGTTAAACTGAGGGACAGAGTCTGGTTCGCCAAGACTAAGTTAAAGGGCTCCGGCATTACCGTTTCTGAGTTTTTAACGAGATCGCGGCATCAACTGTTCATGTCTGCACGTGAGAAGTTTGGCATAAACAACTGCTGGATAAAACAAGGCCTTATTTATGTTCTCGGCTCCGACGGCTCCCGGCATCGAATTACTTCAATTGATGAGCTAAAGAACATCAAGCAGGTTAGTGAAAAGGTAGCATCGCCCATGTCATCGGTACCGTTGTCATCACTATCCCCATCGCAAGCGCCGAAGAAGACCCGTCGTATTGCCGCAAAGAAGAAGTAATTAGGTTGATCTTGAATTTAGTTTTACCGTCCAGGCACTACCTTATTAGTAAATTGATGACTGTAATTCGCTTTACCCTCTCATAACTATACTTATTTATTTCTTAATCTCTACCCTTCATCAGACATTAAATCAATCGGTTTATTTTTATTGTTATGTATACAGTATGCTATAAGTAATGTCATCTGTCAGCTATTCTGTCATAACGTCAATAATGTCATGTCATTTTTCTTTTCGTTCAGAAACTAGCAGTGTGCCAAGTATATTGAATGTTTCCTCTGTATATATATTTTTTCTTTTTTCTGTTTTAGCCGTTGACCTATTCTTTTGTCCGGACTATGAATAATATTTTTTGTTTGTTTTGGTTGTTCTATAGCCCGTTATATGTGTTAACACTGAACTGGCGGGTGGATTTGAATAACTACAATTTTTTATATTTTATTTTTCTTTTGCTCAAAACTTTTTGTTTATTATTTAGTATTTATTGTATTTTATTTCTGTCAATGTCATTATATAATGACAGCGACACTGATAGTTTTTTGTCTGCTCGTAGTAATGACAGCTTTGTTAGTTTTCCGTCCCTTGCCGACACGCTTGAATCTCAGTTTTCTGATGTACCTAAGAATTTTAATGTAGTCCATATAAATGCCCAAAGTATCCCGGCCCATTACTCTGACATGTTAGCTAACCTTGACTGTAAGAATATCCATGCAATCCTTGTTTCAGAGTCTTGGCTCAAACCATGTCTCCCGTCAACTTCTTATTCCTTACCAGGTTTTCAACTAATAAGAAATGATCGCACGCGTGGTGGTGGAGGTGGTGTTGCCATATACCTTCGCCCACAGATTACTTTTTCAATTGTCGATATGTCAACGCAACCTCCCCCGCAGGATGCGGGTGAGCATCTCTTTTTGGAAGTTAACCTGAATCACGTGAAAGTTCTTCTAGGTGTCTATTACAGTCCTTCGTCACGTGTGAATTTCTTTTCCTCCTTTGAAAAGATCCTTGAGGATCTTACTCCGTCTTACAGTCATACTATCATTATGGGGGATTTTAATACTTGTTTATTGAAAAATGATTCTCGTTCTTTGTCACTCCAGTCAATACTACAGTCGTCGAACTTGGCTGTTCTTCCGTCAAGTGCCACACATCATTTCCCAAACTGTAATCCCTCGCTTTTGGATCTTGTAATTGTCTCCTCTAACCATCATGTCAGTAAGCATGGTCAATGCACGGCGGACATGTTTTCTTACCATGATTTAATATTCCTTTCATACAAGATTCGCCCTCCTAAGGCTAAACCTAAAACTCTTCTGCTACGCAATTTTAGTGGTATGAATGTTGTTAATCTCCAGAGGGATGCTAACGACATTGATTGGACGTCTCTTGTAACTGCTGAATCGGTCGATGACAAAGTTAACTTGCTCACGGATAATCTCGTACAGCTGTACGACATTCATGCCCCCATTCGTGCAGTCAAATTAAAACATCTTCCTGCGCCGTGGCTAACAGATGATGTAAGAGCTGTCATGCACAGGAAGGCAGTATGCAAGTCTAAGTTCAGATGTCACCCCTCACCATTGAACCGGGAGATGTTTGTGAATGCTCGCAATCGCAGCAATAGGGTGTGTAGGGATGCAATGCGCCGCCATATTCATGATTCAGTTGAAAACGGTGATCCAGCTAAAGTCTGGAAATTTCTCAAATCGATGGGAGTTGGAAAATCACGCCAAGAATCGATTCCTAAAAACCTAAATATTGATCTGTTGAATCAACACTTCTCATCCTCGTCCTCCTCTAATGGGACAATGAAGGCAAATACAATAAATTATCTTTCTAACCTTCCAACTCCGGATCACTCCGCATTTAATTTTAGTCAATTTTCTGATTGTGATGTTAAGAAAAGCATAGTTTCAATCACATCCAATGCCGTTGGTAGTGATTGTGTCAGTCGGAAGATGATACTCCCTGTCCTCGATGAAATCCTTCCTATCCTTACCTATATCCTTAACTATTCTATTTCCAATGGTGTCTTTCCATCGGTATGGAAAGAGGCCAAAATTATTCCTCTACCCAAAAAATTGAATCCTACATCTTTTTCAGAATATCGACCTATTTCCATCTTGCCTTTTTTATCTAAAGTCCTTGAACGCCTTGTCCACAATCAGCTTAGCTCTTTTCTTTGCAAGAATAGTCTGCTGAATCCTTTCCAATCCGGCTTTCGTCCTGGTCATAGTACCACTTCCGCCTTAGTAAGCGTTACGGATGAGATAAGGTTGGGCATGGATAAAGGAAATATGACGATTCTTTGCTTGCTAGATTTTAGGAACGCTTTTAATACCGTTGATTTCGAAATCATGCTCAACATACTTCGCTCTATTAACATATCTCCAACAGCGATTGACTGGTTTCGTAGTTACCTGTTTGGCCGCCGGCAACGTATTTGCATAGATGAGTCCTGCTCTTCTTGGTGTAGTACTTCAGCCGGTGTTCCTCAGGGTGGCGTTTTATCTCCTTTACTCTTCGCAATATTCATAAATTCTATTTCTAAAACACTTCAGTCCTCCTACCATCTTTATGCTGATGATTTGCAAATTTACAGACAAACTCCCTATACAGATTTGCATACTGCTATTGATATCATGAACCAGGACTTTGCTTCTGTTTGCGAATGGAGTGAAGCACATGGTTTGCAGGTTAACCCGTCAAAGACCCAGGTCATTGTGGTTGGTAGTTCCAGGTTGGCGCCTAAGGTAAAATGGACGCAGCTTCCTCAGGTTATTTTCAACGGCACAGCTATTCCATTAAGGGGACTACCTTGCCCAACGACCTTGAGGATTTGAAAACTTTACGGGCATTTGGCCCTCTACCGGCTAATATCTGTACCACAACGAAAGATACGAAAAGCGTTATAGATTAAGGATACAGACACGGCGCGATGTCGTCTTTGCCTATTTAATTTTGTTCTCTGAGAGGCTTACTACATTTTTACTATTCCTATTTATCTATACATAATAAAACTGTAGAAATGTCAGTTTTGTACATAGAAAATATTTGAAAAAAAAACTTATGTTACTGAATCGGTACCAAACACGAAAATGTTATTTAAAAAAGTTGTCTGTCTGTTTGTTCAAGCATCAGGAAAAAACTATCGGTTAGATTATGATAAAATTTTGTATTATTATACTTTAATATCCTGGGCACCACACTGGATGCTTTTATTCCTGAAAAGTACATACGATAAAAACAAACTTAATTTTATGGTTTAGTTGGATGGGTTTATCCCTAGACACGATTACTGTACCAACCACAAATAATAAGTTTGTCGTACGTTACGTCACCCGTAGTGGAGTTCACTAACGTTTTACGCTGTTAATGTGGGGCCGAAGGTCGAATTTAGCTTGAACCATTCGCGACGCCACTGATCGCAACCAATCCTATAAGTACAGAGTCTCGTCGGGCCGCGCGCGTAAATTTTATGTTATAAATATATTTTTTTAATATTCGTCTGTTTGTCTGTCCTGACTGAACGAAATCACGGGAACCGTTAGTTATGTTATTATATTGTTATAGTGTTATGTTATTTTACTCATACTATAAATGCGAAAGTTTGTGAGGATGATACACCTGCCTGTTTCTGACCTTAACTAAGATTACCTTGTTCACGGTTGTTTGTTTTAACTCGGCTGCTACCACATTACATTTTGAAGGTATGATGATGACCAGCTAAATGCTACCGGATCTCTGTCATGAACATAGATAAGATGGCCTAGTTTTCACTTATTGTTGTGTTTAGCTCGGCTGCTACCACATGCTACATTTTGAAGGTCCTATGATGATCAGCTAAATTATACCGGATCTCTTTAATGAAATTACCTAATTTCATTAAAGAGATCCCGGTATAATTTAGTTGATCATCATGATCATGAAGATGGCCTAGGTTTTACTAGTTCTCTTATGTAGCATGGGTGCTACTACTACACTTTCTATAAAATCTTTTTTGCGATAAAGTTACCTGATTTTAGTTATAAAAGTAGGATTAGTTATCTAGATTTAACTAGTTGTTTTATTTGATATTTCTATAAAATAGAATAGTAAAGTTGCATATCTGATAAAGACTGGGGCTGGTATACATAAAAACAGAAAGTAAGTGTATAAGTATAATAATGATTCCGTTAACAAAATTTCAACTTAAACTACTAAAACTGATCAAAATCTAAATATCTAGAACAGGTTGGCTTATTATGTAATATGATTGGTGTTGAAGGTGACTGTTGGTCGTCAGTAACAGTCATATCGAGCTCGCCGATATTGTCTTCAGCTGGTATGTTTTCCTTATTATGTTTATTTTTTCGGTCGTTTTTATTTTTCATAGCTTCTATGATATATGGCGGATTTTTTATTTCCATAATACTGGCATCATGAACAAGGCTTCTGGAATGCCCTGCAATAATATTAATAAAAAAAACATTCTTTGCCATAAGGAACTAGTGAAAAAACCTTCTGGCAAGATTTGAACATTTTGCGGATTGCTACAAAAATGACTTTTACATTTTGTATGGTTACCAAAGGCGTGTAAATGTACCGTTTGTATGTCTTCAAAAAGTTTTTGGGTGCAATAATCTATGTTTTCCAGTGAGTCATGATATTTTCTGCTGCATTTACGAATTGCCGATCTAATGCTCATGATGCATTTTTTTGTTGATAGACCCGTAAAATTTTTGAAACACTCGTTACGTCTTGGTTCTAGGTTTCTATTATGGTCCTGCGCACATATACTGCAATATTTATTTTTAATACCGAGAAATAAAATTTTCTTCGTTTCTCTACCTATTATGGCTGCAGCTCCTGACAATGCTGAGTAGTTTTTTTTATATGATCTTTTACTCCAACATCCACCTACAACCACATCTATAATAGGAATACCATCTTTGCTGACGCGACCTTTTTCTATGGCAATTCTTTTTTCTTCTTCGGCAGCTTCATTCATGGATAAACTAAGTGCTTTATTCCAATTATTCGATACAGTGTCATGCCGCTTCTGATATAAATGTTCAGTCATCAAAGGTAAGTCAATTGCTGAGAAAAGTTCTTCTAATTGCGAATACCCAGTACCAGTTGCAACTGCACCCGCGACGACTGCTGTATTTATATCTAAATCGCTAGTAACATTACAAAGGGAAAACTTTTCTTTACACATGAGACATTCTATTGTAAATTTAGATTCAAGACCAACACGTTTCTCTCCTACAAGTTTTAAACTTTGTATACCACAGTTGAAAACACCATGACTGCCTATTACTTGAATTTGAGAAAAAAAATGAGCTACGTCAATGATGCGTCTTCCATAGATATTCTTTGATTCCTTTTCTTGTGGAACTTCTTCAATAATAAAATCTGGTAAATTTCCTTCGTCGTGTTCAGGCTGCAACAAACATAAATAAAGATCAATTATGAACTATTTTTCATTTTGATAGATATGATACAAAACAAATTGGCGAAGTGTGAGTCAGACACGCCCATGAAGGGTTCCGTAGTAACTACGCAAAATAACTTTGATTTTCATAGTACTTATTTGTATGAATTACAAAGTTATATTTGCGGTTTTAGAAAATATGCCATATCTCAAAAACTTCTTAACTGATCTCGTTCAAACTATTTTTTTTTTTTGAAAGTTTTCATTAAGATCTACAGCATATTTTTTTAGATTTTTCCCTCCATTATTATAGAAGTTAGAGGGGGGGGGGGGGGGGTGGTACACATTTTACTACGTTGGAAGCGTATATCTTTTAAGCGATTAACTTTATGAAACAGTGGTTTTAGAACTTCAATGTCATTTTTAAAGACCTTTCTATAGATATCATACACGTGCGTGTATGGTATCTAAACTGATTTTTTTTTTCATGAAAACTGGATTCATGAAAAAAAAAATTCGATTTCAGTTCTATGTTTTGGGAGCGGGGCTTAAATTTAAATATTCTTTTCTTAAAATCAAAAAGCGGTTTACAGAATACATCTACCTACCAAGTTTCACATATAAAGGCCTAATATTTTAGGAATAAATTGGCTGTGTGAATAAAATGTAATATACATCAAAATCAATATAATATAAGGTG
Organism: Tholera decimalis; assembly: GCA_943138885.2. Lineage (NCBI taxonomy): Eukaryota > Metazoa > Arthropoda > Insecta > Lepidoptera > Noctuidae > Tholera > Tholera decimalis. Next base: position 45,488,807 of record OW964559.2, read on the forward strand.
TATCTATTCATACACGAAAAATTTTAAGAAATATCCACCATCCATACTAATATTATAAATGCGAAAGTAACTTTGTCCGTCTATCTGTTACCTTTTCACGCCTAAACCACTGAACCGATTTAGATGAAATTTGCCGTGGGAATAGTTTAGGACCCTGGGAAGGACTTAGGATAGTTGTATTTTACTTTAGGATAATTTCCACGGTATCGGAATTTACACGGGAATAACATCCCAGGCGAACGAAGTCGCGGGCGAAAACTAGTACTGATATATGGGACTGGACTGGCGAGGCGCGGGCGCCGCGAAGGAGCGACTGCCGGCCGCCCGCTACTGCCGTCTCAAATACCGTCGCCTGCGTAATTAGCGTAATGGATGTTTTTAAATAATATACCTAGATATATATTTTTTGTTGCTATGGCTTTTTACCACCTATAGGTATATTCTCTTAAAATATTTCGTGTATGAATATATAAGACATACATATAGGACGCTTTATATGAAACTTTTTATTTCTTCGATGGTTCACTTGAAACTTTGTGTATAGGTTCCTCAAATGACGTAAGTGAGCACTAAGAAAGGACTTATGGAACTTCTCCCCTTAAGGGGTAAAAAAGGGGTATGAGATTATGTGAATCTTTTTGTTTCTTCAATGGATTCGCTCACTTGAATGGAAGTACATAAGTAAGGTCAGTTCCTCAAATTTTATATGTAGATAGCTGAAACCTTGGAATTATAGGTAAGCTTTTTATCCTAAAATTCCCACGGCATCGGGATTTACACGGGAAATATCTCTCATGCGAGCAGCAGCTAGTAAAGTATAAAGAATTACAGCAAAATAATTGGTCTGAAAACCCTTGCGATTTGGTAAATGGCCTTAAAAATTTGTTGATAACATGACATTTTTTTGCTGAGCGCACTTTTCGCAACAACGAATCATCAAAACCAAAACAATCAATTCTAAATCAAACAGGTTTTTAAAGATAAATTACACTCTTACACGGTTATAACAATTTAAAACAAAAGTAAATAGAAGCAGGTAGATAAATAACTCATCGACACAATCTGTAATACTTCCTCCTCAACTACCATACTAGATTGGTCGTATGGTTCTGTTATAGGTGGTTGAATTACGTTTGAAATGTTAGCCAAAGGCGAGTGAGGACTCCGGTTTTGTTCTTGAGTACTCAGCTGTTTTCTGCGTTGCCTAGAAACAAAATATCTTTGTAATTACGCTAGTCTAGTAACAAAGCACATAATTAACCCAAAATACTTTTTAAGATCAGTATAATATGCTTTGTAGTGGATCACCATCAGGTAGACGAGATGATCACAGTTATCTTGGTCTCATCGAGCCCTTTTAAATGAGTCTTGACATGATAGTTCTACGAAGTAGGCTGAGATACTTTTCCTATATTCATGGTTCAACATTAGGTAGTCAAAATCAAAACAATCATGTTGGTCTCGGCGAGCTCTTTTAAATGAGACCAAACATGATAATCCTACGTAGTACCATGACTGAGATATTGTTCCCATATTTGGAGCTTATTATCAGGGTGGCGAGATTAATCCCATTGTAAACAAAAGAACGGATTTCTTTGAAAGTTTTGTACATAATGAGGCCGACAGTCGAGTTCATTACGTGCTAGGACAATAAAGCGACAAAAAACGTACACAGCTGCGCAGTTTTTTCATATTTTGGCGACTAAAAAGTGCTTTGCCCACGGCTTCGTTCGAGTTTTGTTAGTTTTTGTAGTAGATTCGTACTTCAGTAAATAGCATGACCGTCAAATAATTACTAAAATAACTTTCGTTCTAAAAAGTACCACATATCTAACTTTTATAACAATTATAACAAAGCCACAATAAGGCATACTATGTAAAAACAAAATATACATGACTTTGTAGTATTATTATTATTATAGGGCCATATTAATACTCACGTTTGAAAGTGAGCTCATCATTATGGCAATTTTATAAAGATAAACTTTGCCTTTTACTGTAAGTAATTTGGACGCATATTTTGAGAGAAAATATAAAATTATTCACCATCGTTATTTACCGAATGCTCGGCAACGTGTCGCCGAGGCGCGACGCTCTGTATGCAAGTCCCGTAGCTTAGGTAGGTATAACTTCAGTACTTACTGATAGGTACCGCTCCGATACTAAATTCCTAAAGTTCTTTGCTTACGAAGTCGAACTGAAACGCGCGCCCGGCTGACAAAATACCGTAATTATTTATTTATATATATAGAGGTTTATTCCGCTTTTTAATTATATTTAGTCATCAGAGTTAGAAGTATACGTATTATATAGATTTTTGCCACTTTAGTTAGTAGGTTATCTAGATCTGGATACAGGGAAAACTAATACCTACAAAATAATACCACACGAAAATAGGAATAAAAATAATATATACCGAAATACTCTAAATCTATTCTTAATAATATCATAAACTCCTTATCTTTATTCATAAATATATATATATATTCATAAATATTAATAGCGATACAACAAAAATTACCAGGATTGAATAAATATTGTCATAATAATAATAAAACTAACAGTCGCATGGGGCTTCGCTCCCGTAGACTTAATCACGATAAAAATATAACCTCGTTCTTTTGCACTCAGGTAAAAAGTATGCTTAAACCTTCCTCTAGCTTCAAGCTACTTCCATACCACATTTTCTCCGAATCCACCCAGTACATTGAAAGATTAGTGCATTTATAGAAACAATAAAACTTTTCCGCTTTATAATATTAGTATAGATAATTTATAACTTACCAATAAATTTGAAGAGCTCGGCCACGCCTCACATTATTTTTCCTTTTGTATTTAGGCATATTTGTATTAGGTTTAATCTATGACTAATACGAAAAGAAAAACAAACTTAAAAACACTTTTATGTAACTTTCCAAACTTAAATTCTGTTTTAATTTACTTGTTATTTATGTCAATACTATTTACAATACCATTTAATTAAAAAGTCAGTCATAATTCTTCACTTTAGATATTTTTACAAAACAAAAAACGCACGCACAGTCCTTCCGTCTCAAGAGTCGTCAAGACACTAACAAGACGCGTTCCGAGTATGCACCACAGGCGAAACGGAGGTGTTTCAGGCGGGGTGCAGGTGGTATTTTTTGTTTTTATTTTTTAATAAAAAATATACTAAACTAAATAATAAATTTAGCAGTAGAAATTGATAAGGACATCATTACCTTTATGTGGTTTAAAAATCAAATGTATCTATTAACTAGTGAATAGTAAAATTTACAATTTAGGTTTGAAAATGCCTTTTTGTTTAGATTTATTACTTTAATTTGGATAAATCTATCAAAATTGTAAACAAAACGTTCGAATCACAAATATCTTAACTTCAATATATATTTTTCGTTTGGTGAAAGTATAAGAGGATTCATCAGCAATCTTCTTTAAAGTTACGATATTTTTACTATTTGAGGATGGTTCCCACCTTAAGCGAGAAAGTTAAGAACCTTGGGGTTTGGGTTGACAAACATCTTTCTTGGGGTCCTCAATTACAAGAAGTCAGTCGCAAATTATTTGCTTCTGTCCATTCCCTAAGACGATTGCGTAACTTTCTGCCAACTGCTACTAAAATTGCGCTAGCACAGTCTCTTTTACTTCCCATCCTAGACTACGCTGATGTCAGTTATCTTGATCTTACTGAGGCACAATTTGATAAACTTGAGCGACTCCAAAATGTTTGCATTAGATTTATATTTGGCTTGCGCAAATATGATCACGTATCCGAATTTCGTACGAAACTCAAGTGGCTTCCAATACGTCTTTGCCGGAACTTACACATTTTGTCTCTGCTTTACAGTGTGCTGTTTAATCCTAAAACCCCCACTTATCTTAAAGAACGATTTAAGTTCCTTCATGACACACATGCAAAATCTCTGAGGTCATCAGAAAACTTAAGGCTTGCGGTACCAAGTCACGCCACCAATTTCTATGCTAAGTCGTTCGCAGCTCAAGCAGTACGGCTGTGGAATGCTCTACCCGTGTCAGTAAGACAAGCACAACCCCTATCTTCTTTCAAAAACTTAGTAAAAGATCTTTATCTCTCTTCTTAAATTGGTGTTATTATGTATGTCTTCGTTTCTTTCTTTTTTTTTAATATTTATATGTATATATATGTTTTGAGAACGTTATTTATTGTTTTGTATTTTATATAGATAAATAGTACACCGTGGACTACCCGCGTATTTATTTTCTCCTTCTGAGTCAAATCCATCCAAAGGTTGTCTGTAAAAGATCGCTTTTAGCGATAAGACCGCCCCTTGTATCACCCTTTTTAATTGTTAAGTCCATAATTTTATTTTACTGTTATGGTGTACAATAAAGAATATATCTATCTATCTATCTATCTAACACTAATTCGTCGCAAGAAGTGGCGGCCTCACTACGCGATGAATCCGCGTAATACAGTTTCGTATGTTATTTTTACATTGCTTGTCCAGTTACTTAGTGACGAACTCAGGTAGTGGTTAAGGAGCAATGTATTTATAGCAAAAGTAGTACAGTCGTTCTGATATTTGAAAACAAAAATAACATAGTAAAACCGAGAAATATTTTACGATTTATTGTTTTTCATGATTTTAAAGACAAATATTGTAAAATACTTGTACTTACATATGGTAAGTGATTCCATGATTCACATAGTTTTGATTTTGGCTTCGGTTTTTACAAGATACCACAGAACAAGTCGGCATTCATATATGTTATCACGATCGCCGTCGAAAGCGCACTAGTTCGCAGAGACGGCCACTTGCCTGTGACATGAGCCCTGTGGCCATGTCGCGCGGACACCGATACGCCCCCTTACCACTTCTCCTATATTTTTGATTTCTGTGGTAACAAGCTTGGACCCTCTGGGCGACGTTGCTATTTCGCAAGCCGCTGCATCTTGTTTGTTATTTACCGCCATCAGCTGCCTGGTGCAAATGTTGATAAAAATTATGCATTATTTTTTTTATATAATTTAGGTTAGGATTAGTATTGCTCAAAATCAGTCTAATTTTAGCAAGACGAAGACTAACACCCGGTTTCTGATTTGAGAATTGGAAGTTGAGAACGTCTTAATATGTACTTAAGTATGACTTAAAAAAAAATCGTTTCTGAATTAAGTTTTTTTAAACTCTAATCAAGATTTGAGTAATCTAACATTACCCTTCAAGATTTAAGACACACAGAATAGATGAATAAGGTTGGAATGGTAATGTGGGCGTGGCGAGCGCGCCACATTTATGGTACGAAAATCATAGCGCGACCAATTAATTCATTCACCGCGTTTAGTGTGCTTCGGATTACTTCAGAACACAGAGCTCTGCTTTAAAATGCCGTGTTGTGCAATTATAACCTGTAAAACAAAAAGTCAGACCGCAAATATATCTTTCCATCGGTAAGTCGAAAATAACATTTAATTACAATTTTATTTGTAAAAAACATAAAATATTCTGATTAATATGAAATTCCTAACATTAACAACATTATTGCAACAAGTTACAAAAAGTATACATTGCCCGATGTGTACTCGCTTAATCAACGCAATGACCAAGTCCGCTTACAATGTACAGCATGCACCACACTTCTACCATTGACGTTTTGTCTTTAGTACCAACGAGTAAGGAAGATAACTGGTCAAGCGTACGTACCGCGCGTACCGCGTAGCGTACAGTAGGTTAGGAATTAACCGAATTAAAAGGAATTAACAGAAATTTGAATTAATTAATAATCACTGAAATAAAATGCTAGTAGAGTACAACCACAGAAATAAAAAATACAGGAGAAGTGGTAAGGGGGCGTATCGGTGTCCGTGCGACATGGCCACAGGGCTCATGTCACAGGCAAGTGGCCGTCTCTGCGAACTAGTGCGCTTTCGACGGCGATCGTGATAACATATATGAATGCCGACTTGTTCTGTGGTATCTTGTAAAAACCGAAGGCAAAATCAAAACTATGTGAATCATGGAATCACTTACCATATGTAAGTACAAGTATTTTACAATATTTGTCTTTAAAATCATGAAAAACAATAACTTTTAAAATATTTCTTGGTTTTACTATGTTATTTTTGTTTTCAAATATCAGAGCGACTGTACTACTTTTGCTATAAATACATTGCTCCTTAACCACTACCTGAGTTCGTCACTAAGTAACTGGACAAGCAATGTAAAAATAACATACGAAACTGTATTACGCGGATTCATCGCGTAGTGAGGTCGCCACTTCTTGTGACGAATTAGTGATGTGCTTGTGCAGATCCACTAACGCAGGCTATCGACAGCAATGTCGATTGACGAATGAAATATTGCTATTATTTTTTCAACCGACGACAAAAAAAGGAGGAGGTTATCAATTCGACGCGTATATTATTATTATTTTTTTATGTATGATCACCGATTACTCGGAGACGGCTGAACCGATTTGGAAAATTCTTTTTTTTGTTTGAAAGGGTATACTTTGAAATTGGTCCCATTATCACCAAGTCAGGATTTGATGATGGGATCCTCGAGAAATCGAGGGAACTCTTCAAATATTATAGGCACACCTATAGTGATTTAAGTATTTTTTTTTTATAGTAACTTGTGTAGTTGCATTTAAAAAGCACCATTTGTGAAGTAGACCTGATGATGAAGACCACCGATGGCCACTGGAACTACTCAATATATAAGTAGGAATAATAAGTAGTTCATGTGTTCCGCTTCGATTACTTGAATGTGGTTATTAAGCACAATATGCTCGTCACAATGCATATGGTGAAGTGAAGCTGATGGTGAACTACCAGGAGAACTCCTCAACAAATAACAGCCTAACATTGGGAAAAGCACTATTTTGTAAATGAATATAAGTAGTTGACATTTAGGCTCTTGTAACTAGGTAAATTAAAAATCGACCAACTAAAAAGAGTGACATAAAAACTTTTTACCAAAAAATAAACCGACTCCCAAAAAACACTGCAAAGTGAAAAATTACTTTAATTTCGGAAGTCGGTGCCAAAATCGAAAATACAAAACTAAAGACACCGACTACCGAAATTAAAGTTATTTTTCACGTTGCAGTGATTTTTGAGAGTTGGTTTAATTTTTTGGTAAAAAGTTTTTTATAACATACGGAAACCTCTAAGAAAATATGTTTAACTTTTATTTTACATGAGATGACAGAAATAAAAATACGTTGAAAAGTCAAGTGTACAAAAAAGTAAAAAAAAAAATAAACAATTTATTTTACGCCCGCAGCATGCGTAAGGAGTTCCGACGTCGCTGTCGCTACAATAGTTTATTGTTCAATCTGTCAACCGTTTTAGCCCGGTGTAAATAATGTTTTTTTACTTATTTTGATTTTTTTACAGAGTAGTAGAGAAATGCGTAACCAATATTCGTAAAGTAAGTTACTTTAATTTTAGGTTAATAATCGGTGGTGTTTTTCGGTTTAGAATTATCGCATGTTATGCCTTATCCTATGTTGCTGTTTCTTTATTTTTTTTTTATGGTTTTTGTATTTAACTTCCGATGAAGCTTCGGCTTCGAATGCGTTATAATAATCGGCATGGTTCAGATAATATATTTGTGAATTTAGCTTAAAATAAGTCAATATACTCATGCTATTTATTTGTTATGCATGGATGTGTGTTTGTTTTCATATATTTAACAATTTCTCTACTAACTAGGATTTTTCTTATAACAAAAACCTATTATAACCTACTAAACTATTACCTGCGGGGTAATTGCGTAACACACTTACAGTAGGAATCGGTTTCATTATGCTAAATCAACAACACTCACTGCAGTATTTACGTTGTTGAGCAGACCAATATTTCGAACATATGAAGCAATGGATTAGCAATATACGTCAAAATCATTCAGATCTTGATTTATAGTGTGTTTCGTAATTATTGCGATGCTTATTATATGGTGACATTTAGAAGTAGCTTAGGATGTATGTAAATGATAAATAAGTGGTTTTCGTACTATTCAGCTTCCCAAAAGATGGTAATATAAAAAAGGAATGGTTTTTTTTTTTTTTAAATAGGTTCGCGTTTGACCACCATCTCACCTGATGGTAAGTGATGATGTGGTCGAATGATGAATGATGTGTGGTGTGTGGTGATGCCACAGGCATGCCACCTAACTGGTACCCTACAAAAAATAGCACCATATGCTCGTTTCACTTCAGCGCAGAAATGTTCCAGCCTCTAAAGAAAAGTCGCAGGATTTTTGAATCGACAATTCCAAAATTAAGAGTACAACTGATTTTTGCAGAAGTGGGTTAAATTTTATTTTATTACTGAAAGCTATTCTCATGTTTTAGGGCATTCATAAAATCAGTCATTCAACTTTTCAGGATTCTATACAACCTATAAGGCTGGTATTTTCCGATCAAGAGCGTAATGTAAGTTAACATCAACTTCTATTTGACCTATAACTATGATAATTAAATATTAAGATTTAAGTCGAAAGCGCCAGGGTAGCCCTTAAGAGCGCGTATAAAGCAAAATTACCAATTTTCTATTTGATTTTACATGAAAAATTCCAGACCAAATCTTAAAATAAAAATATATGAATAACTACATCATATTTTCAAGGGCTCTCTCTGATCAAAAACATAAAATAATAACATTTCCTTGGTAGAAAAAAATCACGAAATAACCTCTAATTCTCATGTTTTTCCGTTTTGTACTCGATACGCCTATTGCGACAAAAATTTGGTAAATAATTATATTTAAACAAGAGTAAAGGCTTTGCTTAGGCATTTTATGTAATTCCTATTAGTTTTGGATTTATTACGATAAAACACTTTTGGCGCATACTACGTTTTTATTCCGCGCAAGAAGTCATCTTCCGTCGCTCGTTGCGGGGCTTCAAGCATATTTCTATTTCACACATCAGTCGCTACCGCTCTGTTGAGACGAGAGGACTACGCTCAAGTGTTTTAGCTGCGCCGAGTTATAATCATTTCAATCGTAATTGTTGTTGTTGTTCGAACTAAATAGTGAAATGGGAAACAAAAAAAAACATTGAAAGAGAACTAAAAAAGTTACAAATTGACAGGATGGCTAATTGTCGAAGGTAAGTTTGTGAGTTACTACTACTGAAAAAATAAAAATACATTTTATACTTTCGAGAAAGTTTATGCAGGTGATTTTAGATTTTATTTTGAGAGACACAAGATCTAAATTCGTTTACCTACGCACTTTCGTGGGCCGAGTAGGTAACTAGACATAATAATATGTGGGGACATTTCACACACGGCTGTCTGACCCCAAACTAGGAAGACCCTGTACTATGGGTGTCAGACAGCTGATATACATAGACAAATATATTTTTAAATACATACATATATAGATAAACAACACCCAGACACGACGATATCAAAAATTCGTGGTAGGTACTTTATTAGATTATTAGGATAATAGGTAATAAATTACATTCATAATAGGTAGCTATTTACTTTTGCTATTTTGTTATGTTATTCTTCACGATACAATTTTATGATCATTTTCCCATAATGTAGGTAGTTATGAGATCTTCTAAAAATCTAGATACACGGATGGACAACAATAATGATCTTGCGAGTAACCTATATAAAAAAAAAAATATCTACCTATACCACTTCTTATTTAATATTTCTATGGTCACTCGTAGTCGTAGGTAACGCGGGCAGAATAGTATATGCAAAATAAACATAAGCTTTTAGTTGGTATCCGTGTTTGTTCGATGAAATATATTTATATCGATTACGAACCTATTTAAGTATGCCCATTAGGTATTTAAACCCTATTTTTGTAGATCAATTTATTGTGGACGTGATTGTATAACAAGGAATTTGTTTTGAAATAATATTTTATTTTCAGAATGTGGCCACCTCGCTCGCCAGATTTAAACCCATTGGACTTTTTTACTGGGGCTGTTTAAAGGAGGTAGTTTATAAAGAAGAAATCACTTCAGTTGAACAGCTGCGACAACGCATACGTTCGGCTGCTGACGAAATATCGTCGGCAGGATTTGCGCGCCGATTGAGACGGTCCTTCATAAGAAGGTGTAGAGCGTGTATAGCAGCTGAAGGAGCCCACTTCGAACATCTTGTATATTTTCTTTTTCAATAAATTTGTTTAATTACTAATGTCTTTTATGGTGTCAACAAACCCATAGTGATCAAATTTTAAGGAAATTCTCATTCTCTTTGAGTCTAAAATTAGTTACAGCAGTGTTAAAGTAATTTAATTTTGAAATCAAATTTGTATAAAAATTCTCCTTTAAGATTCGAACAGCAATAACTTTGTACTTTATCAAGATACTGGTTATTATTATACCATTTTAGAATTTGCATTAAATAGGCAATTATCTATACTTATAATAAATCTGTAGAGAGGTCAATTCTGTACATGAAATATATTTTTCAACAGTATTATAGATTGACATATTATATTTCCCTACTAAATTACGAAAGTTAATCTGTGTGTTACATCTAAATCACTGAACCGTGAGGAAGGACATAGGCTACTTTTTTTTACGAAAAACGACGGAAACGTGGACGAAGACGCGGGCAACAGCTATCTATGCTAATATATAAGGCTGAAGAGTTTGTTTGTTTGTTTGAACGCGATAATCTCAGGAACTACTGGTTCGAATTGAAAAAAATATTTTTAATTAAATACTCAATTTATAGAGAAAGGCTATAGGCTATATATATCATTACGCTAAGGCCAATAGGAGCGGAGCACCAATGAAGAATGCTTCAAAATCGGGCTTAAATTTAACGTTAGCCCAAAGTAACTATTCCACGCGGACGAAGTCGCGGGCAAAAGCTAGTCTAAAATAATGAGCCACCGCAGTGTAGTACATTTTTTTTCGATATAGTCTGGCGGGAATAATTCCGAATCATTCCCGTCGTATACTTCGGAAGTATTCCGAAATATTCCGAAACTTTGGGAATATTTCAACTGCCAAAAGAAACCAGGAAAATCGACCTTTGAAGTCGGTTAATATACCAAAACCTGCTCCTACCTAAGTATAACAAATACTTTTCTGAAAACCGCATCAAAACGTGTTTGCTTGCAAGGTTTGCCCTTAATTGTTTTTATTGGCTGGGCTATTAAACGCGTTAAGTAGGTAGGTAATGATTAATACCTACCTATGCGACTCGCAAATACTCGCGATGCGTACAGAGCTACATACAAACTAACCAAAAACATAGGTAACTGTTCAAGACTGCAATAGGCCCAGTGCAACGGTAACTGGGGTGTCCTAAACTTGTCCACGATACGTGGAGCTTAAACGTTGCTTCCCCCCTTTATGGTTAATAATTATTATCACTTACCCAAGAAGCTGATGACGACAAGCTACGACCGTTCTTGAGGCCGCGTCCGTGTGTGTGTGTGTGTGTATATGTAATGAGTAATTGACGTATAGTGAAAGACAAGTGTGGATGGACACAGGTTCTCCAAGATGCAGTCCTCCCAATACGGTCCGTCTTCAATCAGCACACTTAATTCCAACAACACGCGTGCCTTAGTATGGCGTCAATATGGCGTAATTGTTCGGAGAAATATCATTGTATTCTAGTCACTTTGGAATTACAAGGTTCAATTAAACACTGTTCACAATCAATCTGCTCATATCTCGTGAGATCCAATTCGATTTCCAACAAATTCCGCGTGCCACGAGGTGACGCAATACGGCGTATGATTCAACACTATCCCGGGGTTTTCGACAAAATGGGGATTTGAACTTCAAACAACAAATAATTCGCGACCCAATTATCGGTCTCAACAGGCGAATCCAACGATATTTTTACCAATTATATTTAACTCAACAGGTCCGCCGCGGACATTTTTCAACAAAGTCTATCTGTCAAAGTCAGGTAATGTCAAGATCAAATTCGTTATGTCAAAAGGGTGCGTTCTGTTTCACGTCGGACCGAACATCTACCCCCCCCGGACGGGCCTACCCGTCCGCTAATCAATTGGAAGTCTTGACAAGGTTGCAAATTCAACACAGCTTCAATGCGGCCAAATACCGTAGCTAGTTCATTAAAGGTGAGAACGGTGTCTCCCAACAATCTCCGCCAGCGTCCCTTTGCCGCTTTCACCGCGGCCCCAAAAATACCCCCCCCAATGGGGGGAGGCTGGCGGGTCAAACAACCAACTGACCCCATCGGCGGGCCAAACTATTACCAATATCAACCTGGCTCTCATTAAGGAAGGCGTATACCTCCTTCAAATAGTTACTTGTACCCTTGTAATTCGTACCGCAATCAGACCTAATCAACGAAGGTAACCCACGGCGAGACACAAATCTTTCCAAAGTCGCCTCAAAGGCCTCTGTCGAGAGGGAGGTTACCAGCTCCAAATGTACTGCCTTGGTTGACAGGCAGACAAACACACAAATAAGCCCTAACAATCTTGCTATTACGAAGGGTGGACGTCTTCAACAAAGGGGGACCAACAAAATCCGTTACGACGCCAGCAAAGGGCCTCGTCTCATTGACGCGATCAGGCGACAAAATCCAAAATTCTCGCTGCAGAATGGCCAACAGCGCATTGCAACCGGCATGCGAGTTCTTAGTGTGACGATCGGTCACCAACAATTGTACCAAGTTCAGTTACAACAAGGGCAGGAGCACCAATTTTAGGGTAAGGACAACTCACAATGGTGACCTCAAACCAGGTCCTTCCCTCAACAGTGGTGTCAGCCGGTTCGCCAATTCCCCAAATCTTGCCTGAAAGGTCGTTCATCTTCAGGCCAACCTGTCCCGCTAACCAAGAAGACAAAAGGCAACCCCGGACTCCCGTTTCCAAAATGGCACAGACCACAATCGAGTCACCCAAGGGTCCCCAGACCGTGACCGAGGCCGTTGGCAACAAACCGTCTTGATCGGGGGGTTCCTTTAGCGGGGCAGGCGTCAATCTCTTAGTGATGCCTGGGCGGCGACCGATCGCCGCTTCCAGGCTGCCTTCGTTCACGACGAGGCCAACAATCAAACCATTCGTCCGCGCGGTGTCCCAAGCCGCTCGCCATCACTGGAGGGGCATATCCCACCGAATGCCCGAATGGCGGAGGGCGCGACTCCAGCCGGGGACGTTCCGCCAACGGAGGGGAAAGGCAGCGGCGCCGACCCGGCCACTGCTGCCTAGCAGCCAATGCGCGTTCTCCCTGACGAGGGAAGACCAAATGGCGCTCGTGGGGCTCCCGTTCAACTTGCGCGGGGGGTGGAGTGCGGCGTACAGAATCGCGGGTCTCAGCCCGGTGCTCGTCTCCGGGGTACCCCCCCCTGCGCGAACCCCTCTCAGAAGCTGGTCTGCTGGAGCGGTTCGCGTTGGCGCACAAAATCTCCAAGTGGGACCCTTCACAAATTCTACACGGGCGGGGGTCGGGGCAGTCCCGATGGAAGTGGGCCCCCAAGCACGAAAAGCACAAACGGCGTGCGTTGACAATACGGCGGCGGGCACTTACGTGCAAATTCAAAAAATCCGGGCAACGCGCCATGACATGCCCCGTTGCCTTACAAAAGTCACAATGATGAGGACTCCGGGCGCCAGCAAAACGGGGGGCGGGGGGAACATCAACAGGCCCCCTAGCCCGAGGACTCCGGGCGCCAGCAAAACGAGGGGCGGGGCGATCATCAACAGGCCCCCTAGCCCGAGGACTCCGGGCGCCAGCAAAACGGGGGGCGGGGGGAACATCAACAGGCCCCCGGGCCCTAGTCCGTCCCTGGTCTCTGGGCTGAGAAGGTAGTGGGGGCGACCCCGTAGCGCCACGAGTGTTATCCGCAAACCGACACTCGTCTTCCAAAAATTTGAGGAGGTCGTCAAAGGGGGGAAGATGGGTGGCACTATCCCCACCATACTTCTGCTCAAAACGTGACCTCAACTCCGCGGGGAGCAACTGCAGCACTATGTGCACCAACAAGTAGGACCAATGTTCTACCGGTAACTCCAAGCGTCTCAAGGCGTTGGTCGCTGAGACCAACGGGTTCAGCAAGTCAGTGCGCAACGTCGACGTGCTGACAATGGCCGGTAGTCCCAAAATCTGGTCGATGTGCACATCAGCCAGGCAGCGCTTGTTCTGATACCGTCGGGAGAGAAGCTCCAGAGCGGTCGGGTAAGAGGAATCCGTCACCGGCAAGTGCTGCACCAAGGCTCTGGCTTCGCCCTCCAGGACAGACAATAAATAGGCCAGCTTCTGGGCAGGTCCGAGGTCCAAGCGTGCATCGACAAGACTCTCAAAGAGATTTAGGAAGCCCAGCCAGTGGTCCAAGCGACCGTCAAAATGTGGCAGCTCCAGGGTGGGCAGCCTACTCAATAGTCCAGGGCCTGCAACAACAGGGGTCTGCGGCTTGGCCGCATCAGGCACCCGGCTCTTCAAAATTTCCCGCGCTCGTAGACATATGACATCCCCCAGGTGGATAATCTGGTCATAGTCACCCAAAATCTTATCGCGGGCTGTCTGATCCATCACCCCCAAATCCACGTCCATGATGTACTCGTTGAAGCGTGTGAGCGCAGCATCAGCTGACTTGATCCTCTCAATCACTTGCCCATACCGAGCAAGGGTGAGCTCTTCCAATTCCACACGCTCAACAGTTGCAGCTGCCGATGTGAACCATCTCAACTGTGAGGTCAATCCCGCAGCAGCCTCCCTGACTGCCCTTAATGAGGCCATTGCAACAATCAAATATTAATACAAAACAACAATCAACAACCAACAATCAAATATTAAACAAACAGCAATGACTTGTTAGCCGGCCAAATAATTTCAACAAATAAAAATTCAAATTAAATTATTTCAAGTCCAAATCCGACCCTGTACTTATTCCAAGTATGAATCTAGCTTGGTACAGATGGCTAGTTACAAAATAAATAACAATTCAATGTATAATACAATGCTGGATCAACCTCAAATAAATATCAAGAAGCACAACAATTGACTGTATAATATTGAGCCGGAGAATCTCTAACAACAATCCAATAATTACTATAAATGCAATAACCAATACACACAATTCAAGTCCTATTATGTTAGACTATGTGTAATTATTATTTAGATAACGTTTCAAATTCAGATCAATGACATTCAATTATTAATTGCAACAAATACCAAATTATGTACCAAATTATACCAATAATTCCTAATTTCACAAATAAATCCTACCTGTCAATGCAATTCCAAGGGGCTAGCACTACAAATTACGGTACAAACTACAAGTACTATTTGAGCCCGGCTGACAAAGCAATATATTCAAACTTATCAAGTTATAAGTTGTGTTAAGTAATTAACTCAAGTTTTAAGTTTTAAGTTTTCAACAATATTCAAACTTCCAATTAAACCAGTGGATCTTATATTATAAGAGCCGCGCTCTGCTACCACTTTGTTCAAGACTGCAATAGGCCCAGTGCAACGGTAACTGGGGTGTCCTAAACTTGTCCACGATACGTGGAGCTTAAACGTTGCTTCCCCCCTTTATGGTTAATAATTATTATCACTTACCCAAGAAGCTGATGACGACAAGCTACGACCGTTCTTGAGGCCGCGTCCGTGTGTGTGTGTGTGTGTATATGTAATGAGTAATTGACGTATAGTGAAAGACAAGTGTGGATGGACACAGGTTCTCCAAGATGCAGTCCTCCCAATACGGTCCGTCTTCAATCAGCACACTTAATTCCAACAACACGCGTGCCTTAGTATGGCGTCAATATGGCGTAATTGTTCGGAGAAATATCATTGTATTCTAGTCACTTTGGAATTACAAGGTTCAATTAAACACTGTTCACAATCAATCTGCTCATATCTCGTGAGATCCAATTCGATTTCCAACAAATTCCGCGTGCCACGAGGTGACGCAATACGGCGTATGATTCAACACTATCCCGGGGTTTTCGACAAAATGGGGATTTGAACTTCAAACAACAAATAATTCGCGACCCAATTATCGGTCTCAACAGGCGAATCCAACGATATTTTTACCAATTATATTTAACTCAACAGGTCCGCCGCGGACATTTTTCAACAAAGTCTATCTGTCAAAGTCAGGTAATGTCAAGATCAAATTCGTTATGTCAAAAGGGTGCGTTCTGTTTCACGTCGGACCGAACAGTAACCCTTTTTCAAAAAACAAATAAAATATGCTAGGCCTGGTTTTTTATTCAACTACTGACATTTATAAAAATAGCATTCAATTTCGAAATAAGTAGAGTACCTACCTAGAAACAAAAGAATAAAAATCCTGTTAATCGCAGGCTAACATATCTACCTATAAAAATATCAACATATACTTAATCAATCCCATTTATAATAAAACTAGTACTCACGCGGGGCTTCGCTCCCGTGGATTCTATCACGGTAAAAACATAACTCTCCTTTTTTGCAGTCGCGTAAAAAGTAGCCTATAACCTTCCTCAAGCTTCAAGCTATTTCCATACCAAATTTCATCCAAATCCACCCAGTACTTTCAAAGATTAGCGCGTTCAAGCAAACAAACAAACAAACTTTTCCGCTTTATAATATTAGTATAGATAAACATTTATATTTTACTCTTGTATCGTACGTAGTCTCGCACTGAACAATAATTAACCCACCCACCACACAACAAACAAACACGTTAATTTCGATTGAATTATTCGGGCGAAATATTCGGAAACATTCGATTGCGGGGTACGAATCTTTCTCGCGGGGGGAAAACTTCTCCGGGGAGCATCTCCCGTCTTACCGCACCCCGCACCGCCATCGCAGCGCGGCGGCAGCGGCCGGCGCACAGAGGGCTTTATTTAAATTCATTTTGAATAATTGTGATTTAAAGAAACTTTCCCAGAAGTATTCCGGAATTATTCCGAATTTTTCAGAAGTTTTGCAACTATAGATACAGGGGCCCAAAATTGCGTAATTCCGTAGAAAAAAATGTTAAAATTTAAGAAT
Organism: Tholera decimalis; assembly: GCA_943138885.2. Lineage (NCBI taxonomy): Eukaryota > Metazoa > Arthropoda > Insecta > Lepidoptera > Noctuidae > Tholera > Tholera decimalis. The sequence goes on from OW964559.2 coordinate 45,505,747, forward strand.
AACTATTTTTTGCAATATTGATTTAGAATGTAATAAAAAATCTTGATACTGATAATACAAATATTCAGGACTGATATAAAAAAAAAAACAAAATGAAAAAAATATCACCAATTTTAGAAATGGTACCTAATTTTGTAAGAGTAAGTACGATTTTTATTTAAAATATTAAAAATATCAATAATTTGGTCATCCATGGGCATATGACGATATAAGTGGGGTAAATGATAGATATTATCTGGCCAATCGACAGTTTCAGAGTTATCCATTATTTACGCCACACCAAAATCACGCGCCAAAATAATATTATATTATACATAATATAATATTACCTTTTGGTATTGATTTTATATTGATTCGTGTTCAGTATCAGTGGTATAGTCACCTCCTACTAACTTACTATTTACGTATTATTCGCGTACACATAATAACATTTCGTAATATTGTATAACGCAGTCATACTTTGAATACAGTTGTTTCATCTGAATATTATACGTATACTTACTACAGAAGATACGCGTCGAGCGAGCGCGTAGGTACACGCGCGATCGTATTCGATGTGAGGAGCGGGTAGGACAGTGCGGGTGAATTCTAAAATTTTGCTGGCTTTAGGCGCGCTCTTAATACTTAGTAGGTAGTACTTAATAATAATTATGTAATGTTATGTTCTTAATAATATGTTTATTGTTATTATTATATTTTCTGGACATGCCATTTTTTATTTGGTTAATTTTCAGGTGCCCAAAAAAAAATTGTACAATAATAAATGGAAGAATCGATAATTTTCCGATTTAGTCAATCACTAGCGTATATGTAAATTGCTTTTGCACAGCACAACGATAGCGACCGATGTTTTTGTGTGGGTAAGTTCTACGGTGCATGGTAAATACACGCTGTGTTTGACGGAATAAGGTTTATTATTGATTGTATAGTACGTTCTGATTTAAGAAATGCGGGTGTGTGCGCGAGTGCGTATCTATTGATTTTATTACACTGCATGTGTAGTTGTTGCCCCGCCCAGCGCCTAACTGGAGACAGACGGTTCCGATATAATTTCGTCTGTTCACCAAATCTACTTATTTATTTTATCTATGAGTACCACGATGTTTTCATTGATAACAATAGACCATCCCTGCCAGGAGAACACTGTATGTAACAAAGAGCGATATTCCAATAATTGTGCCTCCCTACAGATTATCTCAAACAAAGAAAGATATCCTCAAAAGCGAATTACAATTGATTGAAAGGGTATACTTCGAAATTGGTCCCATTTTCATAAAAGTCAGGATCTGATGATGGTATCCTGGAGAAATCGAGGGAACTCTTCAAATATTATAGGCACACCTATGGCGTTTTGGGTATTTCTTATAGTAACTTGTGCAGTTGCTCTTAAAAAGTACCATTTGGGGAAGTGGAACTGATGATGAAGACCACAGATGGCCGCCGAAACTACTCAATAATAAGTATTTCGTGCAGCACGTTAAGCACTTTATGCTCGTCAAAATGTTTATGGTGATGTATAGCTGATGGTGAAGTACCAGGAGAACTCCTCAAAAATTAACGGCCCAGCATTGGGAAAAGCAATATTTTGTAAGAGGTTATAAGTAGTTGACATTTAGGCTCTTGTAACTAGGTAAATTAAAAATCAACCAACTAAAAAGAGTGAAATAAAAACTTTTTACCAAAAAATTAAACCGACTCCCAAAAAACACTGTAAAGTGAAAAATTACTTTAATTTCGGAAGTCGGTTCCAAAAACAAAACTACAAAACTAAAGACACCGACTGCCGAAATTAAAGTTATTTTTCACTTTACAGTGTTTTTTGGGAGTCGGTTTAATTTTTTGGTAAAAAGTTTTTTGATTTATTTGGACCTTTGCCGCAAACTGAAGATGGAAAGACTTGGACACTAATCGTTGAGGATGTAGCTACCCGATGGGTGGAGCTTTTCACGTTAGCTACCGCCACAGTTGAAAACTGTGCAGTGACCCTGATCAACGAAGCTTTTCTTTGATTATGGGGTGCCAAGGCGAGTAATAAGCGATAATGGTACTCAGTTCGTGAGTGCTGTAATGCAACAAGTTATGTACAGTCTGAACATAAAACACCAGTATACCCCGTTGTATCAACCTGAAGCTAACCGGGTAAGGACCGAGACTTAAAGACACAATTGGCTATATTGGTACAAGGGCAAAAACACAATAAGTGGTCAGAGCTTTTGCCATTGATTCGTTTTGCTATGAACAGTACTAGCGGTTCTACAACAGGCATACTTGACGTTCGGAAGAGAAATAAGGTCTCCAAGAAATAATGAAGTTGACTTTCGAAACATAGTAATTTCCAAAAATAACTACTACTACTACCAGAGATAACTCCGAAACTTGTGCAATTAGCGGAAACCTTAATCAATGCAAGAGAAGTGCAAGAAATGAAGGAGGAGTCACGCAAAGCATATGTTGATAAGCATAGGCGTGAACATCCACAGTATCAACCTGGAGACTTGGTACTTGTCAATCTACATCTGATTAGCAAGGGAGCTCAAGGTGTAACCGCAAAATTTGCACCTCGCAGAGATGGGCCATATGTCATCTTCAATAAACATGGTCCTGCCTCCATTAAACTGGCTTCTCCAAATGATCATGTATCCGCATTGACTCCATATGAAGGTGGAAGCTAAGAAACAGTTCCAGATCCCGTGCGACCACTTCGAGAAAGAGGACGGGCGGAGGAAAGGAGATTGTTGCCAGCAAGTCTTTACCTGGTGTCAAACGAGGACGTAACCACCCATTATCCAGTCCTTCACGCCGAGACGTCTTTGAGGACTGAGGGGGAGATTGTAACAAACCTTAATACTTAAGATTCATTAATAGTAGAAGTCATCAACTATGTATATTATATAAGTTTCGCCTACCGCTACTAGATGGCGCTGTGCATTTACGTCACGTTTCTGAAACTCGTTGTTAAGATTCTCCACCAGTTAATGACCCTCGAACTAAATACTGTAATCAATTAAGCTAAAACCCAACTAGCAGAGAGGTGCATCAGTGGATATCGTCCTACTTGGAATGGTCTCACAGGACTCCCCTGATAGTTGTCCTATAGTAAGATTCTTTGGGAATATAATATATCTTTTTGGATTAGAGGACTGCGTTTCCCCGCCTTCGTCAAAGCTGACTTGGCCGTGTGGAATTGCGCCTATATTGTACTTCCCTATCTTACCGGCTTCAACTGTAAACTTTGCCACTGAAAATAAACGCCTGAAATCTCAACGTATTTCCTTCCTTCGTGTGACCTCAACGATAACTACTCCTACACTATTACATATCACAATTTTTACAATTTTTACCCAAGAGTTCCGAAAATGATTCCTTTTTATTAGGGTTCCGTAGCCGAATGGCAAAAACGGAAACCCTTATAGTTTCGACATGTCTGTCCGTCTGTCTGTCTGTCTGTCTGTTTGTCCGTCCGTCCGAATGTCACAGCCATTTCATTCCGAAACTGTTAGGACTATATATTTGAAACTTGGTAGATAGATGTATTCTGTGAACCGCCCCAACAAACAAAAATTACTCTTGTAGTGGCTTATATTGCCAAAAATAATATTCTTATAAGAGCCGTATTATCGCTAATAAGGGTGCATTAGGGCACAAATTATAAAGACAATAACCTTATACCCGCTTATAGTTGCTTTATTGTCCACTGTTTTTCCATATACGTGTTATATTATGAAGATGGCCAATATGCTTGTAGGAATCATATAGAAAGCATTAATACGGGCGATCAACCTTATACGTGTTTTATTATGGTCTGATACAAGGGAGTTAAACTCATTGCGGCAAATAAATTGCTCTTAAAAAGCCGTAAGCCCTTATAGCCGTCTGCTTCTGATTCTGCAATAAGTCTTTTTCTTAGTAATTTACATTTTCGAAACAGTTTGGGGAATAAAGAGAAACATCAACCATTTTACTGAAAGTGAACGGTAAGTTATTATTTTATGTAGTTTATCTACCTGATTTATGTGCTCGTTTATAGTGAAAAGTGGATGGGAATTCAAATGCATGATAAAATGTGGTACGCTGAGTGTTGTAGTATCAACCCGCCCTTGAATTTAAGCAGTTTTTGTGCTATAAACTTTACTAATTATTTAGTCATGTTATAAACAGTGCTTTTATAAGAGCAAAACGATTCGCACATTGTCTACAAGGAATCTATGAGAGTGAAGACTTTTTAATGGCATCATTTGCTGCTTATGCTATCGCCATTTTACACATCGTTAGGGTTCCTTTCTCACGAACAAAATCCTGTACCTAGTCAGTCTTGTTCCCATATGTATAAAATGTATGTTTCACTATGGTTGGGTCGGCTGGAAGAGATCTTTTTATAGGGATAAGCTTGCTTTAGTGCACTAGTTTTAAGTTTGGAATATAATTATAATTGTAAGTACACACTAAAGAATAAAATTATATGTATAATATGTTTGTCCGCAGATATTGCAATGGTAGTATACATATTGGCAAGAGTTGACAAATTCCTACAAAGAAGAGACCTTAATTTACATAATATGCGATGGCCATGGAAGTGGACCCATTTTATTTTAAGAAAGGAATGTTTTAATTGTACCTACATATCCGACCCTTTCTAGTTTACCTTTACACTTTGTAAAACTATATTCTAATTACTATGTTACAACATGCTAAGTTTCTCTACTGTTTTATTATTAAACTAGCTGTTTCCAGAGAACTTGTTCGCTTATGTTAATTTCTAAGATATTTTTTTTATTTTTAAATTGTTGTTAGAAAGACTGATGATTGAAGTCCTGTCTTAGGTAAGGTTTAAAAAACGAGTTTTGATAGTAAACCAAGAGATAGCTTCCAAATCAGGCATCTTTCACAGGTTATGTTCAAACAGCAATTTTTGTTGTTAACCCACAAACTGTTTCGCAGGCTAACTGAGAGAATATTGAGGTCAGCCCTTAAACCAACAAATACAACATTTTAAATTAGCCTTCCTTTAGACAATGCTCGATTTAAGAGCCACTTTTCTTCTAAAACGGTGATATATTTTTAATTTCTTCTCAAAAATGATGAATTTAATAAAAATACGTGATATTCAAATTGGTTGTTTTATTTTACAAAGTATGGATTAATGGTGTACAATACAATACCGTATTATTTTCTACATTTAACAATTTACATTTAATATCAGCGCATGAAAATTCATATAATTTTTTTGATTTACTATGTGTGTAATCTTCACATTTATAAATATTAATTAATGAAGACTTTAAGGGGTAGTCAAAGGCGTCAACTAAATTATCCATGCAGTATCCTTCTAGTTGTATGTCTTCAGTTTCACTTCAGGGCACTTCATAGTTTTGTAATGTTTTTTTTGTAATTGTGTAAGTCCAGTGTAGTAATGTCCAGTACCGATTTCAGTAATGCATATTTCTACTTTCTCAATTTAAAAATATGTCTGTATCACTTTCGCTACACTTATATTCTTCCTCACTGGTTTCATTCTTATTTTGTATAAAATAATCCTCTGCGGAACCACTGGCTGATTCGTTGGTATTGGCTTAGACATTTTGTAGCATCATAGGAGTAGAGGTAGTGGGTGTAATGCTCACAACCATGTTTTCATAGACTTTACTTTTCTTCTGCGTGTCCAGTCTTTTGAATCCATTTTTTTTCCGCTCCATAATAAACTTACAAAATCTCCTGTACTTCAAAATGGTGAATCTAGTTATGTAAAACATTTTAATGTAACCATATAGAGAATAATATCTTTATAATCACTGTACAAGGGAATATGGATTGCTTTCATCCTTGTAAAGATCATATAAAATGTTAGCATTTGTTTGTTAGATAGACATCTTATCAAATGCTCCTATAAGTTAAAAAGTATCATAGTTACCTTGTGCATTACTTTTCTAAGAATAATTGGCCATATTAAAAGCCTTTATATGACTTTGAATATTATATGGCTAAAAAGCAATGTAACTAGCCTCTATAAGAAGAACACATTTTGAACCCTTATTGTAGCCGTATTAATTATATTTGTAAACGTATACCCAGCCAAATTATAAGAATAAAGGTAATATTAGCCAAATCTTCTAATAATGTGCCACAATAAAGCACATTGGCATAATAAATGCTCTTTTATAACAAGTATAAGAATTTAGAACTTATAGACTTAATTTTATAAGCTTAGTTTGTTTGTTGGGGCTTTCCGATTTTATGAAAAAAAAATAATATATATTTAAAATAAAGGGGGGCTCCCCATACATGGAACTGAAACTAATTTTTTTTTTTCATGAAACCTATGCGTGTGTGGTATCTATAGACAGGTCTTTAAGATTCGTGATTTGTGATTCGATTCGGAGTCGTGACGCGCACGCGCTGTCGCACGGACGCGTGAGACCAACCATGGCCTCTAAACTGTTAAAATGTTCGAGTTGCAATATAGTCATCAACGAGGTGCTAGCATTTATTAGTAATAAAATCGATGTGATGAACGAGGAGAGCATTAGTCATATTTGTGTGAGTGCATTTGCTGACGAGGACATTCATAGTGCTAAAAATCTTCTGTGTGAATCGTTACCTACAGAGAAGCGTAAGAAGGCAAGGAAGAGAGACGGGAAGAAGCTCCGTGAAATAGATGACATCATCTGCATGATGAAGGAGTCCGACCCTGAGATCTTACCGGTGTTTGTGGCCCGTGATCTACACAAGCTGCCGCCGGTACTTTTCGATCATGTTGACGTCACCCGGATTTTAAAGGATTTGGTGTGTATGCAGCAGGAGATGAAGCAGATTAAAGAGCTATATGTCACTAACGAAAACCTAGATGCTGTTAAGTCTGATGTTGAAAACCTAAAAAAGGCATCTATAGTGAGCAATTTTGGAAGTACCGCTAGGAATGTAAACATCAAACGGGGTGGATTTTTGCTAGATAGCCAGGACGACTACTGCAGCGGTCCTAGGGGTCTTTCAAACATAAATGCAGAACATGAAACTCCATGCAAAAAACCTAGCGAGGTACGCTCAGATACCAGTTATAGGGATATCGCGCAATCATTTTCCGAATATGAAGGTAGGCGAAAAATTTGCGGTGAAAATAACGTTCTTAATGAGAGCGGTATTCGCCGTACGGCAGCCGGTAGCGAGCCCGAATCGGTGACTCACGCGCCATCAGCAGCGATCGATGTACCCGGCGAGATGAGACACACGGTGGCTCCCAACGTAAACAGTGATATATTCGGCAAAAAGAAATCTGTAGCCGATGTTGTACGCGTTGGCGAGTGGAAAATACCCAAAGAAGACACAGAATGGACAATAGTACAGAGGAGACGTCTAAGGAATCGCTTTGTTGCAAACAGGGGAAAGGCAGTTTTGGGCCCGAATGTGAACTTCAAAGCTGCTGATATAAAAATTCCCATTTACATTTATAATGTTGCGAAGGACGTGCCCGTGTGTGACATTCTAAGTTATATTGCGGGTAAAACTGATGTTGCGGTGCAAATAGAAAAGATGACTATGAAATTATCAAAACTGTATGATGCGTACAAAGTACTGGTACCAAAGCAAAATGTGGGAATGTTTCTCAATGATGATTTTTGGCCAGAAGGCATCGCGTATCGTCGCTTTGTGAACTTCAAAACTAAAACTAATGGAACAAGTGGATAGTACGCCTATGAAACTTATTAGTTTTAATTGTAAGAATGTTATTAGTTTGGCGGATTGCATACGGAGGTTGTGCAGGACAACCGACATAATTGCTCTTCAAGAAACTTGGTTGTTGCCGCATGACGTACCTTTTCTCGGTACTATCGACGACGGGTTTGCTTTCACGGGCACCTCAGCTGTGGATACGACGGCTGGGGTATTAAGAGGCAGGCCGTATGGTGGTGTGGCCCTCCTCTGGAGGAAGTCTTTGTTCCCGTGCGTTACAGTGGTACCGTGTGATAATGTGCGTATTGCGGCCATAAAAGTAGTGCTTAGTGACAGGTCAATTATGGTCGTATCAGTGTACATGCCTACCGCGAATGTCGATAATTTAATTGAATTCACTAACTGTCTTAGTGAAGTTAATGTGTTGATTGAAAATAGTGCCGTGGAGTCTGTTTTTGTACTTGGGGACTTTAATGCACACCCAGGTGAGTTATTTTCAAATGAACTAATAAACTTTTGTACCGAACAATCGTGGTCGTGCGTAGATATGGACTTGTTACCTATAGATTCGTATACGTTTGTGAGTGAGGCACACGGCTGTCTGCGCTGGCTTGACCACTGTGTGACGACCAGTGCGGCGAGGCGCTCAGTACGTAAAGTGTCCGTTTTACATGATATTTACTGGTCTGATCATTGTCCCTTGTTGGTAGAGTGTAACTTAAAATTGATAAGGCCTAAAATTATTGCGACTGATTACGAATGTAATAAGGTAATTTGGGGAGAAAGAAACAGTGAACAGACCGGAAAGTTTTTTGAAAGTTGTAACTCGTAACTGAGAAATATTAATTTTCCTATAGAGTTTACTCACTGCGCTGATCACTGTTGTTATAATGAGGATCACAAGGGCTTGTTAAACCAAATGTATAGTGATATTGTACAAATACTTAGTAAGGCGGCGACAGACAGCTATGTTGGTTCTGTGTTCGGGAAACATAAATATATGCCAGGGTGGAACAAACACGTCAGCGATGCTCACAGAGAGGCTCGATTATGTTATCAAAACTGGTTACTGAGTGGGAAACACAAAAGCGGATCTATTTACGATAGTATGTGCCAAACGAGGCGACTATTTTTACCCGAGATTTATCTCGGGTAAAATTTTGTCAAGATAATGAACAACAAATTAAGTTAGATATAATTGCACAGCATCATTCGAATAAACAATTTGGTAAATTTTGGAAAAAGACAAATAAAAAATGTGTATTGTGCATATTTCCTTAGAGGTACTGCCCGGGGCGGGAGGACTTATTTGATAATTTTAACACGCTAAAAAAAAAGAGGTACTACTTATTTCAATTTTAAAAGAATTGTCGTCGTAACAAAAATATGTCCTATTTTTGTGCCTGGTATAAATTCTATAGTACAAACTAAAAAATAATAACTATCCTTAATGTTAATTGTAATCGGCAGTTCAGTGAGTAAAACTGAGTCTACAGCTCCGTTTAAATCAAATGTTATAATCTCGTCTTATTTACCTTACAACTGTGTGTCACATTTTTGATACATTGTGTTAATTTTTTCGTCGAAATAAATTGCTTCTTCTGAACTTGTTATTTCAAATAACTTTAAAATATCAAAGTTAATTAAAATAAATAGGTACATGGTCTCTTTTCAATTGTATGTAATTACAATTTGTACAGGTTTTCAAGTATTGAGCGCTTGTAAAATATTTTTTAAATGTGTAAGCCACATTGCAACTGCAGTCTTTATTTTGAAAAATGTTTTTGTTATTTCTGATCTACAGTTGTAAATTTGCTCTATGTCTAGCGCCGTTTTCTTGTGGTTCTACTATTTTGTCCTGGTAAGTAGGACCACGAGGAAGACCAGTTTCTGTTCGTCCTACTATGACGTATTAGGTATGTAATAATTTATTTATACCACCTGTATATAATTAATACCGTTGACACCAGAAACGAAAAATATTCTCCTCCTTATAATCTGGCTGAAAGCCCAAATACATCAATAATGACTAAATTTCTGACATATATAAAAATGAATTGGTGCAAAAGCAAAGAGTACCGCTCATCATGGTGCATATACAGTGAACTTACTTACGTAAGTCATCGTACCAATAGTGTTGTCGAGAGTTGGCACTCTCGATTAAACAAAAATATGAAAAAGTGTATTAATACTGTGATTGATTTATTTATTTATTTATTAGGCACCTCAACTACTAACTCACTAAGAGATAAGCACAGAAATCATAGAAATTTGTATGCATAGTGAGTGCGTCACTTATAGAAGTGCTCAGCACTCGCAGCATTGCTTACTTATGGTTCTATACATATCATTATTTTACATTACAGGCAATTAACATTATATACTTTACAAATTACATTCAATTTCAATTACATTACAGTTAAAATTCAATTTTTTAAATTACATTAAAATTTTATTACAATTATTAGAATACAATAAAATAACAAGTGTTATAAATAATTAATAATAATAAAGTAATATCAAACATTATTTACTCAAGATATGCAGATGGGTTTTTATTTAATAGTAAGAATGGCTTGTAAATGTATATATTATATTGATAAAGGTCTTAATGGAAATGGAAAGCAAGACAACGAGTGATGACCTTGATAGATCATCACTCGCTGTCTTGCTTTCCATTTGCGTGTTTTGCGTGATCGTAGACGAAAAGAAGACTTAGATCGACTTTGTTATGACAAACCAGCTACAATTAATTCACGGTGACATACCAATAGGCCATTTCATAGAGAAATAGGAGCATATTTTTAGTTTATTACAAATGACTGTATTTTTTTTTAAATAAGTAATAAGTACCTCTAAGGATATATTTCTACATTTTGTGTCATATATTCGTGTCAGTTAATTTTTAAATATTATGCTAGTTTAAAAAGATTTTATATTTATCTTGTTGACTTTTATTACTTGACTTTTTTGCCTTTGTGTTGATTTTGAACAAAGAAATTTTAATCGATTTGTGACTCTTATAAAGTAAATTACAGGATGCCTTAACTTAAAATGTATTTATATAAGTACTCGCTCTTAAAAAAATAAGATATATATGAATATCAAACATTCCAATAATCACTATTCGGTCTCACTTTATTGTGAAAATTCATGGTCACCCTACTCTCATACTATTTCATAATACTGTTTTTATGTAAATATCTTCTAAAATATGAATGCTGAAGTTATATTCGCCATATTTATCCAAACTAGGTTACGTTACCCATTGATTAGTACTCTAACTAAGCTTAAACCTACTTTTAATAACGAGATAAACGCCAAATTTGTGTTTTAGGCATATTGCCGTCCGAGCGGCCAACTAAAATCACCTCTAACAAATTATTGAACCTACTTTCTAGTATTTTTTTCTATTTATTCGCTATAACAAATTAGTAACTAATTGTCCATACACATTAGCCTCCATTAATTTGATATTTATGGTGGGATGCCTGTTAGTTACGTTTTAAAGTATTTTATTTTTGTAACAAATTGAACAAGATCAAGACCTTTCTTTTGATGCATCATTCGTCTATCTTCGTTATATAGTTTCTGTGTAATCACGGGCGATGACTACGGTAACTGGCGGTTCTAGCGGCCAACTATTCTTTGTCATAGCGTCTAAGTTTTTTTTGTAACAAATTCACGAAAAGGGGAGTGTAAAGTAACAAATTAGCACTAATTCCTGGCAAAGTTTCATCAAATATTTTGAGGTGGCCGCGTGGTTGAAACGGGGACGTTTTCCCAACATTTCCCTTCTCTGCTCCTATTGATTTTAGCGTGATGAATAGTATACTATAACCAGCTCAGGAGTATGAAAAATAATTGTACCAAGTTTCGTTAAAATCCGTCGAGTAGTTTTTGTTTCTATAACGGTTATACAGACAGATAGACAGACAGACAAACATTTTACTAATTGCATTTTTGGCATCAGTATCGATCCCTAATCACCCCCTGATAGTTATTTTGGAAATATATTTCATGTACAGAATTGACCTCTCAACAGATTTATTATAAGTATAGATGTGGCTGTGACATACAGACGGACAGTCAGACAGACAGACAGACATGACGAATCTATAAATATAGATAAAAGTCTGATGCACCTGACATTGAGAGAGATCGCAGGGTCTGACGCGTGACGGTGCTGCACGTAGGTTCGTAAGGTCAGATGTAGAAAAGAGGACACTGTGTCAGGATTACTGCCAATCCTTTTACATTATTTATTTATTTATTTATCACAAACACAACCATCATTACAAGCAATAATCCTAAAGCGGTAGCGTGGTCTTTAGTTACATCCTAAATTACAATTAAAGCTATTAGTTATATATTAGCATAACATAATAAAAACAATGTTAACTTTGTGAATTAATTCAGAGAGCAATTAAATAAATCTATCCTATCAGCAGTCTGCCCTGGTAATCGATATAGCAGTAAGTAAAAAAGGCAGTTTCGAGAAAACGCCGCGCAAATATTTTGGTTACAATTTTAGCGTTTGTGATAAAACTATACACTCGATTTTTATGTTCTAAAAATGTGTTTTTTACAGTAGAATAATATTGTTTTAATATCTTCATCAGGGTTATCGTAAAACATAACAAACCTTGTCTTCATTACTATATTCTTAACTAATTTAAATTAATATTTAGGTAAGAGGGCAGTAACTGCCATTGATACTGCTCTCTTGCTTAGTATTATTTCATACCGATCTGTTGCTTACAGAATTTAAAATAATAAATTTAAATTTTAGCTTAAAACAGCAGTAAGGGAGCGTCATACTGCCCTTTACCTTAGATCTTGAAAATGATTTAGGCTATATTTCACTATGGAGTAATAGAACGTTACTGCTTTTTAAAGTCATATTTCAAATTAGGTATTATCAGGGTTTCATGAGCAGTACGTCTACAAATAGTGGGAAAAGAAGAAAAAATCTTTAATAATAAAATCACAAATCGTTTTATTCGTTAAAAATAATCAAAGAGAACAATCTTAGTTCTTGGAATTTAAATTAACGCTATTATACCAATTATAAATAAAAAACTTCTGTAGAAACATAATTATTTATCAAAACTTAAGACTTAATCAGACAGATCAAATATTACATATTGGTTACCTGGTTTCAGCACAAAATTATTCTTACAATCTAACTTACGAGTAACTTCCGTTTTAATTAGATAACATAATCAATGAGATCAACAATCTTAGTTATAATTATTTGGCATAACACTTATAAAATAAAATGAAATAAAAAATGAAAGTAGCTAACTTCAAAGAGCTTGGAAACATAAAATAACTTCTATAAAATCCCAAAATACAAAAGTTGAAATACGTAAAACATGTATTATAATTTAAAATACGTCTTCTTCCAGTTTTTATATCTGTGTTTTATTTTCTCCTACTTTGTCCTCGATTGCCAAATTTTCAACATTATTTACAAATAAACTTTCCCAAAAAACTCTACGATTAGCAGGCCTTAAAGGACACAGGTTTTGAATTATCTGCTTTTTCCTTTCGTCAGTAATTCCTCTTTCATGAATCCTTGAATCAGGACGTGGTATATTTTTTTAATTTTAGGATTTTTAGCTGCAAAATGCTTAAGGGTTGAAATTTTTCAGCTTTATGGCAAATCTTGAAGTGGAGATCAAAACTACCTCTGATAACTTGTACAGCCACTATGTCTTTCAAGTAAATCCTAGGTTGAGAATTTCGGAGCCTATGCTGAGATGATTTATCTTGAAACTGGAAGAAGTCGGTTACGATCATTTTTTTTAACAATGTTTCGTACAAGTTGCGACACAATTGACATAATCATTGTAATCATTAACCTTCTTTTGCTTTTGTAGAGTCTTTTCAACCAAATGATGGAAGCTATCGGCTGACATAAATGTATGCCCAGGTTCTAGATATTTTATTATTATCATTTCTGCAGTGATTTCATTGCTATTTATTATTTGGACTAAAAATGTCACAAGCGCCCAATTTTTGGTCTGCGATGAACAGTTATCAGTCCATATGACTATATGTATTCCTGTCATCGCGTCGTTCCAAAAGAAAAGCACGAAAAGCAGACACAATATCTTCTTGTTGTCGTCCCGATATCACTTCATTCCACAAAACAGCAACCGGTTAATGCTCTACTGATTTGCAAGACTATATTATTATTTTATCTTATGCCATGTTATATAAGCAGTAAGGGAAGGTACTGTGTTTATATTTGTATAATTATTTAGGAGACATTCATTATAATTAATATCTTAAAACTGCAGTACAGCTCCATACAGTACATCTTACTAGTAAATTCATTTGGTACATTGGTTTAAGGACGCATTTACGTTTATCACTCGCTCAATTTTAGGTATTCTAGTAGCAACACAACAACATTGCGCGCACACACACTTACAAACCATTGTTCGCCCGATTTTATACATTACTTAACTAATATTGATACTTGAAGGTAATATTATATTTTCTTTAATATTGTTTGATCATAATAAGTTGTAACTTATTGTTTACAAAGGGTTACATGCTTATTGATTAGATGTTAGTTTATTAATGTGTTTGACGCCCGATTAGGAGTACTAGGGGACTTTGGAAATAAAATACTCATATGTGATATGAGTATTTTATTTCCAAAGTCATGAGGCTTAAATACCTATAGAACGAAAATACTTCAGCGCAAAGCTTCCGGGTAAACTATGTTGAAAGTTGACCCGTCCGGCACGTGAACATAAAGATTTCTAGAACTGCTAACCCGGGAAAGAGCGACGTACAACTGACCATGCGAGAAACAACTGACACCGAGATCTACTCCTGCAACACGAAAAGTCTGTCCTTGAGCCTTATTAATTGTCATTGCATAACACACCGATACTGGGAATTGCGTTCTTTTAAATTGGAATGGAAAATTATTTGGTATTATGAGAATTCTGGGAACAAAGACGGTTTCTCCTGCACCGCAACCTGTTAAAATTTGAGCCTCGATTATATTTTGTTGCAACTGGGTGAAAATAAAACTAACATAAAAAAGTGAACGTAAATTAGCCAAAACTTACCTATCGGTATACCAAAATAACTAATACCTATTTTATAAAATAACAACAAAAGGAATCTAAAAATAAATTATCAACGACTAAAAGTCGCGCTGATAAGCACGGTTTGTTAAAATCAATTAAGTATTGTCTGTCAATAAGGTCGAACGCTCTGAACGTCTATTCGCATCAACAGGCAAAAATTGTATGAAACTCGCGCTTTTTTTTTTAGGTAGGGCCACTCGTAGTTCAGCGCAAGTAACACTTAATATTTAACAGATGCTCAAAAAAGACGTTTGGGTATACGAAATTAAAGTTTAGGAGCTGCTCAAATGTTTAAGCAGCCCTTAAATATTTGAGTGGCATTTCAGTATTCGGCCGTAAGGCTACACTACTACTCAACCGCGAAGCTCGCGCTCGGACGCCCCGCCTTTTTATACCTTCGGCCGCGAGACGCGTCGAGCGCGGCGACCGATTCTCAAAAATAATCCTTATAGCATAATTCAGTATTCACGCGCGATGGCTTATTATTAGCGTATTTCATGTATAACTTTGGTGTTTTTATACCGATTTATATGATTCTTTTTTATGGAATAGTTAATAATGTTAACTTTCTCAATTAGGGGTGACTGAGAGTGTTATAAACGTAAGAGTAGACAAATATTATAATCAGAAAGCTTCGAACTGCTAAGCTATCGGGAGTTACACGTGTTATTGTGAGTTAACCATAAAAGATAGACATATGCTGTCGTGGGATATTTTTTATATAATTTTAAGGAGAACATTTCCGTCATGAAATGATTTCTGCGTAGCTGTAACCATTAAGGTTGCACATGCGACGGAAGCTTAAAAAATGGAGTAACTTCTCCCGTTTTCCCAACATTTCCCTTCTCTGCTCCTATTGATTGTAGCGTGATGAATAGTATACTATAACCAGCTCAGGAGTATGAAAAATAATTGTAGAGCTTCAAGAAGAATCTTGAAATGCTCGTCACAATGCATATGATGAAGTGAAGCTGATGGAGAAGTACCAGGAGAACTCCTCAACAATTAACGGCCCAGCATTGGGAAAAGCAATATTTTGACTACTTTCTAACTAATTTCGGAAGTCGGACACCACCTACCCTACCGAAATTAAAGTTATTTTTCACTTTGCAGTGTTTTTTGGAAGTCAGTTTAATATTTTTGGTAAAAGGTTTTATACTCCAAAACTATTAGAATGATACATGTGAAACTTGGTAGGTAGATGTATTCTGTGAACCGCTTTCCGATTTTAAGAAAAAAAGTAAAAAAAATTAAAAAAATATTAAAAAAAAAAAATTACATTTTCAGTTCCATGTACCCCACATGGAACTGAAACTGAAAAAATATATTTTCATTAATCTTATGCGTGTGTGGCATTAATAGAGAGGTCTTTAAAAATGGCATACGGATTTCTAAAACCACTTTTTCATAAAGTTAATCGTTTAAAAGATATACACTTCCAAAGTAGTAAAATGTCCCCCCCCCTCTTACTTCTATAATAATGGAGTGAAAAATTATACAAACAATATATGTTATGATCCTTAATGTAAACTTTCAACCAAAATTGGTTTGAACGAGATCGGGTTGGCAGTTTTTGAGATACAGCATATTTTCTAAAACCGGAAATAAAACTTTGTAATTCATACAAACACTATGAAAAACAAATTTATTTGGCGTAGTTACTACGGAACACTTCATGGGCGAGTCTGACTCGCACTTGGCCAATTTTTTAGTTTTTGTACCAACTGAACATTTTGGCATATTGAACCGTATGAAGTAAGCCCAATAAAAGGTAACTGTTGTATATCGTTGAGGAATTTCCTCGACTGTCTATGGTCTCCATCATCAGACCTGTAATGGCACTTATAACCCATATGGGTGCAAAGTTCTCATCAATATAAATGAATTAAGTCCAAACACAAGGTAGCTACTGTAAACCGTTGAGAAGTTCCCTTAATTGTCCTTCGTCTTCATCATCAGACCTCTAATGACAGTCACAAACTATCTAGGTGTAAAGTTCTAGTCAATTCAAATTAATCAAGCCCAAACAAAAGGTTACTGCTGTAAATCGTTAAGGAGTTCCCTCGACTGTCAGGAGTCAATCTGATGAAAGGCTCCATCATCAGATCAACTCTAGACCTTCCTTAATTTGTAGTACTTTAAGATACTTAATGAAAAAAAAAACATTTATACGGTCGAATTGCGAAACCTCCTTATTTGAAGTCGGTTAAAAAAAATTGTTGTTTCATGCTAGGTTCAGTAACCAATATCCATACAATTCTAAAAATAAGTATGGTTCTCGTTCTTACTTTTGTTTCGGAACGAAAAAGTATCAACGTATTCTAGTCACAGTATACAAGACGCCACTGTCTTTATTATAGGTTTCGACGTATTTATTTTTTCGAGGAAAGCGATACACCCCTGCGTTCACGAGCGCGTCTGAGCGCAGAATGACGGTCGGAGCCGTGCGTTCGGTAGAAAAATGTATGAAGAAATTTGAGACCGATTTTATTTTTCTCATAAATCATAAAGTTTTTTATATATGCTCAAAATAATTAGCTTAACGTATAGATAAATACATAGGCTATAATTTCTTGTTATTTTGAAGTTAAGAATATGCTCCAGATTTGGCTTACAGGTACGTATTTAGACCCCATTTTTTGTAATTTTCTACGATTATTGCGGCGATAAAAACGTATTTGTGTGAAAAAGTTGTAAAGGACTGTGTAATTATAATGCATTCAATGTGGAAATGAATAAATTATCTTGAAATTAATACCATAACATTGTCAAAATTTTAACTACTTATGTATCAAAATGGTACCAGAAAAACATTGATATTTGCGAGAAAACGTAAATGCCTCCTTAAACAAACTAAAAGAGCAGTATGTCATAGATTTACTGTTTTTTTTGTTAAGGAATTTGTTAATACGAAGAAAAAGGGTAGTATGTCAATGAAATACTGCTCTTTTACGTAGTAACTAGATATATCGTAACGTTCTTACTGCTCTTTATCACATAAGAAAATGCATTTCTAATTTACGTAGAAATATAAAACCTAGATAGGAAGAAAGCTCGTTTCACGTACATTCCAAATCGATAATAAAAAAAATGGCCACCTTCGACTTACTGCCCTCTCGATTACCAGGGCATGTCATTGTCATCATGTCATTCAATGTATGCAAGGCTCGCGTCAGGGGCGCTTTACTGAGCAGGTTGGTTCGCGCGCGTGGCACTGCTAACAACCGTGGCCGTCGGCGTCGCAATGCGTACTTATCAGGCACATTCAGACATATCTCCTTCAAAACACCAGCATTAAACATTTTACCGCGCAATGCTTAAAAATATACGTGGTAAAAGCCAGGTCCCTTCTAATCTCCAGTTTTTTGTACCCAACCATGCCGATTACGAACAAGGTTGGGTACATCAACGGATAGAAGGGGTAGACTCCGTAAAGTTTCATATACAAATACCTGATAAATTTGTTCTGTATGCGTTCCAACATAAGACTATATTTAATCTCATGTGGAGCCCATATGACAGCATGACACTCAAGTTGAGTTCTTATCAAAGCATTATACAATGCTGTTACCGCTGTAATGTTTGTAAAACCCGATGCCCGACGGAGTATGAAACCCAGGCTTCTATATGATTTTTTACAAACATTTATAATATGTTCACGAAATGTTAACTCGGTATCAGTAACATATGGGTTAGCTATTCGTCGGTAACCTGCGCGTGCTATACAACAATGCGTTCAGCACGCTGTGCGAGGTGCGGGCTCTCGGTACTCTAGCGTATCAGCCATGTTTGCGGATGCCACTGTAAATGGCTTTCAAACCATCATCAGGAAAGGACGTCATCGCTGATGAGGTGAGCGTGTGAGATTAAGTATATAAAATAGATGTATATATATAGTATATGTATAAAGAATGTTGTTATTTTTAAAAGTAATTAATTATCAATATCAATGTATTATGTATTTACCGATTAATTATCAATTAATCGATATTACCATGATTGTCAGGTATATTATAGAAATAATTTAACAATTTGTATAGCAATATCAATTTATTCATTTACCACACGGTTCGGAAAGGGTTGTTTTCTGTGGAGAAGAACCGGCAAGTAACTCCACAGTTACTCTTTTCAAAACATAATTCATTTTCACATAAACATCAATTCACTATATGTACTTTACAATATTACCACAATGTGATTACTATCGTTATAACTTATAGCTCTATTTACTTGTGTATCTACTATTTCATTACTCCATTACAAGTTATATAAGTAATGTTATATATAGAATTAATACCAAATGTTCATTAAATTATCACACAATTATCAATTAATAACACTGTCACATTAAAGTAACAAATACAAAATAATTAATTTATATTCGAATACAATAGCAATACGATAGGATTTTTATACCAATTTTACACATAAAAATATTAGAAAATATTAATAAAAGTTAGAAACAACACAAGTTCACTTAACTTAGGTCCGTTCGGTGTGACTGCTCCAGAGCGACTGTGAGTGACTGTGTCTAGAACTTTTAACTTCGGTGATGATCGGACGAGAACCGGTGTATTCACCGTAGTATAGACGTTGGCTGTGTCTAGAACGACTGAGCGGCGGCTTTTATACACAGTGTAAACAAGTAACGTCATATCGTACGATTTTAAAACAGATTTGTTAACCTTTGTATTTTAACATTAACTATGACTAAATGATATAAAAATACAGTAAATATGTTGAAATTAATTAGTTCAATTACATATTAGTCTTACGATGACAGAATTAGTAATCAAACAACGTTATTTTTTAAATAACGTTCAAGTATGTTGTTATACAAGACAACAATGAAAGAACAGTTTAAACTACTTATAAATAGGTTTCGTAATAGTGTTTACAATGTTTTGATAATAAATAGTTAAATTTTGTGTATCACATGTTAAAAAGGTTATAATTATTATAGTGATATTTTAATTTGTGTTCAATTAAAGAAACAAACTTGAGTTAATGTAATAAACCAACTGAAATTATTTGAATAATCCATCAAGCGCGAGGCAACGTCAACACCCCAACCACCACACCATCTGAACGACATTGCTGAAAAAATGAAAGTCCTAATTAATATTGGGACAATCTACATAGCATAACAAAAAGAAAACCGTATTATACTAACAAAGATTTAAGTTATAGCAACGTTTTGATTGATTAATATTATCTTGGAAACTATTTAACCAGATGACATAATACAACGGGCACATCTTATCTCTATGATGTATTAGTGATCATTTAATATCTTTTATTGATAAGATTATTTGAGTAAATTTTGATAAAAGTGACTTCAAAAAAAGGAGGAGATTATCAATTCGTCGCGTATTTTTTAATGTATGATCATTGATTACCGTACTCGAAGATGACTGAATCGAGTTCGAAAATTCTTTTTTTTTGTTTAAAAGTTTATGCTTTACAGCTACCATTGTCACGAAGTCAGGATCTAATGACGGATCCTGGAGAAATTCAGGAGGGAATTCTTCAAATATTGCAGACTCACCTATAACGATATGGGTATTTTTATAGTAATTAATTGTCTTGTGCAGTTGCTGTCGAAAAGCACCATTTGGTGAAGTAGAACTGATGATGAGGACCACAAATGGCCACCGAAACTACTCAATAATAAGTTAAGTGAAGGAAGCGCGAATAAAGAGCTTCTATTGAACAGTAGAAGCTCTTTATTCGCGCTTCCTTCATTCGCAGATTGAAAAAATGCGACTCACACTTGATAATAATTATATAACTTATCAAAATGTATGGTCAAAAACTTAAATTAAACAGATATTTTATGTGTTTGATTTTTTTATTTCGTCGCCTAGGAACGTATCCCCTATAACCCTATATAAATTACCATTTCATATTCACGATTTCTGTATTCACGGCATATTTACGGAACATATACCCCGCAAATAAAGAGATTCTACTGTATTTCATTGGTTGCGATTCGATTACTTAAATATGCTCGTCACAATGCATACACTGAAGTGGAGTTGATAAAGTGCTTTTTTTATAACGAATGAACCCGCTCTTGACCCTATCACACCTGATGGTAAGTGTAAGATGAGGTAAACAATCGAACGAGCGAGCCCAGAAGAAGCCTGTTCACTCTTCGCATTCAGTGCGGCAAACGCGCATGCGCGTTTTTCGTATTTTGACCGTGTGCTGACGACGCTTATGTGCGTCCATACAATTTACTTAACTTTCTTCGAGTGCAGCGCGCCACACCTGTGCGTCCATTGTGTATCTCTATTGTTGGCTAACGGGTCTAAGAGAACTCCTCAACAATTATCGGCCCTGCATCGGGAATACCAATATCCCATCAAAAACATAAATGTGAAATGAGAGCCAAGTTCAATATTATGATATATGCCTTGGTTGTTGACTTCAACGACAAAAGAAGTGAAATCTAAATGGGTGCCAAGTTCAGTGGTCAGTCCTGAAATTTATTTATAACAACATAAAATAGCATTTTTTCTTATAACTTAGGAGAATATATTGTAGCCTAAGGTCTGACCTGGCTAGTTCTCATATACGAATTATTATGTTCGATGGTTAGTTTCTACCAGCAACCCAAATTTTCGGAATAATAAAATAAGAACCGACAAGTAACAAGGTTTAGAACTTGCGAAGGCTATAATATAATTTAATTGTCCTTTTGTGTTATTTTCTATATTTTCTTGTACCTTTGAAATGTTCGAGTGAATTGCCCATTCAGTATCCGGAATTTGGCCAAGTCGGGGCGGTATAACGTGCGCAGACGGTTGTACTCTACAATAGAGCTCTCTTGTGCCTTGATTTGATTTGGATCTAAATTGATAAGATGTACTCCATCTAAGGTTTTAACTCTAGAGAGTCCAACGTAAGCTTGCCCTTTACTAAATATAGAGGAGCCTATGTCGAGAAGAGCACTTTCAAGGCTAAGGCCGTGTGATTTGTGGATAGTAATAGCGTATGCTAAGCAAATAGGGAATTGTTTCCTGTGAACATATACATTACTTAATATGTATTTGAAACTTGGCCTTGACTCGTTCTAGTTCGTTAATTAAATTATGTTTAAATTGTATTGTAATTTTAAATGCGTTATTGCTGTTGTTGACGTCCCAAAGTACCTTCTCTATTTTTCCAATGGATCCGTTTACCAGTCCTTTACTGACATCTACGTTTCTTCGCAACATTACACGTGCACCTATTTTTATCGTGATGACATTTTCTAAGCCAGCAGTTAGCGACGAATCATCCTCGTTCTTTTTGAGTACTTAATTTGCTCGTTTTTTTTTTTAGATACCATTGACAGTCTATTTCGTCTATCGAATTTAATTTAATTTCTGGTTGCTCCATACTTGATTCAGGATCGTGACGTATTTGCACAACGTCATCTAGTGTCACTTTTAAATAAATCAATGGAGGCGGCATGATGTAGTGACCCTCTAAGATAATAGGTGGCGCTAGTGGTTGTAGAATACGGTTAGTTACGCGTAATAAATACGAAAATCTACCTACTATATTCTTATTTATAAGTACAAAAACAGAAATATTTGGATTTAAAAAAATTAAGGGTGGTATTCAACTCGATATATATTCGTAAAGATCTTAAAATCCACATATAGAGATTTATAGGCACTAATTATAAGTTGCGTGAAAATTATAATAAAATGATAAAAAATTACCAGTTTCTGATTTTTTCCTTTGTATGCACCTAATTAACTATCGCATGCCAAATTTTAACTTTCTAGGTCATCTGGAACTGGGTTATAGTTTTGATCTATAAATAGGTCAGTCATAAAAATGACGATTTTTGGATGTTAATATCTAAATAACCGTTTGAGATATGTTTATAAAAGAACAATGACCATTTTTCACCTGACGATGTTTAGTTATGAAATAAATGTTAAAATTCGGCTAATTGGATTGTGTATCAATTACGCTTATCACAATTTTAAAAGAAACGCAGGAATTAAATATTTTCATTTTTTCTGTAAGCTTATTTCACGTTTGTGGTAACATAATACCATGTTTTGAACGTACCTCAATTCACTTTTTCTATAACGTTTCATTTTACGCATTGTCACTAGAATTTATTCAGCTCTGTTTCTGAGTTTTATACATTATTTTACGTTTAATTTAATCAATTTGTATTTCTTTATTAGTGTTTATATAGTAAAGATTCATTGAAAATAAAATATTAATTAAATGAAATAATCATTTAGTGCACCATTGATGATTGAAACAAGGATCTTCTACCTACTAACTGGATTGCTTACGAATGATTCAAAGAATACAGAAAGTCTTTCTTAGCTGTTAAACAATAGAGTATAAACTTGCACGCATAAAACTGAAGGAACTATTCGTTCCGAGCGAGACAGTGCCGTGTGTGGACTGTGTCCCTTTCTTCTGTGTGTCAGATTAAAAATATTTATTTCAATGGTAATTTTTTCGACCTGTCTGTTGTAGTAATAACACCTAGTTTTAAACTTCTTTGGAATTCTATCTTTAAAATGAATTGCCATTATTACTGTATGCATATTAATGAAAATTAAAGTTATTTTACCATGCAATCACAAGATGTTTAAAACAAAAAAAAAATGGAATTTGTAACAATTAGTAGTGATATATTATACTATACATGGCAATTACTACGTTGCTGTCTGACGTTTACTTGACATCTGTATGTTTGTAAATTTGCATTATATTTAATTTTGTGAGTTTTCGTAATATTAAAGTGCAAGATACTGTAACCATGGTAAGAACGTGTTTTGTGGTTAATCTCAAGAGTGAAGGGTACCCCGGGTCTGGAATTTCCTTTTTTAAGTAAGTTTTGTGACTTTGTTTACAAATTGCATTTAGGGTGACTATGTTTTCATTGTAAAAGTGGAAGTTCTTCTCTTTACTCTTCTTATTTATTATTGAAGTGAAAACTTCTTTAGCGGCGTTGTGCACTTTTTTTGTAATGGGTAAAAAATGTTAAACTCGCGTCAGGACACGTGACCTGATCGAAAATTCGTAAGGTGGACGGAGAGTCTAAGAGATAAACTTTTTAATGTAATATAAATTGTCATGTTTGTGTACGACAGCGCAATAAATAAATATTGTATTCTACCACATAAATGATAGTACTTTTATACTGATAATTAAAGCAATTCGTGCAAAATTATTCCCTAAACATTCCAAAATATCAAAAATGCACAACGTTAATATTCAAGTTTTCACTTCTGCCGGCACTCCCGGAGTGCAACCCGTCGTTTTTTTTTCTTTCTTCTCATTATTTATTATTTTTTGTTATTTTAAGCTTTCCTATAAATGATGATCGAGACCGGTGGCTCAGTGTTCTACACAGAAAAAGGTCGGAAATGGTTCCAAAATTTGTAGCCGCCATTTCAAGCCCGAAGAAATATTGCATTTCGAAACAAGATCAAATGATGCAATTCCATCCATTTTCCCTAAAGTAAGTTATCAATCTTTACAAATGACATGAAGATCACCGTTTCGAAATAGAATATGAGCGTAGCAAGATGAATTTTCATTTTGAATCTATCTTAACCATAAATACTAAAATATTGTTCTCATCAATCTATTATTATTTTAGATTCCTGTTAAAGCGAAACAAATAAATGTTTTAAGTACTATAATATTGAAACCCACTAAAAAAAAAGAATATACAACCTGTACTGGGCACATTCAAAGATCTGGTAAGTGAAAGTTATGAAAGGAGTCAAATTAATAAGCATAAAAGTCGA
This sequence comes from Tholera decimalis, assembly GCA_943138885.2. Taxonomy (NCBI): domain Eukaryota; kingdom Metazoa; phylum Arthropoda; class Insecta; order Lepidoptera; family Noctuidae; genus Tholera; species Tholera decimalis. Next base: position 45,530,309 of record OW964559.2, read on the forward strand.
AATTTTAGTTGATTTATTTACTTTTGCTTAGCAAATTGATGGCAAAAATATTTTATATCATTTTGGCCAAAAACTCAGCTACGCAAACTTGCTTACAAGTGTAGTTTATTATATTAATAATTACTTATAACTTAATTACTTAACTTTTATCCACTGCAGTTAGTTAATGTCGACAAATAATAATAATTATTCATAATTTAAAGATTATTTCCATACTTTTAACTAATAATAGTGTAATACATTTTTTAGGGTTGTGTGTCAAGCCAATCTTGTAACAAACCTGCAGCTGCAACATATGAGGAACTAGAAAATATAGAACCAACCTAATAATAATAACCTTATAATTGTCATTCGATCTGCCTCCTTTATATTTAGACTTATGTTTGTTAATAATATTGATTTCTAACCTTAAATAGCACATGTGGTGTTAGCCTGTAATTAATTGTTACACTTATAAATGTAATATGACTGTTTCATACAAATGTATAGTGTAAACAATTGTAGGTTAACCTAAATAAATATATACATAAATAAATTATATCTCTTCTGTTATTCTTTCTATTTATAATCATCGTTTTTCATGAAGGGTTTTAGTAGTTTTAATTATATATAAACACTAGTTCTAACGCGGGGCTTCGCTCCCGTGGATTCTATCACGGTAAAAACATAACTCTCCTTTTTTGCAGTCGCGTAAAAAGTAGCCTATAACCTTCCTCAAGCTTCAAGCTACTTCCATACCAAATTGCATCTAAATCCACCTAGTACTTTCGAAGATTAGCGCGTTCAAGCAAACAAACAAACAAACAAACTTTTCCGCTGTATAATATTAGTATAGATTGCATAATTTTATATTTAGTCTACTGGTTCTGACCACACAAGTGTCGAATAAACGTAGATTACCAATTAATGCACGTTTATTTGGACGTCTATCAAGCCATCAAGGCCAAGCCTTCGAAGAATTGTCAGCTGGTGATTCTGTTATTAATTCTGTATCTGCAATAATTGTATTTGTATCACGGGTCTTAACCACTTTGAAAGTTTATAATTCAACGCAATAAAGTCTGCTTAACAAAACCAGTTTTGTATTTAGCCCACATAAGGAAGGGTTTATTATAGAAACTAGCTTCTACCCGCGACTTCGTACGCGTGGGAAGGTTTTCCCGCGCAAATCCCGATCCCGTGGGAATTTCGGGATAAAAAGTAGCCTATGTGTTATTCCAGGCTGCCAACTATATACTTACCAAATTTCATTCAGATCCGTTCAGTAGTTTTTGCGTGAAAGAGTAACAAACATCCATCCATCCTCACAAACTTTCGCATTTATAATATTAGTAGGAGTAGGAAGTAGGAAGTAGGATAGTAGGAAGTAGGATAGGATAGTAGGATTAGCGCGCTCAATATAAGTTCCTCAGATATATATTGAGAACTAGCTTTTCGCCCACGTGGAATTCTATTATATCGCGCTACCGAGCAACTATTCAAAAATCTGAGACAGAAAGAACCCTATATAGATCCCAGGGTTTTAAACTATCTCCATGCCAAATTTTTTCGAAAGCGGCTCTGTGGTTTAACCGTGAAAGTGTAACAGACCGACACAGACCTTTGTATTTATAATAGAATTTATTTCTTTCTTTCTATTTAATAATTTGTTAAGAAAAAAACCGGCCAAGTACGAGTCGGACTCGCGCATGAAGGGTATTTTTATAGGTAGGTAATGAATGGTACGGAACCATTACCTATAAAAAGCGCCAAAAAAATCACAACTGTTGTATGGGAGTCTCCCTTAAATATATATTTTAATTAATTTTTAGTATTTTTTGTTATAGCGGTAACAGAAATACATCATTTGTAAGGTTAATAATAAGTGTCTTAAAAAAACCTGCAAAATATTGCATCAAATAAAATTGTCCTTACGTTTATCACGAATTGATATACACACTACTAGAAAGAGATAGCTAGGTCCTTCGAGGGTATACTCTTCGGAACGGATTTGAGCTTCGCGTCCGCATTCCAGTTTAGGTACAAGTTCCTTGGATTGAAACGATTTTTTTGACATTTGTCAGTTGTCCGATTGAAATCAGTCGGTGCACTGTGCAGTCTTTTTACGATCCTATTTGTTCCCCCTGGATCTCGATATCTTCCTGATCTGACGACCTTTGCTTTCCGTAAATGCGCCTTCTTGATAATGCCGCTGCACAGTGTGTTTTTTACCTAAAAAAAAATGACATTCTATTTTTATTGCCCAATTCTATTAATCTTTATATAATGAATATATGCCGAGAACTCCCAGATGACAGATTTGAAAACTTGATTTTTAAAAAAATTCTTAAAGTTTTCGTGATTTGACGGAAAAAATATTGAAAATAATTCTTAAAAAAAAAGTCTATCAGGAATCAGTGTTAAATTTAATGCAAGTATCTGAAGCAATCTTAAGCGCGTAACATTCTGTTTTCATTTCATCAAAATTTATTAAACTATTCACAGAAAAAAATGTTTTATTGAATTTCGTATTTATTTTTTTATTCCTTTTCTAGTCTGAAGTAGAACCTCTATCTAAGACCAGTAGATTTCTCATACTAAGGTTTATCACCCGTAAAAATTCTACATTCCACTTCGGCCTAGATTTTATAAAATTTATGTTTTTGTCTTGAGGTCAAAATTATAAATTTAGGGTTTTCACAGTAAGGTCACATCGAAATGTCCTTTTCCATTAATTATTTTTTTTTGTATGGCAAAATTAAAGAAACGGTGTGCGAAATTACCATAGCTGAACGTAGCATAAATAAATAAAATTTGAATACAAAAACAATTTAAAACATCTTTTTATTATACAACGTGTAATTTAAAGGGTATATACATACCAAGTGCATGGCTTCTTTGGATGATAACAAACGATATGGCAAGGGTTTTGTAATCCTAAGTCTACGTGTATAGATAATAATAATAATAAGCCATTTATTCAACAGTATGTGGTAGTATAATTTCCTTAATATCTAAGCTAAATAAAATCTAGGTTGTCTTCTGTTGATTGCCATTCGGCAAAGGCCTCCTCCAACCTTTTCCACTCGTTTCTGTCCTTGGCAACACGGCTCTAGGTCACACCTGCAAATTTGGCCAGGTCGCCCTCCCATCTTTGACGGGGTCTTCCCCTTTTTCTTATGCCATTCCTGGGGTACCACTCTGTGACCTTCTTGCTCCACTTCTCCTTCCCTCTACTCATATGCCCAGCCCATTTCCATTTTTGTATCCTGACATTTGTTGCTATGTCCCGAACCTTTGTGTTTTTCCTAATGTCTTCCAACCTGACTCGATCTTTTTTCTTTATTCCCATCATGCTTCGCTCCATCGAGTGCTGGCATATGTTTAGTTTCTTGCTGTTCAATTTAGTGGAGGCCCATTTTTGACTTCCGTACATCAATACAGGGAGAATGCATGTATTGAATACTTTGGATTTCATTGATATGTGCAGTTCTTTATCCTTCATTATTTCTTTCATGCTCCAATATCTTTTCCATCCGTTTGCTATTCTTCTGTTTATTTCCCTTTCAATATTGTCTGAGGGTGAGATAATTTGGCCTAGATAGATGTATTCATCCACGTATTCTATCTCACTTTGGCCAACCCTGATGGTTTCATTCTTAGGTCCATTGGTCATTACTTTAGTTTACTCCATGTTCATTTTTAATCCTACCGTGTGACTTTCTAATGCCAGGTCATTTGCCATGACATTCAGTTCTTGTGGAGTTTTTGCAAAGAGAACTATATCATCTGCAAATCTTAAATTTGTTAACCAGGTTCCATTAATATTGATTCCATATCTTTCCCAATTTAGTCTTCTAAATATCATTTCAAGGACTGCAGAAAAAAGTTTTGGGGATAGCGGGTCGCCCTGTCGCACGCCCTTTTGTATGCTAAATGGTTCTCCTTTCTTTTCCAACTGTATGCATGCTGTACTTTCCTTGTATATCTTCCTCAGTATCCTTATGTACTTGCTTTCGATTTGCTTTTTTCGTAGGGGTTACGTGTGTAGAACTTATTACAAATTCCAATACACTGATACCAGATACAGAATTTTTCAAATTAAGAAGAACGAAAAGAATTATCGTGTTATTGGTAAGTGACGTGGAAAGTTATTGACCCTCGTAGTGCTGTGACACGTTTGTTATGATTGGTATTCAAGAAATATATGAAACCAATAATTTGGTATCCATTTTTGAGTCAGTTATTTTGTGCTGAAACTGTGCATAGAGACTCCATATCAGATGTTGTCTTCAGTCCTTTTGGATAGATATGGGGTTTCCGTTACACGTTGTATAAAAAGCTACATTACTACTGACTGACTCACTGATTGACATAATTACTCTCCCAGAAGGAGCAATGGGGTGAAAATGATGTATGGGGAAGTTGGTCGGATCCATCCGGTGGGTATGGGAAAACCTCGAGATCCTGAAGATCTGCTCCGCATCAGGGAGTGGACCGGCTGCCTGCTGAAACGGTAAGACTTGGTGCATCGGTGCTGAAACTAAAAATGATCAGCTACCTTGGCAATTTGACGAATCACCATTATTTTTTCAAAATGGCGAAAAACAAGATGGCTGCCATACAAAATTAAAGTGCCTATAATTTCTCAACCGATTGAGATAAGTATGGAGTGCTAACAAATGTATTTACACTAACGTTTGATATTTTATTTAGAACAAAATTTGTTTACAAGAAAAATTTACTTAAATAATTTTTTTACAACAATATTATTTTACTCAATTAGATTAGCTTCATTACCTAAGATTATTAGATTCTCATCATCAGTATTGTCATCCTCCTGTGACAACTCTAGCTCAACTGCATGTTCGTCTTCTTGTGCATGCAAGTCTGTTTTGTCATAATCAACAGCCTTCAGCAGATTTCGCACGGCAGCCGGTAGAGGAAGACTCCGAGAAAACTTTTGTCGACGATGGAAGCGAAGCATTGAAATCACCGGATCCGATGACTCTAACGCACGGTGAAAGAGATCAAGTATGGTTTTTTTCCTGTCCATTTTCCGGCAATGTTGCTCTCTGTCTCTACGCCAGAATTTATTTCTTGATTCAGTTGCTTGTTCGGAGAGCATGCCTACCGAAAGTATATTGGAATCGATGATCTCTTGACCGTGCACTAGAATTTTGTGAACAGTCACCGTCATCGGATGCCAGCTATATGTCGTGACATATTTTTCCGCTACTGCTTTGCAATAGGTGCCAAACTTGGTGGAGTCTATTGGTAACTCACAATTTATAGCGACCAGGATATTATGTAGGTCATCTAATAGCCATCCTGACCAGATCGATCGAAGCTTATAAAATGACTGTCCAGTGCTGCCGTCAAATCGCCAAGATCCTTCAAACACACAATTCAATTGTTATTTTTTTGCGATCGCAAAATTCCGTAAAGCTCTCTTCGCTACTTTGCACTATCCTTTTTAAGGTGTTTGTCAGCAACCCTTTCAAAGAAACTGATGCTTCAACATCTGACAAATTTATTTCTTATGTAAGATAATATGCTTTCTTGCCAGAAGCACTTGGGAATATGGTGGATAAACTGGGTAACCCCGACTTTTCAGATCCCGTTGTCTGTCTTTGTAGGTTTCCACGCTGAATTTTCTATCGATCATCACTCCCAAAGCCTCCTCGGGAGTATAGGGTTGTGGTTCTGATGAAATTTTTTTGTAAACCTCCGAAGCCCGGGTTGGCGATTCAAGACATAACTGAATAACTGTTTCTAGGTCTTTTTTAGATCTTGGGGTCATTTTATTGTCTGGCGGAGCTGATATCGCCGAAACAAAACCTTTGATGAGTTTGGCTGGCGGTTCATTTTGCATGAATTCCTCCATGCGTTTCTTCGACTTTAGTTCCTGTCTGTAGCCTAAACTTTTGTTCTGAGAACTGCCTGAAGGTTCGGACTCTGGAGAAGGCTCAGGCTCAAGACAAATAGACACGCTAGTGGTATCGTGTGGATCGTGGGAATGACATTTCAAATGATCTGGTAAGTCATCAATAAAAGACTTTTCTAAATATGTCTCATGCCTATTTTTGAAGAGCTTTTTATTGCTTTTGCAAGCCCTAAACATTTTCATCGTATTAGTAAGGAAAAAGCTGATTTTGTCAATAAGTATCTTTGTGTCATTTGATGACAAAGCTTTTAAACTAGGTCCAAGTTCCCGGATAATTATTTTCACTAATTCTGAATAAGTGAGATCTTCGGGTGAGCCGTTTTTCCTCTTTTTTTTACTTTCTTCAGAGAAACATTCATATAAGTGAAGTCTAGTGCACCCGCCTTGCCTATTTGCAGACACCCCCGGAGGTTGAGAGGTGTCGGCTGTGGCACAGTCCACAGCTTCGCTTGCCACTCGTGTACCGACATGAGGGTTGGCGCCCTCATGTCCCCCTAGCCCAGAGTCCGCCGGTCGGGGCCCGAACGGACATCCCCCAGCAGGTTGGGTAAACCCCTGCTGAGGCAAAGTGGTGCCATGGGTCTTGAATGGCTCCATGGTTCCTCCATGTTACATGTATAAGCGCGGGTTTTTAGCAAAAGCCTAACGAGGGTGGACCCCTTCCCGCGCTACATGTAACACTTCATCGGAAAATACAATTAGTTATAGGGAAATAGGTATCACATATTTGTGATTTTTACTGTCCACTTAAAAAGTGTACCACATCACCAACTGATTGCAATATTATCTGTATTGACTCTAAAACAAGCAGTTTATATCAAATTAAAATAAGATTTCACATCATAAATAGAAAGGTCAAAATAGTTGACAGCCCTAACATATATTTTTGAAAATAGTTTTCTCAAAACCTAGGCCGAAGTGGAATGTAGTATTTTTACGGGTGATAAACCTTAGTATGAGGAATCTACTGGTTCTAGATAGAGGTTCTACTTCGGGCTAAAAAAGGAATAAAATAATAAATACGAAATTCAGTAAAACATTTTTTCCGCAAATATTTTCATGAATTTTGATGAAATAAAAACGGAATGATACGCGCCTACGATCGCTTCAAATACCTGCATTAAATTTAACACTGATTTCTGATTAACTTTTTTTTAAGAATTAATTTCAATATTTTTTCCGTTAAGGTCACGAAAACTTCAAGATTTAAAAAAAAATCAAGTTTTCAAATTTGTCATCTGGGAGTTGTCGTCATATATTCATTATATAAAGCTTAGTAGGATTGGGCAATAAAAATATAATGACATTTTTTTGAGGTAAAAAAACACACTATGCGCTGTCAACAAAAAGTCGACGAATACTTTGCATAAACTGCAACGTCTGCTTAAATACGTTTCGGCGTTATCTCGTTCATGAACTCAACACAAGAGTTATTTCGTTACTTAGCGGCTGGATATCACCAGTAATCGTAAGTATTTATGTTTAATCTAAAACTATCTATCATATCCTTATCAAAAAACTATCAGCCTGGCGCTTCTTCATACTGTATGACAACACACATGCTACTGACCGAAAGATGTATTAAAACTAATACAGTTTTGTATTGATAATTCAAGTTTCGTTTTGAACTATTAATCTTGGCAGTAAACTATTACCTATATCAATTGTAAACAAAGAAGTTTATATTGAATTTCCTATTTCAGATTACTGAGGATGATTACATTTGTGAATCTTGTAATGAACTTATTATGAGAATCTTAAACCAGCTATTAACGACAAGTGGTGATGGCGTTCAAGCTTCAGGGTCATCTCGACCAGGTCAAAGACAAGTGCACCCTTTGTGGACGATCAACACTTAATCGTCAGAGCCATTCTATTGTTTTTGACAATCTTTCAGAAAACAACGACATATAAATAATGTTATACAAACAAGGATTGCACCATGTCAGGTATTTAAGTTTCTATATTGTTATCATTATGTGTATATTACTTCATATCGTATCTCTGGTGATTTCTCTTTTTGACCATGAAGATCATGTGAAAATGTCTTTTATTAATTTACAATACCTGATATTAACTCAATGTTCTCTTTCATAGATGTCATCATGCTAGATGACTTGTAAGCATGCTGCCATACGTCTTGGGCAAGCTGACGAAGCTCGTGGTGTGTCTACTTCTGCCCTATTGGTCGACGAACTAAATATAAATAGAAGGTCTACTGTTTTTCAGAGTATAACAGCCAACCGAGATAATTTATTTATGTTTCCAAGATTAAGTTATAGTGAATTAATACTGTTTGGTCTAGGTACTTACCAGATAAGGCAAGCCAGATCGTATTAAGGGGAACATATTCGATTTCATGGATCATATACAATAGAAATATGTAGGGACACAAGATTTTTCTCAATACAATCTGAGAGGAAGTGGTGACTTGACATTAATAAGAGGAAAAAATAAGTCCCAGCATATTTCAAGAAAACAATATTATATCTATATTTTAATAGAAAACAATGTGTCTGGCAGATCTGGTATAGTGGAATATTGTTGGAATTGTTTGGTTGGTTGATGAACCTGTCGATGTTGCACTCACGTAATGATATTAGTGCGGTATCTTGGATGGGCTAGCTATCAAGAAAATATCTCTGCGCCAGCAGAATTTCTGAATGATATAGTAATAAGAGATTTAGATGAACATGATGATGATTAATAAACCATTTCACTTTAACATAGTGTATAATTTGTTTTTCCCTTTTTGTTAATCATATGTACTATATATATACCGAAAGCCAATGAATTGGGTTATTAAGACAAGTGACCCCTTTTGACAATACAAGAATTACATTGTACCTACTTTTTAGAAGTATACAAACTATTTATCGTTGTTCTTTACTATGTCTAGTACAAGTTATTTGTGCTGGAGAAACAGAAATTATTGTACACGACACTCGATTTTTGTGCCAATCATCGAAAGTAAAACAACCAACTTTGGCTGGAAAGTATATTCAAAATTCCAGTCACAACGGCAAATCGTTTAGGTCGCCCTCGTAAATCGTTAGGGAAATCTAGGGACAGAAGCAAAAGAAGAAAAACGGAACGGATCCGATCTAATGTAGAATGTCATAAAGTGCAGGTAAATTGATTTGAAAAAATATGTATTGTTATTGATAAATTAATTAATGTAAGAATATATACAACGTGTAATTTAACCCTTTCATGGTCGGTGGCGTGTATATACGTTCCAAGACAGCTACGAGTGGTGACAGAACGTACTACCACGTCTATTTTAATTTACTTGTTTTAAGCAGACCGTTTAGTCGCGTTGACTCGCAATACAAAATTGTACTAGCTACGTCTTTCCGCCACAACGCATAAAAATTTCAAAATTGTTCTGTCACATTACATTATGATTGTTGGTGCTTCAAAAAGAAGACGTCCTGCTCGTGCGCTGGTGGTACGTAGAATACGCACGACGTTGACGTTAGATAACGACAGTGCCACTATTGGCCAAATATATCGAAAAAATACGACTCGACGTCAATAAACGTCTAACCATTTTGTATGAAGAATTGATGTGTCATTCTACATACACCACGTGATCGAGTACCGTCCGCGAAAGGGTTAAAGGGTATATATATACCAAGTGCACGGTTTCTTTGGATGATAATAAACAATATGGCAAGGGTTTTATAATCCTATGTCTACATGTGTGAAGTATAATAGAAATTTCAATACATTGATATCAGAGGCAGAATTTTCAAATAATATAATAATAATAATAATGTTATTGGCAAGTGACGTGGAAAAATATCGACCCTCGTAGTGCTGTGACATGTCTGTTATGATTGGTATTCAAGAAACATATGAAACCGATAATTTGGTATCAATTCTTTGAGTCACTTATTTTGAGCTGAAACTGTGCATAGAGACTCCATACTAGATGTTGTCTTTAGCCCCTTTGGATAGATATGGGGTTTCCGTTACATGTTGTATATATATACAACATGTAACGGATATATACATATATATATATAAAGTATGTATATAAGTTTATGTAAGATTATGTAAATATATGGTGTAATATAAATATATGGCCTAGTTTCAGCATTTTTTATTCATTTTTTTGTTGTATTTGTGTTTTATTGCTTTTTTTAAAGAAATTATAAAAGTTATTGTCTGTTTATATTTGCTTGTTTTATTTCCGTTATTTTAAAGCAAAAAACCCGCACAAATATTTTTGGCCGGCTAGATTAATGAAATACCCCTATGTGCGAGGTAAGTTAGTTTGAAAGAATACACAAAATAAAAAAGACGGTTAGACCATAGCTAAGTAAGTATTTCTATTTTAGATTACAATTCGAGAGTTGATAAGGTAGTTCTAGCACATTAAATCTTAATGGCAAATCCTAACCTAAAAAGTACCTAACATTAATAATTTTTAGACTTCGTAGCGTTTTAATCGCAAAAATGACTACGTGACATTATTTTCTAAACTTAAAGGTTTATAATCTTCGATACCTTATAACTATACATCAACTTTTATTGTCAGGTTTTGAAATGTATGGAAAGTGGTCATTCTTCTTTGGAACACGTATGTATCATGCAAGACTGTATCTAGTATTTGAATTCGCATTATCAGACCATACAGCGCAACTGCTTAGGTTTCCGATTAAAAAAATATGTGCTATTGATAAATGGCGTAATATAAGACGGGATTACTACATTAAAAGCCTTCTTGTTGGAAAAATGTTTATACTCGGTATCGGAGTTTATATCAAATAATAAAAATAGTCACTTATAATAATAGCAGCGATCATTGTTTTTAATTTTTATTGTACTTTTAATATTTTGACATTGAATTTCACAATATAATTACGATTGATTTGACATTATATTTATTTTTTGACATATTTTAAATTAGTTTAATACCTCTGCTTAACTTTACACATTGATTTTAATTACGCTTCTGAATTTTAGTTCCTGCATGTGTTAATTTTATTTAATTATTAATATGTACTGTTCAACACAATGTAATTGTTAACTGAACTGAATAAATGAAATGAAATGATTATTGTAAAGAAAATATAATTAAGTTCAAAGAACACTTAAGCAGTCTGACATTTTCAGAACTATATGAAACAAATGACCCTAATGCTGCATATAATTATTTTATAGACTTATTTAGATTACTTTATGACTTATGTTTTCCCTATATCGGTATAACTGCAAAGATTAAGAAAAAGCAAAATTGGATTTCACGTTCTATTAAGATTTGCAGCAAGAAAAAACGACAACTTCTATGGCAATATAGGCTAAAACCTACACCAACAAATAAAATGCGACTTAAAAGCTATGCAAAAAAATTTTTCAAATTGACACAGCGCGCTCAAAATAGCTTTAAAGTAAAAACTTTGGAGAACAAGTCCAAAACTGTTTGGCAAATCATTAATCGAAGTAAATTAAATTTACCAAAACCATTTATAGATCAGATTAAGGTAAATAATAAAACAGTCACGGAGCCAAACCTCATAGCAGATCTATTTAATAATTACTTTATTGATAAAATTGAACCCATAAAAAATGCGGGATCTGGTGTAACTTAACATATTTTGAACAAAAAAGATTCAATGTTTATGGCCCCGAGTACACCAAATGACGTATTAAAAATTATAAATACGCTTAGAAATACCAATAGTGTTGGATATGATGGAATATCCACTAGAATACTTAAAGTAGTGGCTTATGAGCTAAGCCCTTCCCTAAGTTATATAATTAACTTGAGCATTTCCGCCGGTACATTCCCAGAGGCATTAAAAAAATCAGTAGTGAAGCCACTGTTTAAAAACTTTTTACCAAAAAATTAAACCGACTCCCAAAAAACACTGCAAAGTGAAAAATAACTTTAATTTCGGTAGTCGGTGTCTTTAGTTTTGTTTTTTCGTTTTTGGCACCGACTTCCGAAATTAAAGTTACTTATCACTTTGCAGTGTTTTTTGGGAGTCGGTTTAATTTTTTGGTAAAAAGTTTTTATTTCACTCTTTTTAGTTGGTCAATTTTTAATTTACCTAGTTACAAGAGCCTAAATGTCAACTACTTATAACCTTTTACAAAATATTGCTTTTCCCAATGCTGGGCCGTTAATTGTTGAGGAGTTCTCCTGGTACTTCACCATCAGCTCTACATCACCATATGCATTGTGACGAGCATAAAGTGCTTAACATCCATATTCAGGTAATCGAATCGCAATCCACTCAATACTTATTATTATATAATATTCCACATAATATTGAGTAGTTTCGGCGGCCATCTGTGGTCTTCATCATCAGTTCCACTTCCCCAAATGGTACTTTTTGAGAGCAACTGCACAAGTTACTATAAGAAATACCCAAAACGCCATAGGTGTGCCTATAATATTTGAAGAGTTCCCTCGATTTCTCCAGGATCCCATCATCAGATCCTGACTTTGGTGATAATGGTACCAATTTCGACGTATACCCATTCGAACAAAAAAAGAATTTTCCAAATCGGTTCAGCCGTCTTCGAGTACTCGATGATCATACATAAAAAAAAAAAAATATACGCGTCGAATTGATAACCTCCTTTTTTTGTCGTCGGTTGAAAAGGAAAACAGGGACATAATGCAAAATTACAGACCAATATCTTTAATCCTCGTAATTTCTAAAATATTTGAAAAATTAATGTATAGGGAACTTAACTCTTATGTAGAAAAAAAAAATAATATCCTTTGCCATGAACAAAAAGGTTTCAGAGAAAAAACCGGTCAAGTGCGTGTCGGGCCACGCGCAGTGTAGGGTTCCGTAGTTTTTATAACAGCCAAGTGCGTGTCGTATTCGCTGACTGATCGTTTCGTACCATGCTCTAACTAAAAGCCAAACATGACTACCTAACTAATTTGACTTCCTATACAAATCCTCACCTGATCCGACAATTTTGCACGGAAAGTTTCAATATTTTTTAGAGATTTGTATAAAACTTGTCATAGCCGGTGTTTTGAATTTAAATACGGACACAGAGCTACACACTCAATCGTCACAAGAAGCTAGCACGATACAACTGACGCTTAGCGCCATCTATCGACATTTCTATAGAGTTGTTCGAAATTTTCGAGTCAAATACAATTGGTCGACTATTACTCGTAAACTTGTAAAGCCCACTTATGTGTGATAATTTTCATTTAAATTTCGTTATATATAGGTACTACTGCCGTGACATTTGAATTTCTAACTATAACCGTTTAGTTGATAGAGGGGGTGGACACTTGACTCTAACGAAAATTGGTACTTTAAAGCTTGATAAGTCACGAACGGTTTACTTAATCAAGACACAGTCTTACCAAACCCCTAATATTTTTGAAAGACCTATCCAACGATATCCCACACTATGGGAAGAAAGAAAAAAAAAATTATCATCCCACTTTACATGTATGGGAGGTACCCTAAATAATTGTTTTTTTTCAAAATTTTATTTTACCACTTTTTCTGCGTCATTAACGTGTATACTCATGCCAAAATACAACTTTCTAGTACCAATAGTTTTTGAGCTAAACCGCGGACAGACGGACAGACAGACGGACATGGCGAAAATATAAGGGTTCCTTGTTGACTAGGGAACCCTAAAAAAGACGATAAACATGGCGATTTACGATTTTTTAAAAACGGTAATGACGAATATGGATCATAATATCCCAGTTTGTGCTATATTCTGTGATATGACCCAGGCTTTCGACTATGTTCATCACAACATTTTGCTTAAAAATCTTGAAGCGTATGGTATTCGTGGTAATGTTCTGAAATTATTTGAGTCATACTTACAGGAAAGAAAGCAAATTACGGAAGTTAGAACGAGAAGAAATCCATTCATCCCAAGAACGTGAAGTATTGTATGGTGTTCCACAAGGAAGTGTATTAGGCCCTTCATTTTTTAGGGTTCCGTAGTCAACAAGGAACCCTTATAGTTTCGCCATGTCCGTCTGTCTGTCCGTCTGTCCGCGGTTTAGCTCAAAAACCATTGGCACTAGAAAGTTGTAATTTGGCATGAGTATACATGTTAATGATTCCGAAATAGTGGTAAAATAAAATTTTGAAAAAAACTATTATTTAGGGTACCTCCCCTATATGTAAAGTGGGATGATAATTTTTTTTTTTCGTCCTTTCCATAGTGTAGGATATCGTTGGATAGGTCTTTAAAAAATATTAAGGGTTAGGGAACACCGTTTTTTGATTTAGCAAACCGTTCGTGACTTATCAAGCTTTAAAGTACCAATTTTCGTTAGAGTCAAGTATCCCCCTCTATCAACTAAACGGTTGTAGTTAGAAATTCAAGTGACACGGCAGTAGTACCTATATATAACGAAGTTTAAAGGAAAACTATCACACATAAGTGGGCTTTACAAGTTTACGAGTAATAGTCGACCAATTGTATTTGACTCGAAAATTTCGAACAACTCCATAGAAATAATAATATAATATAATATTCCACAACTTTTCACACAACGCCATCTAATCCCAAACTAAGCAGAGCTTGTGGTATGGGTACTAGACAACTGATAAACATACATATATATTTCTAAATACATACATATTGTTTAGTACCAAACGTTTCCGAACGCACCCTTTTGACATAAAAGAAATTTGATCTTGACATTACTCTCTGACTTGACAGATAGACTTTGGTTGTTGTTGAAAAAACGTCCGATTGGGACCTGTTGAGTTAATTATAATTGGTAAAATATCGTTTGAAATCGCCGGTTGCAACCAATAATTGGGTCGCGATTATCTATTAGTTTGAAGTTGTAATCCCCATTTGACGAAAACCCCGGGATATTTTTGGATTTATCGCCGGGTTGATGCCATCGCGTGGCACGCGCATTTGCTGGAAACGAGTTAGGGCTGTGATGCTGACTAGACCGCGCCATCTGGAGATCGACGCCTTGTGAACGTTCTAGAACACGTAACTTACATCACACCTTTCAATTACTCACCTCATATTACATACAAACCACATTTGGACGTGATCAAACAGATCCTGGTTGCCGTCCACAGCGAAGGTAAGTGGTTATGTTATTTGTACATATGGTTTGTAGGCCGAAGCCTAGTAGAAGTAGGCCTCCGAGGCTATTGTGTAACCTTGTTTATTGTAAGCAACGTTTATAGCTCCACGTACCGTGGACAGTTCCGGACACGCCAGTATCGTTGCACGGGCTTCTTGTAGTCCTGACCATTTTGGTAAGCAGAGCGTGGGTTTTAATAATAAATCCACATTTTGGTAGCAGGCGTGGCTCTTATAATATAAGATCCACTGGTTTAATTGGAAGTTTTGAATATTGTTGAAAACTTAAAACTTAAAACTTGAGTTTAATTACTTAACATAACTTATATAACTTAATAAGTTTGAATATATCGCTTTGTCAGCCGGGCTCAAATAGTACTTGTAGTTTGTACTGTAATTTGTAATGCTAGCCCCTTGGTATTGAATTGACAAGTAGGATTTATTTGTGAAATTAGGAATTATTGGTATAATTTGGTACATAATTTGGTATTTGTTGCAATTAATAATTGAATGTTACTGATCTGAATTTGAAAGGTTATCTAAATAATAATTACACATAGTCTAACATAACAAGACTTGAATGGTGTGGATTGACTTATTGCATTTATTTGTATTATTGGATTGTTGTTAGACATTGTCCGGAGCAATATTATACTTCAATTGTTGTATTTGGTTGGAGTTGATCCTGCACAATATATACATTGAATTGTTATTTATTTTGTAACTAGCCATCTGTACCAAGCTAGATTCATGCTTGGAATAAGTACAGGGTCGGATTTGGACTTGAAATAATTAAATTTGAGTTTTTATTTTGTTGAGATTATTTGGTCGGCTAACAAGTCATTGTTGTTTGTTTAGTTAATTTTAGCCTGTTGTATTAATATTTGATAAATATTTTTTTTGGGGCGGAAAATTTCGAATGATTTCTTCCGCAGTAGTGTGGAACAGAAGGGAGTGTCAGACTTCTACTGACTAAAAACCCACCCTGTTCCTTCAGCTACCCTAAAGTTCCGGGGACCGTGGTATCTCGTTAGAACATTCCCGCAACCCCGTCACTAGTCCTGACGTCTATAAAAGGCGCGCGTGGAACACGACGCGCCGCCGACCCGGGCCTGGTCCTTACTGGACAGTGAACTACCCTTGCTTGTCGTCTGCAAGCCCGCGCCTGAGGAAGAGAGTTCCCTCACCCTCACGTGTTCAGCCTCCTCTTACGCTAGCATGACTGCTTCGCAGAAGTCGGTGACTGCATCCCATTCCCTCTCACTCCGCACCATGGTCTGAACCAGAGCCGGGCGCGAGAGGTCGCCGCTGCCGATCGCATCTACGAGGACACGGGGATCCCTCCACCGTATGCTCCGAGTCCTCCAGGTGGTCCACACAATGACGACACCCGGGCGTGTCCTCCTGCTGAATATGAAGACATATAACAATAATGCCATGGCCATAATATTAATTTCAAGTAATTAAATAAAGAAAATAAAAAACAACTTCAACAAAAGCCGTTTTTATACGTAGGTGCACCCTTTTTTTCTGATGAGTCTGATCTGATTGAGTGAGAGTAATATTTTGTCTAATTTGTCCCATTATTATTGTATTTTATATTTATTTTGTTTTTTTTTTTTAGTTTTTATTTTGTGTGTAAATGTGTTTGTATATGGGCTTTGGTCTGAAAATAAAGAATTTTATTTATTATTTATTTATAGCAGTCACAAATAATGCAACTTTCTACCAGGCGACTGATTTATGTTTTTAAAACCCTAAAGGACTCCGCACCACTGGAAAAACTGAGCATAGTCTATCTGGCCCTATGTCAGTCCCCTATACAATACTGCATAACGGTATGGGGAGGTGCCGCCAACACCTATCTTCTTGGATTGGAAAGAGCACAGAGAGCAGTACGTCATGACCTTTAGTACTGCTCAAGAAGCTCAGTTTGCTGATACGCAGCGGCGGCAGTGTCGACATCGATCAACACTGAATGTAACCCACATTCAGGTGTTGATCGAGTTGAGAGTGACGAGTCTCTTCTACTGATGTGTATAAAAAATTGAAGGTTGAAGTATCTGATGAAGAACCCTTAGAGCTCAGCTAAACTATGGGAGATATGGAAATGCGCCTTGACAAAAGTTATTCAATGTGACGAGCCTCTTCTTATAAATGAATATGAAACTGGAGTCTGAATAATTTAGAAACTAATCAAGTAAAAAATAGCTTTCTGCAAAAAGACGTGAAATCCCACCAAAAACATCCTGTAAAAAAATTAGCCAAGTCTCGCCTAAGCTGCTTGTTTCTCTATAAAAAGTAATGAAATCTCTAAGCGAAGCGAAGCCAAGTCTAAGGATCTTTACTGCGATTTCTTTATTAATATAGTTAAATTTTATGTGACTATTACTTTCTATAGAGAAACAAGCAGCTTAGGCGAGACTTGGCAAATTTTTTACGGAATGTTTTTGGTGGGATTTCGCTTCTTTTTGCAGAAAGCTATTTTTTACTTGATTAGTTTCTTAATTATTCAGACTCCAGTTTCATATTCATGTACAAGAAGAGGCTCGTCACATTGAATAACTTTTGTCAAGGCGCATTTCCATATCTCCCATAGTTCAGCTGAGCTCTAAGGGTTCTTCATCAGATACTTCAACCTTCAATTTTTTATACACATCAGTAGAAGGGACTCGTCACTCTGAATAACTTCTGTCAAAGCGCATTTCCATATCTCCCATAGTTCAGCTGAGCTCTTAGGGTTCTTCATCAGATACTTCAGACCTTCAATTTTTTAATTTCAAAAGAAAGGGCTAACCACGCTCAATAAACTTTGTGAACATAGCATGTCGATAATTTCAATAGTTTGGCTGGTCTGTTACGATTTCTCCTCAGGGTCGTAAGATACTCCAGATCTTCATATAGGCCTTCATATACGCACTAAACCCTACCTCTATGCCAAATTTCAGCTCTCTAGGTTTATGGGAAGTACTAGTTCTATTTTTATGATCAGTGAGTCAGTGAGTCTATATATGTCGAAATAGTACAACTTTGCTTTTGCAATATGTCGAAATAGTACAACTTTGCTTTTGCATAACTTACGAAATAAACAAGCTACAAACATGAAATTTTGTGGTTTAAATGTGTGCTGGTAGCTTACTAGATAACGATAATTTCAGCGTTCTAAATCTATCCAGAAATCCCCGAATAGGGGCCTGGAAATACGCCGAAATGGTTCCAGAAAAGGATGGTACGGCAGTGTTTGCTTTGCGCTCGACTTGGCAGGGGCACTGCCGTGCCCCCAGATGTATGTATGTTCACACTCACTAATTAGCTATGTGTTGATATCTGACTGAATACAAATGCCTACTGTCCTATCCTTGTCCTATCCAGTCCTTTCATTAGTCATTTAGATTATTCAATTCACCGATGACACCGAACAACCAACCGTTGTAACATTCGAATTGGTGTAAACGTCTTGTTGTAATGGGCTCTCAACGTCGTAAACTTGTTAAGAGGTCCTGGAGACAGGCCTGGGTGCGAGCTGCCGCGTGCCGAGGCCGCGCTCTGGTAACAGGAATGAGGTACATAATTATGTACATGTTGCGTTTAGTTAATCAGTAAAGTAGGCCATCACTAGCCGTCGTCGCCCGTCTCGTCGATTATCTGATGATAACCCACATTCAGGTGTTGATCGATGTCGACACTGCCGCCGCTGCGTATCAACAAACTGAGCTTCTTGAGCAGTACTAAAGGTCATGACGTACTGCTCTCTGTGCTCTTTCCAATCCAAGAAGATAGGTGTTGGCGGCACCTCCCCATACCGTTATGCAGTATTGTATAGGGGACTGACATAGGGCCAGATAGACTATGCTCAGTTTTTCCAGTGGTGCGGAGTCCTTTTGGGGTTTTAAAAACATAAATCAGTCGCCTGGTAGAAAGTTGCATTATTTGTGACTGCTATAAATAAATAATAAATAAAATTCTTTATTTTCAGACCAGATACGTGTGTGGGGCGTGTCGGGAAACTTTTAGAATAAAGTCCGTTTCATATAATAAAATAGTTTAATAAATGTTCATAAAAGTTCTTGAAAGTTCTTAAAAATTATCAAAATTAAAAGTAAAATAAAAGTATGTAAAACTATACGCGATGAGCGCGAGTGTCTGTTCCCACCGATGTTAGGTTGGAAAAAGTCCAGGGACTCATCGTTACCGTGGGAAGCGCTACTCGTGGAATGTGATGCTTCGCGCTTGTTTGCAAGTGTGTTGAGCTAGCATCTTGGCATCGTAACATCTCCCCCGCCAGATGAGCAACTATTTGGTGACCTTGACGCCAAAAGTTGCGGCTCTTCTTTCATCTTCCGTTAATTCGGTGTTAGTTTGTGTGGTAATGTTAATTCTCCCAGCTCGACGGTGACGAATGACATAGATGCTGCTTAGTGCACATGTACCAAATAATATAAGTACGTAGAATGGAATTGTCGTATGGTAGATTCCGATAGTGTCCAGTGTTTCGACTTTAATTTCATCTTGTGAAGTGATTTGGTTCTGTATTTTCCGAAGGCTGGTTAAATCCGTAGTCTTCAGGGTGAAGCTCCGTGTCTTTACTGGTGTTTCGTAGTGTGGAAGAGCCATGAGTTCTAATGGTTTTCCGACTAATTTATTGTCCAGGTTTATTATACTAAGTTCGGATGTTTTAATCTTGCAGCCTTGAGGGACGCTGACCAAAAAACTGCCTTGTATCATTACAAATCGCTCTTTACCGCAGGATAGTGAGTCTTCGTACTATTGGGGAAAGTAATTATGTAATGATAGCTATCCAACTCAATCAAGGCCTCCTTAGTCAGAGAGTTAGGCGTGGGTTTGCACGTTCCATCTATCTCCTGAGATTGTATAAGTTTTTGAATACAGTCTGACCTTGATGAGATCCGGTGGACAATCTTCTGCTCGCATATGTGCCAGGAACTGACCTTCGGGCATTCAGCCTCCATATACACATATTCCTGAGAATTTGACGCTATATAAGGTGCAGTTGGTACTATAATTAGGCTGTCCTTATTTGGAACGGGACATAATTCATATAACTGATAGTCTGTGCTAAACGTAATGGGGAACTTTAGGACTATTACAACTCCCGACTCTGTGAAGTATGAGGCTAGGCTAAGAATTTCCTAATAATCTCTGATGTCCATGTCAATTATTTGATCAGATCTATAAGTGCGTTTTAATTGGCTTATGATATTTCCTAAATCTTTAATAGAAAGTACGGAATGGTGAACTGATTTATTTTTACTAAAAGCCAATATATTCTCTATTCTGTCAATTTCGCTCAAAAGTTCTTGAACATTTTCGCTTAATATTGCAAAAAGTTGTACAAGGTGAGCGTAGTGAATAATTCGCTCATTATCATTAGTCATATTCATGACCAAAGTAAGAGCCCTTTCCAGTTTAACCTGATTTAATGAAATATTTCGGATAATTTGATTCTGCTGTATCGTCATCTCTTTATATAAAGTAATATGCTTGTTCAATGATAGCGATAAAATTTGATCATTTTTATTTAAAGTGCGTAATGCATTTTCGAATTTCAGGGCGTCTTCATTGTCCAAATTACCGGAAATACTTTTAACAAGTGTGCCTAAAGGATTGATCAGACCTCTTTTAGTTATAGATGGCCTAAAGGTATCTAATTGCACTATAACTTTATCTAACTTTGCATATAGGTGCCTAGTTTGATACTTAAAGAGGGAGCTATCTGTGTGGGATAGTTTATAAGTAGTATCTGTAAGTTGGGATTTTATAGCGTTCACATGTAACTCGATTTCTTGAAGGTTAATGTCTTGTAAAAATATATGAAAATGGGATATAATTTTGGTAGCACCTAGATTAAAGGGTAGTATACCCGGTCCATTATCTAGCCTATCGAGACGTATTTCTTGAGCACCAACTACGAAAATTGGCAGCAGTAGTAGGTACCTGAAACAATGATACGAAAACTATCATTTTTTCGCTGGTCTTTTCAACCGTGATTTTGCTACCGGGCCACGACTTTTTGCGGTGTAAATATGTATAGGTAAATTCTTAACGACTTTGTCCTGAGTAAAACGAGGTACTAATTTTTGCCTACTTGCCATTGGGTTACGTATATGAACTGTTTGATTTGGTTCACAGTCTAAAACTGGTTCCCTATCGACATTACGTCGAGTCATTATATCTTCGCGACTGGATAATGTAGTATCATGAATAATTTTATAAACTGTTTCCATTTGACCACGATGTTCTTGAATATAAGTTTGAAGATATCGGTCCGTCATATTTAAACTGATAGGATATCGAGGGTCAAAGTGACCAGTAATAACATCAAATAGCCTACACTTTGTTAAACTATGAATGGAATTATTATAAGCAATTAATGCGTACGGTATAATATTTCGACTGAGTTCATTTTTGTGCTGAATATTTAGTAACCGTAGGTGTTCCAAAAGTGTATTGTGGAAACGTTCAATGATACCATTCTCATTAGATGCATATGCACTAGTCATATGATGTTTTATATTATGCAAACGGAGAAATTCTGATATGACTTGATTGCTAAATTCGGTGCCTTGATCCGTTGTTAAATTTAAAGGGAAACCGTGATGAGTACTAAAGTGTAAAAGTGCTTTTAATATATTGGGTGAGGTACAATCGGGTAAAAGGTAAGCTTGAGCGTACTTTGAAAATGAGTCTATAATAGTTAAATATTTGTCATGGTCAACAGTTAGAACATCCGCGTGTGCTAATTCAAACGGTTTAGTTGGTGGGGGTACAATTTTGAACTGTAGGCGCACTGGGTTGCGGTCATATTTTGCATCTGCACATGTTACATTCGTTAATAAATTTTGTAATTTCTGTTTTCATTTTGGGCCAAAAATAACGTTCAGATAATGAAAGATAGGTTTCCGTAATTCCGCGATGATTAGTCTGGCCTTCATGATATTTTTTTATTATATTTAATTGGTTCGAGAGGTCATTAATATTGGCTACCTCATGTTTAACTAGAACTAAGTTTACAGATGAACATTCAAAAGTTTGTTGTAAGATTGGTATTATATCGTACATTTTTTCGATGGGGCTTACTAAAATAGCAGTACGGATTTTTGGATTAACGTGAGATTTTATAGTATTTATAATATCACTTTGCAAATTATGTTCGCTAATTTCTACTGAAGTTCTTTGCATAGACTGAAATGGTTCGGTTACTATTGGTCTAGTTTTAGAATTACCGCTTATTACTTTGATTACTAGTTGTCTCTTAAACTTATTTAAAGGTTCATCTGATATCGGAATATCTAGAACAGGATTTTCTGCGCTAGTGTGTATGGTTTGAGTACGCGGTGAGGCTGTGTGTACTTGTGCTTGATGTATGATATTTTGTGGAGCCGAATAAGCAGATAGGGTGTACGATGAATGGTATGTTGAATGCTGTGTTTCTTCGAATGGAGGTAAGTTTGCTGTAAAAATAGGTGACGAATGTTGCATTGGGAGATTTGGTTCTTTGTTCGCGGGTGAATATGCAGTAAGAGTAGATGATGAATATATTGGACTGTTGCCTGCAGCGGTGAGAGTAGAGTATGAAAGTGTTGGACTATTTTCCTCGGCTGATAATGTGGAGGACG
Organism: Tholera decimalis; assembly: GCA_943138885.2. Classification (NCBI taxonomy): domain Eukaryota; kingdom Metazoa; phylum Arthropoda; class Insecta; order Lepidoptera; family Noctuidae; genus Tholera; species Tholera decimalis. The sequence continues at coordinate 45,552,938 of OW964559.2, forward strand.
TATCGGAGTGATTAACGAACAAAGACTGAGTTTCATTATGATTGATCTGAATACGTGAGAGAGCATCTGCATTAGTATTGATTTTCCCTTTTTTATGAACAATATTGTAATCATATTCTGCTAACTTGAGCCTCCATCTTGTAAGAAGTGAACCAGGCTCTTTTAGATTCATAAGCCAAATTAAAGGTTTGTGGTCGGTTACTACTTTAAATTCTCTACCAAAAAGGTAAGGCCGGAAGTATTTTGTAGCCCAAACTATTGCCAACAATTCCTTTTCGATGGTAGAGTAATTAATTTCACTATTGTTAAGAGTTCTAGACGCATAGGCAATAGGTTTGTCCGAGCCGATAGGACCTTGAGAAAGAGCTGCTCCTATGGCCACGTTGGACGCGTCTGTAGTTAAGATAAACTCTTTACTGAAATCCGGGTATATTAAAATGGGGTCATTTGTAAGGAGAGTTTTGCAATGCTCAAAACAGCTTAAATATTCTGGGGTTAAATTTATTTTGGCACCTTTTTTAAGACACGATGTAAAAGGTTTAGTAATACGTGCAAAATCCGGTATAAAACGTCTGTAGTAACCAAGCAGACCCAAGAATGCCTTAATTTGCCTGGGAGTTTTCGGGACTGGATAATTTAGGATGGCTGAAATTTTATCCGGGTTTGGTTTGACACCATCGGTGGTGATAATATGACCGAGATAAGGCGTTTCATGTTTGAAAAATTCAGATTTATCCATCTGAATTTTTAAATTTGAATTTCTGAGACGGTCGAAAATGGCGCGCAAATTAACTATATGTTCTTGCAAGGACGTTGAGAATACCAAAATATCGTCAATATACGTAGTACAATTTGGGAGCCCGCGAAGGACATTGTCCATAACTCGTTGAAATGTTGCCGGAGAATTTTTCAAGCCCATTGGCATTCTAATGTACTCAAAATGGCCTTGCTATACACTAAATGCTGTTTTCGGTATATTGGGTGAATTTAGCTGAATTTGTAAAAATCCTGATTTTAAATCTAAAGTAGAGAAGTAACAAACACCTGCCTAACTTGTCTAATATGTCGTTAATGTTGGGAATCGGATACTTATCGTTTATTGTTTTCGCATTTAGTTGCCGAAAGTCAATGACTAATCGCCACTTAACTTTGCCAGATGCGTCACTTTTCTTAGGCACAATCCATATCGAAGCATTCCAAGGCGATGAAGATGGACGAATAATACCTTGCTCTAACATAGATTCTATTTGATTTCGAACTTCTTCTCTATGTACATAAGGGTATCTATAGGTTTTACTATAAACTGGCTTATCATCTACGGTTCTGATATGATGTTTGATTTCGTTAGTGAAGGTAAGTGGTTCCCCGTCTAGGTAGAAAACATCGGCATATTCTTTGCAAAGATTAATTAAATTGACTGTCTCTTCTGCATTTAAATGTTCTATGCGTAACTGCGATAAGACTTGACGTGTTCGCTCGGTGGTATAGGTACGTGAGGTGGTGTCAATTACGTGGCTTATGGGAAACGTTTCTTTGTTAAAAATTTGTGCACATATTGGATTTTCTATAGGTATTACAATGTCGGTATCCCACGGGTTTGAAATTTGTATCATGGTATGATTATTTTCCGCGAATGATATGCATTCGGTAATGTAACAACCAGAAATTGTTTGCTCCTCAATATAGATCTCCCTGTGCAATATCAGTAGGTACCCTAATTAATTGAGTAGTTTGGGCCGGTATAGTAATTTCGTGAGAATTTAAGCATTGAGGATTGTAATATAAAATGATAGGATTTTTTGTGAATTCTGTCTCTAAAGCATGAGTAGCAAGGTCGATTTTTGCATTCCACTTTTTTAACTGTTCGCAACCTATTAAACCATCAAAGAAATTATGGAATTTGTAGAGAAATAATTTTATGGGAACATTGTCATTTAATTCCTCAAAGCAAGGGACAGTTAGCGAGTAGTAGTTTTGGGTGGTCACGTGCGTATTTGTAACTAGGAATGGTTCATAGTCAACTGGAATGTGGGGATCAAATCTTTCATAGGCTTCTGGGCTTATGAAAGACTCATTTGCCCCGGTGTCAATCAAAAGTTTAATTGGGGGATTTTTAATTTGGATATAGGGCAAATGACGTTTACTTTGCACGTTTAATTCTATACGGGGGCATTGTTCTCTATAGCTGGGCAAAAATTTTGCTCTGCAGTGCCTTCAACGGGGTTCTGATTTGGATCAGGTTCAAGGCCACTCATAAAATTATGAAGATAATCTGTATCGATAGCAGGATGAACATTTTGGACATTGGGATCGTATTCGTGAAAATTTAAGGTTGTATTATCGTGTAAGAGTTCATTGAAATGAGTTTCTCCAATTTGTGGGAGGTTTGGTGCAAGGTTACGTTTACCATTGTAGTTCATGGGCGGGAGAGTACGCGCGACTGGATGACTAATACCACTCATAGGTGTAGGGGTATTATATTGGGGTGCTTGATTTATTTCAGGTACTTGGGGAGGTCGAGGTGGGATTTGGAATCCAGTAGACATATTGGTAGGGCGAGCCCTCAACGTTTGTTGGGTCTTTGTGGGGTTTTGAGGTCTGGGATAGGTTTGTCTGTACTATTCTAGTGGTACGGGTGGTGGGCATAGCTGTGGAGGATATTGAGGACCAAAGGTTCGAATTTGAGGTCTGGGGTATGATTGGAATGTAGGGTTATAATTTGGTGGCATGTATGAATGAACATTTTGCAGATGGTCAGATGAATTAGGAGCAGATGAACGGAAATTTTGCTGTGCGTTAGGAGTATTAGGTGCTTGTTCGTAAAAATTATATAGATTTTTCTTCGCGGGTAGAGATTTATTTCTCTTTTGTAAATAGAGAACGTTTAATTCCTCTTGGGCAAATTCAAGAGCACTTTCGAGAGATGAAGGTCGCATGCACCTTACCCTAGAACCTAGCGGTTCATCTAACCCTCTCAAGAATGTCTGCAAAGCTAGGTTTTTATAAAGAGTTCTTTTTGCTTCCACAGTAGTTCCTACAGATTCGTGCAATTCGACATACGTTATTATAGTGCACAGTAAATGCTGAACTTTTTCGTAGTATACTTGTATAGTATCATTGCCCTGAACTAAAAGAGATAGATCGATATATAACGAAGTTTCGTCCCTGTGATCTGAAAAGCTGTTAATTAACGTGGTTCTTATGCCCTGCCAATCATTAGGAATTCCATTAGTTGCCAAAGTACGTGCAGCAGTACTAGTTATCTTATTCAAAATTCCATTAATCAGAGCCAAATTGGAGAGTCTACTTCCTGGTTCCGTACTGACATAAGTGAGCACTAACTCATCGCATAAATTCAAAAATCTGGTCAAAACATTAGGGTATCATTAAATTCTGGAACTAATCTAAGCGATTTATAAATCTTATCAGTTAAGTCTGACGAAGCCATCTGACTCGTCTGACTCAAAGGTACTGAAGTTTGTTCAGTCATAGTTTCTAAATCTAATTCGTTTAAGAGTTCAAGGTTACGATTGGCGTCACTTCTGGTTATCCGAAGTTGAACTTGCCTACAAGGACTAAGGTCCCTATTACTACGTGGGTGAAATATCTTGAAAAATTATAGTACACTGCGTAAAAAAAATATAGCATCCAATTAACAAGAATATATGTAATTCACTTACATTTGTACTATTGCTGGCGAGCGTCGATCCATCGACTTTTGGAAGTCTCGATGTCTGCAGCAGCAGCTTTCCCAACTGGCCTCCGAAGGTTCTTCGTCAGGACGGTCGACGCGGCGATGCCCGATTTTTGGGAGATTCACACAACGACAACACTTTCAAAGTCCTTGACGACTTCCGACTGCGCCAGATACGTGTGTGGGGCGTGTCGGGAAACTTTTAGAATAAAGTCCGTTTCATATAATTAAATAGTTTAATAAATGTTCACAAAAGTTCTTGAAAGTTCTTAAAAATTATCAAAATTAAAAGTAAAATAAAAGTATGTAAAACTATACGCGATTTGCGCGAGTGTCTGTTCCCACCGATGTTAGGTTGGAAAAAGCCCAGGGACTCGTCGTTACCGTGGGAAGCGCTACTCGTGGAATTTGATGCTTCGCGCTTGTTTGCAAGTATGCTGAGCTAGCATCTTGGCATCGTAACAGACCAAAGTCCATATACAAACACATTTACACACAAAATAAAAACAAAAAAAAATCAAAATAAATATAAAATACAATAATAATAGGACAAATTAGACAAAATATTACTCTCACTCAATCACCTATGTATTTTTCTTTTAACTCTGTTTACTCGTATAGTTATGTTATTTTGACATTTGGAATTTATGATTGTAAGCAATAGTAACATGATTATTTTAATTTATTTTTATATGGGTCATGGACCTACAATAAATGTTTTTTTTTTTATTATAAAATACACTTAAATAAGTACCTAATTATTTAATGTATGTGAATGACGCTCTGTGAGTCGTCATCCAGTGTCACATTATTGGACTATTCATCCTGTCGGCGACGACAGCTATCAGGCTGTTGGAGCTATCGCGCACTCGCCGCATCAAGGATGCTATAAAAAATCAGGCACACCTGCCTCTGCAAACATCTCCGACGCACTGCAAAAGCGCGGTAGCCCCAACATTACCCTGAAAGCATAATTGTATTGGACTCGCAGAGCATTGTAGTAGCGTTTATTGTAACTGAGCCATAGGGCGCACGTGTACAGAGACTGACAGTACGCTCTAAACAATTATATCTTTACGTCATCAGTACATCGTGCAAACCTACGAGCCAGCATGTTACACCTCACGGCCAATGCTCTGCGCTCCCGTTCTACAACCAAATCGTCGGACAGGTCATCGGTGACCCAGTGTCCCAGGTACTTGAACCGCTTGGTGACTGATGGGACTGTTATATGAAGAACCCTTAGAGCTCAGCTGAACTATGGGAGATATGGAAATGCGCCTTGACAAAAGCTATTCAATGTGACGAGCCTCTTCTTATAAATGAATATGAAACTGGAGTCTGAATAATTAAGGAACTAATCAAGTAAAAAATAGCTGTCTGCAAAAAGTCGTGAAATCCCACCAAAAACATCCTATAAAAAATTAGCCAAGTCTCGCCTAAGCTGCTTGTTTCTCTATAAAAAGTAATGAAATCTCTAAGCGAAGCGAAGCCAAGTCTAAGGATCTTTACTGCGATTTCTTTATTAATATAGTTAGATTTTATGTGACTATTACTTTGGTGGGATCTTTCTTACAAAAATATGAATGCGAAACGATGGCTGGATCAATGTTTGTTACGATTTCACGCAAAAAATTCTTAACGGATTTGAATTTAAATTTGATTAGTAGATAGTTGACATCCTGAAATAACACATGCCGTAAGTATCTACTTTTTATCCGAGAATTCCCACGGGATCGGGATTTATGCGAGAAACCTCTCCCACGCGAACGAAATCGCGCTTTTACATACATATGTGTGTAGGCATGTGTAGTCAAAAATTCCCGTGAAAAAAGTGCCGAGGCATATTTGTAGGTTGTGGCGCCTGAACACGCCACAGACCGTGTGCCTGTGTGCTCCTGGCGTCGCACTACACCACTACACCACTACACTATACACTCATTATAGCTATCGCTTTTGTCGGACACACTCTCACAAGCATGACTTTGTCAAGTTGCGGGTGATTGATTCAGACTCAAATAATAAGCGATGATAGCCGCAGAGAACAGATAAAACCTCTTTTATCTGTTCTGTGGATAGCTGTCAGCGCCCGGTGTTGGATTGCGAGTTCCCTTGCGTTAGTAGTACGCTGTGTGGATTTCAAACTCCTTTGAATCAAATAAAGGTGAATGCCAAGTTTCAGTCAGACTTTCTAAATTAATGATAATTCATTATATAAAACTGTAAGAATTATACAGTATAAATAAAATCTGTAGAAATACACCGTTTAAAAGTCATTTTAAATAGTTATTCAATTTATCAACACGTTTTCTATCTACTGTAGTGTGTAATCAGCCTTTTTGTATGTAACCAGCCTTATTTCGTATAAATGTAATCCTTTTAATTATCCCATCAATATAATAAAGACAGTATTGACTCAGCTCTCGGTATTTGAATATCTCCTCGAGATCCCGCCTTACATGGCGACCCTGCCAGAGCGCATTGGCAGTGACTTGATTTGTTTTAAAATACCATGACCATATAGGTATGTGCGAGTGGAACTTAGTACAAAATGATAAGTCGTTATAATGTGTATTGCGTGCTATTTTTTTTTGCTTTGCTACCGAATTTCTGCTCTCTTATTTGGGTTGAACGAGTTGTAATTATCACCAGAGAAGATGGGTACCAATACTACTTATACAGGGTCTTTCATTAAGCGTGTCCTATCTTTAAATTTAAATAAAACAAAGTGTGTGTGAGATATTATCTAAATTATTTATTTATTTGAAAGATGTAGTGATGCCATTATGTGTGGAATACGACATCATTCAAGTGTCCGCCACGGCTTCTCTGGGTGGAGCGCATGCGAGATATCCAATTTTCCATGACTTTTGCGCATAAATCAGGCTGGATTCGACCTATGGCATATGTTATGTTGGCTTTGAGTGCCGCTGTGGTTTGTGGTTTATTCGCATAGACCTGCGACTTAAGAAAACCCCACAAGAAAAAGTCTAGCGGGGTTAAGTCACAAGATCTCGGTGGCGATAATTTTTCTGTGAAAATTACGGTCAGTTGCTAACTGCTCCAGTGCCCATTCAGTGAACACACGTCGTTCTCTATGGTCGTTTACCTTCAATTCCTGGGTGAGTTGAATTTTATACGGGCGCAAAATTCGCCAAGTTGTGGTCTGTGAAAGGCCGAGTTCTTGTGAGCGACGCGAAATCGACTGCCTCGGATTCTCCTGCACACTTTTTTTGATTTTGACACATTGGTCGATCATTTACCGAACCAGTGGACTCAAATTTATCCACCACACGACGAATAGTCCTCTCGGTAGTACGATTATGGCGACCAAAAAATGGGCGAAGCGCGCGGTTCGTTGTCCGAACAGAACACTCATTTTGATAAAACAATTTTATCATTTGCACGTGTTGTTGAATGCTATAGCTATCCATGATGATTTGGCAAAACAGAATGAATAAATGACAACCAATTTGACAGATGTAGCTTCAACAAGATAGCCGCTACTAACTGTCAAAGTTCGGACGTGCCTATTGGAAGACCCATTACTACTTATAAGCTATATACATAATTATTACTACAAAATAATTAGACATCTGTAGCCGAACTAGGCAAAAGCCTGTATTTCGGCTATCAGCGCCAATCCCCTTGAGTACAACCTATGTATGTTATTAATTTTTTTTTAAATGTAGCTACGTAAAAAACATAATTTTAGATACATAATTGAAAAAAAAGGAATTACAAAAATATTAACATTACATTAACTATTATTAGAAAATTAAATCTAAAACTAATTATCATTATACTAACAAATTAATTAATTAAGAAACAATAACAAAAAACAAAATTCATAATCATTACAATGATGTCTCTATATTAAACTGAAATAATTTAGGCAAGTTATAAACAAATCAATAAAAAAAACAGTATTTACAGGATTTGGCAAAATTATTGGATAGTGTGTATGAGTGTCCTCTCTTCGGGTAAATATGATATGGAGTGTGAAAGAAAATCGTGTGTATTTTTGAATGAAGAGGGTGTATATGTGTGGATGAAGAGGGTGTGTAAGTGTGACTGAAGAGGCTGTGTGTGTATGTGAGTGGGTGTGATAAGCAATCAATCACTTTGGTACATGTAGAAGTAATTCAGTCTCTTCGTATGAATGCTTATGTAATATGTAAGAACTCAGTAACTTTTTTCTTACATTGGGTTTTAGTCAGGGGGTAGATGTTTAAAGTTTTATTTATCTTATTGTAGATGAAAGGTCCAATAAAGTTAGTAAATCTTGGGCTAAAGTTAGTATTAGTAATAATTTGTCTGAAACAAGCCTTGTCTTTTCTTCGTCCCAAATTGTATAGCGGATTGAACATTTGTTGACTGTGTTGAAGATTAAAAATGTATAATTGCCTGACTGTTAGGACTTTACAGTCTTTGTAAAGTTGATTCGTGGGGAAAAAAATACGGTTAAAAGTACTAACTTTGAATACTGCACGTTGAGCGATCTCAAGAAGCTTTAAAGTTGTTTTACAAGCGCCAGCCCACGAGGAAATACAGTAAGTCAAAAGCGACTGACAGAGAGCATAATATATCTGATTCAGAAGTGGTGGATCAACAATATGCTGTAATTTTCTAAAAACAAAAATTAATTCACGGATCCTCGCACTTAAAACGTTTATGTGTTCTTTGAAATTAAGACAACTTTCAATTATTACACCCAGATATTTAATCATATGAACACGTTCCAGCGTAGGGCACGAGCAATTGGAATCACAACTCACAAGACGATTTTAAGGGTACTAGCGACACTATGTACTTTCCTAATGCCAAAGCAGACATATTTAGTTTTCTCTACATTTAAAGTAAAAATGTTCTTCTGAAGCCACGTCTCAACCCTGTTAAAACCACGTTGAGCAGCTTCGAAGGCCTCCTCCCAGTTATTGGCCGAAAAACAAAGGGCAGTATCATCAGCAAATGAGATAATTTCACCTTGTGACAGCTTTAGATTAGTGAGTTGGTTGATATACACCAGAAATAAGGTAGGCCCCAAGATGCCCTGCGGTACTCCGTGTGTAATTTGGAGGTCATGACTCCTATATGCATCAACGCGAACACGTTGGGATCACCCAGTTAGATAGCTTTTGAAAAGCTTGTGCTGCATGCCTCTGATTCCCAACTTTTCGAGTTTGTCCAGGAGGATGGGGACAGAGATCGTATCGAAAGCCTTTGCCAGATCTAGAAAGATAATAAGACATTTTTTTCTTTTGACTAGGTTTGAGCTAATGTAAGTTGTCAATTTATTGACAGCTTGCTCAGTTGACTTACTCTGCCGAAAACCATATTGATTATCAGATAACAAATTATTCTTTTCCAAATAGTCTTCTAATCTTAAGTTAATAATTCTTTCAAGTATCTTCGACAGAACTGGCTAAATAGATATCGGCCTATAATTATTTATACGATCTCTGTCACCATTTTTATAAATGGGGCAAATCTCGGCTTTCTTAAGAGCCTCAGGGAATGATCCTGTCTGAAGGCAATTATTAAATATCTTTGTAATATGAGGTACAAGGATATTTTTATAAGTTTTAAAAAATTCGCTACTAATTTTATCACACCCGCTGGGGCAGTTTGACTTTAAATCACGAATAAGACGATCAACCTCAGCTTTAGAAGTATCCATTAAGACGAATGAATTTACTGTAAACGTGTCAGAACTAGTAGATTGAGAGTTTATGTTAGAGGTTTGTGTATTTTTCTTGTGAATTTTGTCTGCTAATGAGGTTCCTACGTTAACAAAAAGTTATTAACTTCATCGAGTGATTTTTCAGGATTGGATGAAATCGCTAGTAATTCTTTTGAAGTTTTAGTTTCTTTGATGTGTTGGTAATGTCCTTGATTGCTTTCCACAGCTTTTTATTATTTTGTTTAGCTGCTAGAAGTTGCTCCCTCTCGTAAGCTCTTTTTACTTTCCTTATTATGGAAGTGCAGAAGTTTCTGTATCTATGTTAAGTAATTTTTAAGATATTGTTGGTTGGATCCCTTTTTAATTTATTATGTAGCTTATTCCTATGTCTTGTACAACGTAGCAAGCCCTGAGTCATCCACGGTTTCATAATTTTATGGCGTTGAAGTAATATTATTTCTTTAGTATTTTTAAGATTTATTTGCTGTATTAATTGTGTGAAGTAGTTAAGGGAGGCTTTTGGATCAGCTAGTTCGTTAATCGCACCGAAATCAATTTCCTTTAAATCCTGCAGTACTCCATCTTTATTTGTTTTTATTACTTTAGAAATGGCATATTGTCTGGTTATCTTTAAATTAATGTTTAATAAGACGGGATAGTGGTCTGTCAATGTAGTGTGAGGTACGATTGTGGTGGTAGGGTAACTGGTTTTAACCAGCGCATGATCCAAACAAGTATCACTATTACTACGAGTGATTAAGGTGTGGGCTGGCAGAAGGCCATGTGCAGCTGCTAAAGTTAAATAGCGCTCCCCAATTTGGTTTAATTTTTCAAGGTTAATGTTGATATTGATATCCCCCATCACTATAACATGTTCGTAAGCAGAAAGTTTATGGAGAGTAATTATCTAATGATGAGAGAAATTCATCGATATTTCGATAAGATGGTGATCGATAAATACCGAGTATGGCTATACGATTGTCCACTACAGCAATTAGGCTATTACATTCTTGCATGGTCGGCTCACTACCATTACGCTAAGGTTTTCATTGTAGTAAATTACCACGCCATCGTTTTGCTTAACCTTTAATCTAGACCCTACATAACAATATCCCGGAAGATTCGGTATTACCGCAGAATTCGATAGCCAGCATTCGGTCAATATAACGAATTCACACTTGAGATTCATTCTATTCAACAGGATTTCTAACTCTGGCATATTGCAGTTTATGCTACGAATGTTTTGTGTTAGAATAAGCAGATCCTGTCCAGACGAGGTCAATACTTTATGACAATCCCCGACAGAAACCACGAGCGATTTAGATACAGATACTTCATCAATAGTAGGTAAAAATTGGGGTTTCCAGATCAAAGAAGATCTGGAAACCCGCAATTTTCACCATTCATTATAGAATCATTTCAGATTCAGAAACACCCTATTACAACCATCATTCATTACTTCTAAGCAGTACCCGGAAAATATTTAGACGGGTATAAGAACTGAACTGAACTGAAGCTGTGACTGTGTTGTAATTTGAAAACTGGTACAACATTCTGACCTGGTCTGATCTGTTGTCTGGTTATGTATTTATTATATTTTAAATAATATTCTAACCTGTTCTGATCTGACCTGTTTCTTGTGCATGATATTTAGTGGGTGTTAAATGAAATGCGTTTGCTCTTATTATACCGAAATATATTTATTAAATGTTTGCTAGATTATAGGACAGTTATTTATAATTTATATAAAACACGAATTTTATCTTCTGGTTGTATCTGGTAGCATAGAAAGTCTCAATCATCTGGATACACTGTAGGCACAAGTTGACTCATTTTGTGAGGTACTGTTTCAGACACTTAGCAATATAATATTTTCCCTTTACAGAGTTCAAATAAAAACATTGAGGAAAATGAATAGCATGTTGCATCCATGGGTCATCGTAAATCTCCCAATCTTCTATAACCCCTCCACATGAGAAACATGCTGCTTTATCATTTATACTTGTAGTGTATGTAGATATCAATATATCACACTACAAATCGATAACAACGATACAACGTTATAACGTTGATATAACGTTGCCTCGGGCGCATACGTCGCTAGGTTATAAATACCGGTCCGCGTGGTGGGGAAGTCAGTCCCCACCATCGGTCGCGTCTCTTTCTTCAGACGATCCTATCGCGCTCACCAGCGATCTCACGACTCTCTTTGGCCTGAGTGACTCCGTCTTACTAGCGGGCGATCTCAACGCCAAACACCCCGCTTGGAACAGCAACACGACAAATGCCAGAGGCAGAATCGTGTATAACCTAGGCGCGACCCTAAACTATGACGTCATCGCTCCGATGACTCCCACCCACTACCCACACGACCCCAACCATAACCCCGATGTCCTCGATGTGGCGCTCCTAAAGAATGTAAACCTTCATTTACACTCCATAGAAGCGCTTCACGAGCTCAACTCAGATCACCGTCCCGTTATCCTACACCTAGGTTCCCGCTCGGGTAACCATGATCCTACCCAACCTCCTCCGACCCAATTGATCACCGACTGGAGGAAAGTAAGTGAAAAACTGAAATCCACCACGTCGCCTCAATTGGACACCATTCCTGACCACATAGACTCAGTCGCAGACACGACGGCGGCGATCGACTCGCTTACAGATCACGTACAATCCGTTCTGAACGATTGTTCAAGGGAAGTTCCTGTAGTGGAAGACCACCGCTGGAAACTCCCGGACGATGTACGGAATCTGATAACCAAGAAGAACGCAGCCATCCGTGCGTACAGCGCTTTTCCCTGCGCCGCAAACAAAGCTCACATGCGCAACTTACAGCGTGCTGTAAGGAAACGCATTGCCGAGCAGCGTAATGCGAGCTGGGACAAGATGTTGAGCGAACTTGAGCCCACCCATCTTGCCTTCTGGCAGCTTCAGAGGAAGTTACGATCCACTGAAGAGGCCACAATGCCTCCTCTCATTCGTCCCGATAAGAGTGTCGCCTTCGATAACTCTGAAAAAGCAGAATGCCTAGCCGACAGCCTAGAGTCCCAGTGTTCTCCCAGCTCTCAACCAGTAGACCAAGCCCACCTCGATATGGTGAACGCCGAAGTCGAATGTAGAACTTCCCTTCCGCCCGTCGAAGATCCCGATAATCCACTGGCCCCCATTACTCCTGATGAGGTCCAGGATGTCATTAAAAGTCTCCAACCGCGAAAAGCCCCTGGCTCCGACGGCATCACCAATAGGGTTTTCAAACTTTTCCCCGCCCAGCTTATAGTGCTAATGACTGCCATCTTCAATGGCGCATTGAGCAATAATATGTTCCCTACAACCTGGAAACAGGCCACCGTGATAGGTATTCCCAAACCAGGCAAGCCCAAGTCTGACCCGTCTAGCTACCGTCCCATTAGCTTACTCAACGTCCTCGGTAAAATCTATGAAAGGCTTATATATAAGCGGCTCAAAGATTTTGCCGAAGCAAAGAGTCTAATGTGCAGTTCGGATTTAGAACCGAACACTCATGTATCCAACAAGTCCACCGCATCGTAGAACACGTCAGCGCCGGCTTCCAACGGGGCGCAATAACGGGAGCCTTATTCTTCGACATAGCGAAAGCGTTCGACAAAGTCTGGCACAATGGCTTAATCTATAAGCTATACCAACTCGGCGTGCCTGACCGTCTCGTGCTCATCCTACGGGACTTTTTATCGAATCGCACCTTTCGTTATCGAATTGAGGGGGAGCTTTCCTCCCCCCATCCCATTCGCGCAGGAGTTCCTCAAGGCTCCGTACTATCCCCCCTCGTTTTCACGCTATTCACTAGTGATATTCCCAAGCATAAAAATACCCAGCTAGCCCTATTCGCCGACGATACGGCTATCTATTATACCGGTCTTAAACCCGATGCCATCGCTCGCACTCTCCAAACTTCCGCAAACACTCTGGCCAAGTGGTTCCGGAAATGGAGAATCGAAGTCAATCCAGATAAAAGCCAGGCAGTCCTCTTCTCTAAACCGCGGATAAACCCACCCTCCCCTCGTCCAATTACCATGTACGGTAAGCCGATCCCTTGGGAAAAGCAAGCCAAATACTTAGGCGTGGTCCTCGATAGACACCTCTCCTTCGCTGAGCACATAAAGCAGGCACGTTCGCGCGCCGCTTTCGCTCTAGGTAGGCTCCACTTCATTCTTAGCTCTCGCAGCAAGTTATCACTCAGGTGCAAGCTGCGTATTTTCACCGCAGTCATCCGTCCCATCATGACCTACGCCTGCGTTGTTTTCGCACACGCAAAGCCCTACCTCCTCCACAAGATGCAGACCCTCCAAAACCGATTCCTCCGTAGAGTCACGGGAGCCCCCTGTTATGTTCGAAATGAGCTTCTTCACGTAGATCTCAAGATGCCCACCATCCAACAGTTCATAAAACGTGTCTCCAAGCGTTTCTTTGAAACTTCAATCCAACATAGGAATCCCCTTATCGTATCGGCCGCCCAATACGAACCCTCGCGTATCTCTAAGATTCGCCGACCAAGGCATACCCTTGTCACTCCCGATGACGCAATCACCCTGCTCCAAGAGAGCCGTAGGGAAACAAGTACAGTGGCACACAAACACAAAAACCGACCGTCCTTCCGTCCTCGCCGCCGAGGACCGCCGCGACGTCCCCGTAATAGTCCACCCCGGCCCTTGCCAGAGCCAGCCCGCGACGCTGAGCCAGTAGCTTTAAATTCCCTTATTAATAATAATAATGATATGATCCAGCCTGTCCCTAGCTGCCCTCCCCTGCGACGCCCTAAGCCGAGGTCCGTACCCCACAGGGGGTGCCCTTAGCGTGTAGTCGCCTAGTTTGTAAGTTTTTTTAATAAGCCCTGGCTGGAGGCTTTAATTAATTTATTAATTAAGGCAACCACAGGCAAGTCCGGTTAAGCAGCCGACAACCTCAGAGGTTGACCTGCGAGATGCCAAACACAAAAAAAAAAAAAAAAATGGGGAAGTCAGTCGTTGTCGGACTGTCGTCCTGTGCGGTGGTGCGTTGGCGAGTCAACTATGGACTATGGATATGTGTCTACTATGGACTATGGAAATGTGTCTACTATGGACTATGGATATGTGTCAACTATGGATATAAATAAATCAGCATATTCTACATTGGCGACGAGGATAAAACCGTGAGTTTTCAAATTTTATCAACCTAAAAGGGAGATTATTGTGTTGTGTTCAAAAGAAATAACATTTATTTTTAAAAGTAAATTGAAATAAACTTGTTTTTCTTACAAACAAAAAGCCTAATCAAATAAAAATGATAATGCCTAATCAAATATAAATAAAATCTGGCGTTTGTTTTGATTATCGATCAGTCTGTCTGAGGGTTTGCCTATTAGGGGTAGGAATCAGACATTCATTGTATGGACTTTATGGCATAAATGTGTCTCTGGTGGGTGGATGGATTTATTGTTGAGAGTGAACGTAAGAAAAACAAGAGGACAATTTATATTCTCTTTTCTGGAACTGCAGATAAGTAATGAATCGTTATATTCCGAAAAAAATAAAGAATCCTGTCACAATATTGCTATGTAACTAATTAAATGCCATCCTGGTGGTAAACAAAAACATACTGATTTAATTGGGATAGGCAGAGATGTGTGATGCCACCACATTTCAGCAGTCACGTTAAGCATGCCGTGTGCCATTAACCGGATGCCAGTTCAGACTTCTCTCTTTTATTGGGAAGATCCTAATGGAGAATTTGTGATATATGATTTGTTTATCTACGGAGAAAATATTATATGCAAGTATTCAGGAAAATGGAACAGCAGTTTTACTACGGGTGGGAAGAAGATTTCTAATCTCAGATACGCTGATGACACAGTATTGCTTGCACAACATACGTCAACAATGAGATAAATGCTGGAAACTTGAGACATAAAGTGAATTGTTGGGGTTATCCGTCAACAGAAGCAAGACCAAGCTCATGATTGTTGATAGCGCCGGCTCACTTAGTAATATCGACCCTGCTCCTAGCATAGACACTCTTAAAGGGGTTTTATACCTAGGCGTCTATATAAAGGATGATGGTGGTTGTGGCCACGATATAAGACGGAGGATTGGAACGGCAAAAGATGCTATGACCTGATTGCAGAGAATCTAGAAGGACAGAGGAATTTCTTAGAAAATGAAGACTCGTCTAGTCCGTGCGCTTGTTTTCCCGATTTTTCTGTATGATGCTAAAACATGGACGATTAGAGAATCTGACAGGAAGAAAATTGATGCAATCGAAATTTGTGTCTGCACACATGTGTCTATTCTGAAAGAGCTAGGTATCGAAGATCGTCTGTCCACAATATACAGCATCCTGAGCTACTTCAGCCACATTGTTCGACACCAGGATGATCTGGAGAGGCTGATTGATCATTTACGCGAACTTTGAGGGCTGAAGATCAACAGGGAGGTCCCCGTTACGGTGGTCGGAGCAACTGAAGACAAACAGCTCTCACAGTTTCAAAGAAGTTCTCCGTATAGCAACTGATTGCAACAAGTGGAAAAGCCTAACAAGCCACTGGAGGCTGAATAACCATTATTCGAGATCGCAATCTTCAGCCATGAAGAATCAACTGCAGAGAGAGATATGATTTGTTTAAAAATAGATCAAAGAGCAAATAAATAAATAACATTTAGAAGTGTGCAGTAGAATATACCTACTGGTTATTAGATTGATAGTTATCAAACCTACTGGTTATTAGATTGATAGTTATCAAAGGATAACGGAAATTGCAATAAAATACTTACTGGTCATTAAATTGAAAGTTATCAAAGGATAACAGTAATTGCAGTAGAACTCCTACTGGTCATTAAATTGACAGTTATCAAAGGATAACGGCAATTAAATTGAAAGTTATAAAAGGATATCAGTAATTACAGTAGAATATCTACTGGTCATTAAACTGACAGTTATCAAAGGATTTCGGTAATTGCAGTAGAACACCTACTGGTCATTAAATTGACAGTTATCAAAGGATAACGGTAATTGCAGTAGAATATCTACTGGTCATTAAATTGACAGTTATCAAAGGATAACGGTAATTGCAGTAGAATATCTACTGGTCATTAAATTGACAGTTATCAAAGGATAACGGTACTTGCAGTAGAATTCCTACGGGTTATTAAATTGACAGTTATCGAAGAAACTTGACTGCTAGCATGAGCCAGGGCTGAAAGTATGAGCCTCCATTAAATTGGGAAACTTGTCTAGAAGTATGAGCCTTCATTAAATTGGGAAACTTGTCTGGAAGTATGAGCGTCTATTAAATCGAAAAATTTGGCTAAAATTATGAGCCTCCATTAAATTTGGAAATGTGGCTGGAAGTAAGAGCCTTCACAAATTGGACGAAATGTGGGTGATATTTGATTATGAGGACGATATGAGGACTAATGGAGGTTCCCTACCTTCAGTAGGAACGAGATGAGCATGCTAGAAGAATGCTAGAAGCGGGCAGTCTCGACCTACCTGGAAGCTGCTAACATCAAGAGTTTGTGAGAAGAAACTTGCTGCACTGCTGTGCAAGACGATCTAATTTCAGAAAAGAGTTTAGGAAGAGAATTCTACAAACAGGAGACGCAATAACACTATTATAATTGTTGAAGTAAAATATAACTACTCTTGAAGCCGTAAGTCGACATATAGAAGATTTTGGAGGATCAGCACATCAACTGGGGACAAGATAAGGAGCATGAAATCAGAAATAAAAAAAAAAGAGAAATAATGATAAGAATTGGAAAAGAAAATCAGGATGTGGAACATGTGGGAGCTCAGGACTCGCGTCTCAAGACAGCAAATTACCAACTAAGATTGGTACAAATGTGGGCTAAACTGACATTTACAAAATACTGAAAGACAATGAGATATGATAACACGGGACTGAAGGAATAAAAGGAAATTTAAAATTAAAAAAATAATAATAATAGAAATGAAAAAAGACGACAAAATGATGTCTGTTATCGTGAATATTTGGGGGCATATCTGAACACGTCAAGGAAGTTAGTGATAATTGTATCACTTGAAAATTAACCAAGCCGCACTCCGAAAAATTTCAAATATGATAGACAGTGATACATTGACTAAAAGCGCTCGACCCGAAGCGAGTTAACAAATACCCTCCATGAGCTTATTAGAGGTTCCTCGAGAATTAGATGTCATAGGTGATGAGTGGTAACGGCGTGTGCACTCATAGTCAAAACCCTTGACCGCAGCTCAGGAGTATCATGTGGCGATGAATCTGTTTATAAGGAATCGATGAAATGATTCCAGTAAGATGATGGGCAGGTGCTTTATATGAGGGACATATCTGATAGTGTATCTATTGAGAATCGTTGGTACGATTACAGCCTATAGCTGTTCACAGATTACGTAACGGTTTTGCCAGGAACTTCGTTTTGTTGAACGTGTTTATTGGACCTTTTCTTTTAAGGAAGAATACTGTGCAGGAAGCACTGTGGAAAACCCTAGCAACAGGGCATTGTGCATAATCAAAGTTCATTATGGTATGAAGATGCACCTACGTTGTTATTGGCAATAAAGTAATGAAATTAGTGTTTGTGAGAGAAATTGGACGAAATTTAACCCAAAACTCATGGGGCCATTTTGGACGGTGACCGTTATACACTGAAGTCTTTAAGTTTTAAGCGTACCCACAAATATGTACATGCCAATAAGTCAAGGAGGATGCCAGCAAGTCACGTACGAGTTGAAGTTGACTAATGTTGATGTTGATAATATTGAATTTGTTGATGATGAGAACCCTTCTGTTGTGGAAGAAGTTCGAGTAAGGGGTTCTGTCGGTCATATTTTGCTCGGCCGTACCAGTAATTATTACGTAGTCGTAGTCCGGTAAGAATCGGGTTCTCTTGAGGCAACTCAAATAGTCCGTATGTGCGCGATGCGGATTTAACTATGGCGAAGGTCGGGGTCTGGAGAGACCGTAGAGTATAGTCGGCGGGCGATGTTTGACACGGGCGATTCACATCATAGAAATGCGTACAGAACTTTTAATCCATGCGCTGGATGTGTGACAGCAATGCGATTATTGGTCGGCTGGAGAACCATAGCGTCAGAGCTCTTACTCAAGGGTTTCTGTAAGCATGGCAGTTTTGGTTGTAGTAGAGTTGGAGATGTACCATATCAGCTGCCATTTGATAATGATAGATAGATCTGCAGTGAGGAGTTAATAATATGCCTGAAAGAAATATAGTTATGCACACATGGTATTAAGAAGAAAGGGACAACGTTTAAACAACGCGTTTTGGACGCAACATCCCATACTGCGGAAGAGTAAAGGCGGAGACAAAAGTATTAGAAACTACATAACTGGGAAACTATTGAAGGCCAATGGGAAGTTGTAAGTGGTCCAACTAAAGAAATTAACAGAGGAGAAGATACAAATAGATCAGAAAATGGAATAGAAAAGAAGAGCAAGGGTAAAAGTAAATAGTTGAAGATGTGAATTAATGATGAATGAAATAAATACCTCATTAAACCTTTCTGGTTAAAAATAAAATTAATTAAAACAAGGAAGGGATGTAGTGTATGTAGATATCAATATATCACACTACAAATCGATAACAACGATACAACGTTATAACGTTGATATAACGTTGCCTCGGGCGCATACGTCGCTAGGTTATAAATACCGGTCCGCGTGGTGGGGAAGTCAGGCATTCCGCTTCCGACGCTCGCCCGCGACGGTCGTACCGCTCCGCGCTCTCGATCGTTCTGTGTCTGTGTCATCGCTTCGTCGCGCTCGCCGTGACGTCATTCGTAGTCGCCGACTACGACGCCTGGTCCGGATCCGCCTTTTTCGAGGTGGTGAAGGATTTCCTGTTTCTCTAACAGAGTATCGTCAAAAACAATTTGGTTTGGCCCCTTCAGGGTAAAACCACAGTTTCGTGGTCCTTGGTGGAAACCTCACGGTGTCAACAAAACCAAGGGGGTGCTGACCCGACGCACCCGCTGATCCCCTTCAGGGTGAAGCAGTCAATTGGAGTCGAGTGCTAGGTTTTGGCCTTGGGGGATCTCCTAGTCAAACCTAGTTACTGAGTTTCCTTTTCAGCTACTCACCTAGTGTCGGTTGGGTGTGTCTACCCCTTCGCACTAGACCCAATAGGGCCCGGTTCGCACAATAAGACTGGCGACCGGTTACAAGCTTAGGGCTCACCATTAGGTACTCACCTCCCAGTCTCTACCCGACTGGGAGGGTTACACATCCCCGGACCCATCCATCCGGGGAGTTAGGCCAGTTAGGCTTTAAATAGGCCCCCCGCGGGAGAGAAATCTCCAAAATTTCCTCATTAAATTTTTGATCCATTCGCCAATCATGGCGAACTCCAAAATTTTGGAGATATTGTTAGAGATCCTTAGGGAAAACCCTGCTATTTCCGCCAAATATGGCGGAAAAATCCAGCGTGAAATCGCTAATAGTCCTCCGGCTACCGAAGCCAACGTCGCTGATTTTAGTGACGCGCTTGACAGCCCATTATCTCCCCCGCTTGCCGATCAAGGCATCCCAGTTGGTCAATTCACGGAAGTGTTTATCAACTCCGATCCCATTGTTCATCAAACAACGAACGACTTCCAGGTAGATAGCCCTCTATTGCCCCCGCCCGCCGACAAAGTCGTGCCGATCGCCCGATTCCCGAAATCACCCATTGTTTCCGGCCCACCTACTAATCTCATTGTTCATAAAACAATGGACGCCGCGCAGGTGTGCTCTGCACCTGAATTCCGTGAAATGGACATCACCGAACCTATGTCCAATAACAACTCCGACAATGATTTGTCATCATGCCCCTCATCCTCGGAAGACGACTTTCAAGTCGTCAGCGGCGGCAAGAGGAAGAAAGGGAAAACCTCCCAGGCCAGCAAGGCCAAAAGACCACCGCGTCACCCCCGTCCCCAACTCAAACGCCCGTACGACCCGCTAGCCCCGTCCCAACGACCTCCACTCGCGCGCAGGATAGTCGTCCCCCCAGCCCGATAGCCCAAACTTCCTCAGCCCAAAGGAAGCAACGCCCTCCGCCCCCCTTTTACATCCAGGACAAGGGGAAATGGACTGATGTGTCTAAGATGTGTGTTGATCGAAAGATCAACTACACAAACGCCCGTGCCTGCCAAAATGGCATTAAAGTCACCGTCCCTACGTCGAACGACTATAGGGAATTATATCGCGCCCTCCGTGAAAGGAATATTTCCTTTCACACTTTCTCCTTCCCCGAGGACACGCCCACTCGTGTTATTATTAAACGTGTCCCTAAAGAAATCCTAGTACAGGATATTAAAGACGACCTTGCCGATCAAGGTATACCAGTGATCGCCGTCCATCGCTTACATAAAGCGAGAGGCGGTGAGTTGTACGACATGGTTCTTGTCATTTGTGAACCAACCGAAGGTCATCACCCAATATTTAAGATTAAGTCTATTTGCTCCCTATCCGGTATCTCAATAGAAAAGCCCTACAAAACCGCAACAGTGGGACAATGCCACCGTTGCCAACTGTATGGCCATGCGCAGAGCAACTGCTATGCGACTCCCAGATGCGTCAAGTGTCTGGGCGAGCATAGCACTGCGGACTGCCCACGGCCTAAAGACCGAACCCTCTGTTCGGAACCACCCAGCTGCGTTCTCTGCGGCCAGACCGGTCACCCGGCAAACTACCGCGGCTGTCCCAAAGCCCCCAAACTCGCTCCTAAATTAGCGAAGCGCGCCAACGCCCGCCAACAGAGAGAGGCACCTTCTTCTCAAATTCCCCAACGTCTCGCTCCTCAGAGACCGTCCCCGTGGAACAGGCTAAACCACGAAAAAGCCTTTCCCTCCTTGGCCCCTGCCAAACCTTTGCAGGCACTGATGGATATACCCATCGCAGCGCAGATCCTGCCTATAGCCGTGGCTACAGAGCCCACAGCCAGTCACAAACCCGCGCCTCAAACCACTGCTGCTCCTGCAGTCAAACAACCGCCCAATCCCTCACCCGTCGCGCACGGCGAGGCTTGCGCCCAGACTATACTGCGCCATTATAGGTTATTTATGACCCGCCAAGCCAGATCTCTCCGCAATGCCCTTCTGGCTGCCGAACAGCAGAATAACGGCAAAATTACGACGGAAATGTACAGCCAAATATTCAGCACACACAGTGATGTGGTGCTAGGTCTCGACCAGATGGATGCGATGGACTGATCCAATGGATTCCCAACGCACAAACCACACTAGGCCTCGATCCCTCAAATTAGGTTTTTTCAACGCCAATGGCATTTTCAACCAACGCGCCGAAATAACTAAATTCCTCCGCGACCACCAATTAGACGTCCTCCTTATACAGGAGACCCTTTTGAAACCCCACCGCGCTGATCCCAAAATTGCGAATTACCGTCTATTTCGCAATGACAGAACACGTTGCCACGGCAGCGGTACCCTTATTTATTATAGAAAGGAGTTATACTGCATCCCTCTGACCCCACCCGCACCTCTCTCTCACCTAGAGTACTCTGCCTGTCGACTAGGCATGACTGGTCATCCTCCGATAACCATCATCTCTGCCTACCATCCCCCACCATCGGTCGCGTCTCTTGCTTCAGACGATCCTATCGCGCTCACCAGCGATCTCACGACTCTCTTCGGCCTGAGTGACTCCGTCTTACTAGCGGGCGATCTCAACGCCAAACACCCCGCTTGGAACAGCAACACGACAAATGCCAGAGGCAGAATCGTGTATAACCTAGGCGCGACCCTAAACTACGACGTCATCGCTCCGATGACTCCCACCCACTACCCACACGACCCCAACCATAACCCCGATGTCCTCGATGTGGCGCTCCTAAAGAATGTAAACCTCCGTTTACACTCCATAGAAGCGCTTCACGAGCTCAACTCGGATCACCGTCCCGTTATCCTACACCTAGGTTCCCGCTCGGGTAACCATGATCCTACCCAACCTCCTCCGACCCAATTGATCACTGACTGGAGGAAAGTAAGTGAAAAACTGAAATCCACCACGTCGCCTCAATTGGACACCATTCCTGACCACATAGTCTCAGTCGCTGACACGACGGCGGCGATCGACTCGCTTACAAATCACGTACAATCCGTCCTGAACGATTGTTCAAGGGAAGTTCCTGTAGTGGAAGATCACCGCTGGAAACTCCCGGACGATGTACGGAATCTGATAACCGAGAAGAACGCAGCCATCCGTGCGTACAGCGCTTTTCCCTGCGCCGCAAACAAAGCTCACATGCGCAACTTACAGCGTGCTGTAAGGAAACGCATTACCGAGCAGCGTAATGCGAGCTGGGACAAGATGCTGAGCGAACTTGAGCCCACCCATCTTGCCTTCTGGCAGCTTCAGAGGAAGTTACGATCCACTGAAGAGGCCACAATGCCTCCTCTCATTCGTCCCGATAAGAGTGTCGCCTTCGACAACTCTGAAAAAGCAGAATGCCTAGCCGACAGCCTAGAGTCCCAGTGTTCTCCCAGCTCTCAACCAGTAGACCAAGCCCACCTCGATATGGTGAACGCCGAAGTCGAACGTAGAACTTCCCTTCCGCCCGTCGAAGATCCCGATAATCCACTGGCCCCCATTACTCCTGATGAGGTCCAGGATATCATTAAAAGTCTCCAACCGCGAAAAGCCCCTGGCTCCGACGGCATCACCAATAGGGTTTTCAAACTTTTCCCCGCCCAGCTTATAGTGCTAATGACTGCCATCTTCAATGGTGCATTGAGCAATAATATATTCCCCGCAACCTGGAAACAGGCCACCGTCATAGGTATTCCCAAACCAGGCAAGCCCAAGTCTGACCCGTCTAGCTACCGTCCCATTAGCTTACTCAACGTCCTTGGTAAAATCTATGAAAGGCTTATATATAAGCGGCTCAAAGATTTTGCCGAAGCAAAGAGTCTTATACCCAATGAGCAGTTTGGATTTAGAACCGAACACTCATGTATCCAACAAGTCCACCGCATCATAGAACACGTCAGCGCCGGCTTCCAACGGGGCGCAATAACGGGAGCCTTATTCTTCGACATAGCGAAAGCGTTCGACAAAGTCTGGCACAATGGCTTAATCTATAAGCTATACCAACTCGGCGTGCCTGACCGTCTCGTGCTCATCCTACGGGACTTTTTATCTAATCGCACCTTTCGTTACCGAATTGAGGGGGAGCTTTCCTCCCCCCATCCCATTCGCGCAGGAGTTCCTCAAGGCTCCGTACTATCCCCCCTCGTTTTCACGCTATTCACTAGCGATATCCCCAAGCATAAAAATACTCAGCTAGCCCTATTTGCCGACGATACGGCTATCTATTATACCGGTCTTAAACCCGATGCCATCGCTCGCACTCTCCAAACTTCCGCAAACACTCTGGCCAAGTGGTTCCGGAAATGGAGAATCGAAGTCAATCCAGACAAAAGCCAGGCAGTCCTATTTTATAAGCCGCGGATAAACCCACCCTCCCCCCGTCCGATTACCATGTACGGCAAGCCGATCCCCTGGGAAAAGCAAGCCAAATACTTAGGCGTGGTCCTCGATAAACACCTTTCCTTCGCTGAGCACATAAAGCAGGCACGTTCGCGCGCCGCTTTCGCTCTAGGTAGGCTCCACTTCATTCTTAGCTCCCGCAGCAAGTTATCACTCAGGTGCAAGCTGCGTATTTTCACCGCGGTCATCCGTCCCATCATGACCTACGCCTGCGTTGTTTTCGCACACGCAAAGCCCTACCTCCTCCACAAGATGCAGACCCTTCAAAACCGATTCCTCCGTAGAGTCACGGGAGCCCCCTTTTATGTTCGAGATTCGTCGACCAAGGCATACCCTTGTCACTCCCGATGACGCAATCACCCTGCTCCAAGAGAGCCGTAGGGAAACAAGTACAGTGGCACACAAAAACAAAAACCGACCGTCCTTCCGTCCTCGCCGCCGAGGCCCGCCGCGACGTCCCCGTAATAGTCCGCCCCGACCCTTGCCAGAGCCAGCCCGCGACGCTGAGCCAGTAGCTTTAAATTCCTTTATTAATAATAAAAATGATATGATCCAGCCTGTCCCTAGCTGCCCTCCCACTGCGACGCCCTAAGCCGAGGTCCGTACCCCACAGGGGGTGCCCTTAGCGTGTAGTCGCCTAGTTTGTAAGTTTTCTAATAAGCCCTGGCTGGAGGCTTTAATTAATTTATTAATTAAGGCAACCACAGGCAAGCCCGGTTAAGCAGCCGACAACCTCAGAGGTTGACCTGCGAGATGCCACACACAAAAAAAAAAAAAAAAAAAAAAATGGGGAAGTCAGTCGTTGTCGGACTGTCGTCCTGTGCGGTGGTGCGTTGGCGAGTCAACTATGGACTATGGATATGTGTCTACTATGGACTATGGAAATGTGTCTACTATGGACTATGGATATGTGTCAACTATGGATATAAATAAATCAGCATATTCTACAATACTATTTCCAAAATAAAAGAATCCAGCGTCAGCCATTTCCATTACTAACCTTTTCTTTGAATTAATCACCCTCCAGTAATAATTAAATGAAAATTCACGCATTTTAAAACTATTGTACATATCATATCGTGGTTTGTATATTCACTCATTTGCTATGTCTGGATACAGATAATTCTAAAGTTAGAATGACATCGCCCAGCTCTTGTCAGCAACTTATAATGGAAATGATTGGGAGGGGATAGAAAACCCGAAGATATACCTTAACATATTTTAGAAATTAAACAAGAAATTATTTATTTAAAATTTTATTATCAAAGCACCACTTATTTAAACACAATACATTTTTTAAAGCACACACAGAGTCATGATAAATACAGTTATATAAATCTTTAGAATATTTGTATTGATTGTATAAACTTATCAAACTAGAACAACCTTTATCTTCTAAATTGAATATATTATTATTACTATTTTCTAAAATATGCTTTAACCACAACACTTTTTCAAAACCTTTGACGTAGACACATTTATCTCTCAATATGTCTGAAATCAAACTCTGGTAATTGGAATAAGGTACAAATCCTTCACTCCAGTATATCTTTCTGTTACGTTCAATCCAACTAACTTGCTTCTTTTCTGGTACCGTTAAATTTTTAAATGGAAATGGTGGCTTAATCAAAAATAGTTGTAGTTTTTTGTTATACATTATAGCGATTTCTTTTGCTATAAATTCATTCGCTTCTGTTTTAAAGCCTTGAATATCTACAATGGCAATCATGATAACCTGCGCACAATGTTGCTGAGAGGTTTGTATTCCACAAGTCTATCGTTTATAATCAAACAGTACGCAGTTGTCTTATCTGGTATTGGTGTGGAACTTTCCTCTTCCAGTGGTACGTCCACTGGACCTGTTTTTAGACTATCGTTTTGTCTTGAGTAATCTAAGATAAACAAAGGTGCCTTTTCTTTAAAATCGTTTAGGTTTAACAATGGATCTGCAGGACTGTTGTAATACGACTGACGAAATTTCACATACATTTCATAATATATAATATACTAGCTTTTGCCCGCGACTTCGTTCCGCGTGGGAAGTTTTTCCCGTGTAAATCCCGATCCCGTGGGAATTCCGGGATAAAAAGTAGCCTATGTGTTATTCCAGGATGTCAACTATCTACTTACCAAATTTCATTCAGATCCGTTCAGTAGTTTTTGCGTGAAAGAGTAACAAACATCCATCCATCCTCACAAACTTTCGCATTTATAATATTAGTAGGACTGTATTTGTTCTCAGAAAATTTTAAACTCATAGGTTCATATGGATAGTATTGTGAATTTAAAAACAGAGTTACATTGGTCATTTCACAATGATCGAATAGTGAACTGTCTCTAGTTTTATTATTTCTCCTATTAGTTTGCAAACAAAATATAACATATCTGGGCTTTTCCAATTGCGAAGCAGTCTTAATTGACCAAGAATGCTTTGTAGTTTTAGGGAGTAAAGGATATTCATATAAATCCCAATTTCTAAAGGCCATCTGAATAGGTTTATCTCTTTCTAAATGTTTTAAAAGTATGAGTCGTTCTCGATCTGACACTTTTATATGTGGCACCCTCCACTGAACTCTTTGTATATCTATTTGGAAATGAACAACATCATCAGTAAGAATAACACTGTTGAAGTTAGAGTTACTTCTACTTAAAATAAGTTCGTGTTTACAATTTATCACAATTTTATTGTAATCTTCCGCAAACCCTAAAACCTTATTTAATGGTATCACAGCACTAAAATGTCCATCACTTTGGAATCCTGTTTGGTTCCAACCCCATAAGGCCGCAATTTTGTTTTCTGCTTCATTTAATGAAATGTATGATTTTATTGTTGACGTGATTCCCGAATTTTTATACGGTCTATTTCAATGCCATTCATTTCGTATCTGATGTCTTGAAACAAAGAGATAACAGGGTTATTAGTGAACGTAACAGCTTTTTTAATCGGATTCCCATCTTTTCCGAAGAGTTTTGCTTGACCTTCGATGTAAATTGAACTGGCTGATGGTAGCACGTATATGTCTTGCTGATGTATGGGAATTCTGATTTCATCGTTTTCTCTAAAGGTGTTATTGTAGGGATTGTATGAATGGATTTTGGTTGCGCTGATATACGATTCTTTTCGTTTATATTTTTAATTATTGGCAACACGCATAATCGCTAATTGGTTAGACATTCCCCTTCCGCATATTATCCTTTCTCCCTTGCACTAGACCTTCGTCTATTCGAGAGTGAGGGAGAGAGACTATACCGCTCTAGAAAAATCGATCGCGTCTGGATCTTCCGATGGACGATCGGACCTTCAATGGCTGTCGAGTCGCGTTAGAGCACACACGCATCGAATCGCATTCGAACGGTCGCGTCGTTTTGTGCGACCAATTCGTAGCAGAAGAACGGTTATACTGTGGTGGTGAACTGTGATCAGAGTGCTGGCAGTCCTGAATATCCTGGATTATCAAGGTTAGTGCTGCCTTTCCTATACGACGCTGGACTCTTATCTTTTGTTCCAACCAGCGCCGGTTCCCGTCAATTGTGTAACCGAAAACTTCTAAGTCGCATACGTTGCATTACCGCCCATCCATTTGATGGTCCTTCCCGAGTCGGATAATAATCAGCACAGCCATTCCCTAGAAATCGCTAGGTATATCGTAGTTTCGTATTCGTATTTCGTAGTCAACCCCGCATAGATACTTATTTGCCAACGCGTGGCAAGTAAGTACATCGTAATTCATTACGTCGTTTTCGTGTCTTCCTAGCTAATAATCGATTAGTAAGGAATTTCGCAACCCCGCTTAGTAG
The DNA here is from genome assembly GCA_943138885.2 of Tholera decimalis. Classification (NCBI taxonomy): domain Eukaryota; kingdom Metazoa; phylum Arthropoda; class Insecta; order Lepidoptera; family Noctuidae; genus Tholera; species Tholera decimalis. The sequence goes on from OW964559.2 coordinate 45,580,634, forward strand.
TTAATTATCGTTACTTGTAAAGTAAAATACCAATCGGTCGAGTCAAGGTTACTCGAGACCGCGTCGCGCACCCGGCCGTTATTTCGCAAAACGGTGGGTAGTTACTAAATATTTCTTATAATAATTAGTTTGATATTCATAGCTCATAAATATGGCACCGACCGATATTACTCTTAAAAGATTGATAGCAAAGAGAGATCGTATCTTTGCTCGCATGCAGAGTATTGCAGATAAAATAAAACACATTCATTCGGATGAAAGCGTTAAGGAATCATTTTTGTGCGACATCTCGTTAGTACAATCACTACGTGTGGATTTTGAAAGTGCTTTGGATGAAATTGTTATTCATGAGCTAAAATTAAACCCTGAATATGTTGTAGATTATCAATCGCTTTCTGCGTTCGAAGACCTTTTAGGGCGCATTTTACGGGCTGAGAAGAACCTGACGGCTCACTCTCATAGTGAGGTCCAAAGGTCACCTCGATTGCCGCCAATTGAAATACCCGAATTCAACGGAGATATTAAGAATTGGCCATTATTCGTCGCTAGTTATCGTAATGTCGTGCATAATAATGTTTCTCTAACAGACTGTGAGAAATTATATTATTTATTAGGTAAATTAACACATAAAGCCTGTACAATTTTCGCTGGTATTACCCCGTCTGCGGATAATTACCCACTCATTTTCGATTTGCTTTGTAAAAAATATGAAGATAGTCGACAATCGGCAACTTCATACTTAACTCAAATATTTGAATTTAAATCTATTACATCAGGTACCCCTAGTAGTTTAGAATTATTTATTGATAAGTTCGCTTCGTCGGTAGTTGCTTTAAAACATACAAAAGTCAGTGACCTGGCTGATTTTATATTATTGCATGTCGCGCTTAAAAAACTGGACCCAGACACCGTTCGTACGTTCGAATCCAATTATCAATTAAAGTCGAATGGATCCGAAATCCCATTGTTTTCCGATTTAGTTAATTTCGTTAGTGATCATATAAAGGTTTTAGAACGAACTTCGATACCTGTTGCTCGAGTCAATACTAATAAAAGGCCTTTAGATCGTAAATCAACTAACGCATATGTGTCCAGTTCTCAACCAGTCGCTTGTAGTTTGTGTAAGGAAAACCATGACTACATTTATAAGTGTACGGTTTTTAAGAGTTATAACCCCGATCAACGTTTTAAATTCGTTAAGTCAAACAACTTGTGTATAAATTGCTTAAGTAGTGGTCATCGCGTGTCTGCGTGTGAGTCGACGTCTACATGTAAAAAATGTAGGTACAAACATCATACATTGCTATGTTTTGGAAATAGGCCTGCGTCAAATATGTCGCCGTCACGCTCAGTCGAAGAGCCGAGCGCGGGTTCGATTCCCGCGAATTCGGATGTAGCATTATGCTCAAGTGCAGTCGGCCCTTATAAAGGCTCTAGAACTGTGTTGTTGGGTACCGCACGTATCGTTATTCTAGATTCTCGTGGTCACGAACATTGCGTTCGTGCATTGTTGGACAGCGCGTCTCAGAGTAGCTTTATTACTCGCGATTGCTGTCAACGTTTAGGATTAAACATAAATAATAGACCTACTTGTTCCACTGTTAGGGGTATAGGAGGTTCGAGTAAACCCATTCAAGGTTCCGTACAATTTAAAATTCATTCTCGTTTCGATCATAATATAACTTATGATATTGAGTCGTTGGTAATAGATAGGATTACCGAACGTCTGCCAACCGCGACAGTCGACACTTCGCGACTGTCTAACTTCGAAGACTTACCGTTGGCAGACGATACATATTATTCATCAGGCCCGATTCACGTATTGATCGGCGCTTCGATTTTTCCGCACCTGCTTTTGTCGAACAGAGTTCAAGGATCGACTTCGAATTTATCGCCGCTCGCATTAGAAACGGTCCTTGGCTATGTGATCGTAGGTGACGCACCAGCATGTACTGACGGTAATTCGACCGTATCGCATTGCTGTATCGCGGACACATTAGACTCTGCTGTCCGGAAATTCTGGGAATTAGAGGAAGTGAGTGTTCCCCCGGTATTCAGCCCGGACGACCAATTGTGTGAGGAATTTTACACCCGCACTACCACTCGGGATAGTGAGGGACGTTACGTAGTAGCTTTGCCTTTCAAGGCTGATGTCGAATCCCTTGGCAATTCGCGCCAAGCAAGTGAACGGCGGTTTTACTGCTTGGAAAGGAAGATGCAAGCTTCTCCACAATTAAGGGTCGCGTATGACAGTGTCATCCGGGAATATTTAGAAAAGGGCTACATTTCATCTACGAATCCTGATTCGGCGGGAAGTTCGTATTTTATTCCGCATCATGGTGTGATCCGAGATGATAAGGTCACAACCAAACTTCGTGTCGTTCTCGATGGTAGTTGTAAAACTACTACCCGCATCTCGCTTAATGATCTCTTGTATGGTGGACAGAACCTACAAGGGAACTTGTTCAATATTATTATTGGTTTTCGTTTGTTTTCGATAGCGCTTTCCGCAGACATTCGTCAGATGTTTCTCAGCATTGGAGTCCGAGAATCTGATCGGCGTTTCCAACGCATTTTGTATCGCTTTTCCCCGCAAGAACCTTTACAGGTTTATGAATTTAATCGTGTCGTTTTTGGGCTTAAGTCTAGCCCCTTTCATGCACTTCGAACTATTAAGCAGTTGGCTGAGGATGAGGGTGACTCCTACCCTCAGGCCAAAGATATTGTCGCTGCGGGGTTGTATATGGACGACTACGTCCATTCCGTTCGCACGGAAGACGAGGGCATTTCCACCGCTTCGGAAATGATAGGTCTCATGAAGGCTGGTCAATTTGAGCTAGTTAAGTGGACCAGTAATTCCCAAGTCGTATTAGATTCGATCCCATCCTCGCACCGCCTGCCAGTTGTCAAGGAATTCGATGAGTCCGACCAACATAAAGTACTGGGCTTGTGTTGGTCACCTACGTCGGACAACTTCGGCATGAAAATTAATACTCCCGCTCAGATTTGTACTAAGCGTACAATATTGTCGTGTGTCGCTAAAATATGGGACGTCATGGGATTTGTCGCACCTGTTGTCCTGTACGCTAAACTTCTAATCAAGCAGCTTTGGCTGTCTGATTGTGACTGGGATGATACTCCACCTGAAGATATAGTCAGGCTGTGGATTCGCTTCAAAGAAGAGCTTCCCTTGCTCTGTAATATAAGGATCCCACGTCACGTTGGTATCGTCGGCGATAGTGTGGTCACTATATTGGCTTTCGCGGACGCCAGTGAGAAAGCATACGGGGGGGTTATTTACTTCCACGTTCAAAATAGTGATGGCAATATCGTTAGGTTGTTGACCGCTAAGTCGAAGGTCTCCCCTAAAAAGGTCGTTTCTCTTGCTCGTCTGGAGCTGTGCGCTATTCTTGTGCTAGCTCAACTCATAAAAAATGTCGTAGTCGCTTGTCAAAACCGCATTATATTTCGCAACATATTCGCATTTTCGGATTCAACAGTCGCTCTCTGTTGGGTACATTCGTCGCCCCATCGGTGGAACACCTTCGTGGCCAACAGAGTCTCGAAAATACAGGACGACTTATCGCCACAAAACCTGTATCACGTGTCCGGTACGGACAATCCCGCAGATTGTCTGTCACGTGGGCTCACACCTTCCCAAATCATTGATCATCCGCTTTGGTTCAGTGGTCCTCCGTGGGCCAGCTTAGACGTTTCGAAGTGGCCTGTCGTCCCCTTCAATCCCTCTTCGGTATGCGAAGTGCCCGAAGAGAAGAAACATTCGTTGCTCTCCGCTACACCAACCGAAAGATCTACTATTCTTTCTTTGGTCGATCGTATCTCGTCTTGGAGTAAATTACTTCGAGTAGTAATTTACATTTGTCGTTTCGCTAAACTGTTGCCTATTGGTTACCGCATGGCGGCAGCGGATTACAACTTCGCTGAATTGCTCATACTTCGCGAGCTTCAACGCTTTTATTTCTCCACTGAGTTGGTTAAACTCAGGAAAGGCAAACATTGTAGTCCTGCTTTTCGACACTTAAAACCGTTTCTCGAAGACGGACTCATTAGAGTCGGAGGCCGTTTAAGAAACTCGGATTTAAGTTATGATGGGAAACATCCCATTCTGCTTCCAAGCAAGGACCTCGTTTTGAATTTGTTAGTCGATTATCATCATAAATTGAACTGTCACGCAGGTCCCGACCTGCTAATGTCGCTCTTGCGTCAGAAGTATTGGATCCTTTCTGCACGCAATTTAATTAGGAATAGGATCCATAAGTGCCTTCCCTGCTTTCGGCTGCGCCCTAAGCAGAGCTTTCCTGAGATGGCCGATCATCGCTCTTGTCGTATCGTTCAAACCGCTAAGCCATTCGTCCACACGGGCACGGACTACGCCGGTCCGTTTAAGGTTACGATGTCTCGCGGTCGAGGTGTTCGCTCCACCAAGGCCTACGTGTGTCTGTTCGTCTGCATGACTACACGCGCGGTGCACATAGAGCTCGCTGGGGATCTTAGCACAGCTAGTTTTATGGGCGCCTTTAAACGGTTCCTGTCAAGGCGTGGCCCGGTTAGTAGAGTTTATTCCGATAACGGGACTAATTACATAGGCGCTAAACGGAAACTCTCGGAACTTCACGCATTTCTTTGTTCGAAGTACCATAATTCGGAATATGGTCATACATTAGCTATAAATCGAATAGATTGGTCACTCAATGTCCCGACGGCTAGTCACTTTGGCGGCAATTGGGAAGCTAATATTAAAAGTTTAAAGTCACACCTATATCGGGTCATAGGCGATACTATTCTGTCGTTTGAAGAATTAAGTACCGTTCTTATTCAAATAGAATCGGTAATGAACACTAGACCTCTTTGTAGGACACTCTCTAGTGATCCTTCAGAGCCGCTCGCATTGACTCCAGCGCACTTTTTGAATCTCACGCCTCTGAAATACTTGCCTGCCGAGGAAATAGACGAGAGAACTCTTACTGCTAGACACGAGCTACTAGATAAGTTAGTACAGTCGTTTTGGAAGCGCTGGAGAACTGGATATCTCCATACTTTGCAATCTCGCCGCAAATGGAACACGCCGGTCGATCCGGTCTCTGTCGGCACGGTCGTGATTCTTATATCCGACAACTCGCCCCCACTACACTGGCCTTTGGGTGTCGTGGAGGAAATTTTCCCTGACTCAACCGGAGTCACTCGTATCGTTCGGGTTAAGACAACCACCGGATCCTACTTGCGTCCCGTGGTGCGTCTTTGCCCATTGCCTAACCAGTAGTTTATTTAATTCGTCTTTAAGGTTAGGTTAATATTAGTTATTAGGTATTTAGTTTCGTAGTTATAGGATAGTAATTATCGAATAGATTCGTTTTCTTGTGGTTTGCCTCACTCTTGAAGGCATCCCTTCAAGCCCGGGGGAATGGTTGCGCTGATATACGATTCTTTTCGTTTATATTTTTAATTATTGGCAACACGCATAATCGCTAATTGGTTAGACATTCCCCTTCCGCATATTATCCTTTCTCCCTTGCACTAGACCTTCGTCTATTCGAGAGTGAGGGAGAGAGACTATACCGCTCTAGAAAAATCGATCGCGTCTGGATCTTCCGATGGACGATCGGACCTTCAATGGCTGTCGAGTCGCGTTAGAGCACACACGCATCGAATCGCATTCGAACGGTCGCGTCGTTTTGTGCGACCAATTCGTAGCAGAAGAACGGTTATACTGTGGTGGTGAACTGTGATCAGAGTGCTGGCAGTCCTGAATATCCTGGATTATCAAGGTTAGTGCTGCCTTTCCTATACGACGCTGGACTCTTATCTTTTGTTCCAACCAGCGCCGGTTCCCGTCAATTGTGTAACCGAAAACTTCTAAGTCGCATACGTTGCATTACCGCCCATCCAGATTTCATAACTTTCAATCGAACTGTCGAAGTGTGGTAATTCAGTAATTTGTAGCATATTCAAACTCTAAGCCCCAAGGCTTTAAGGAAGTTTTTATTTGCTTTAGTCATTTTTTTTATTTTTTATTTTAAATTACGTCTGTGTTCCTTAGTGGTTGCAGAAGAAATACGACGATTTATTTTCATTGCGGTGTTTTTAAAATATACAATCATTTTGTTTTTCTTAAATGCAGACGTAATTGAATATGTTGTTCTTCGAAGTTAATAACCGAAGTGACCGAATTGGTTAACAATCTTAACAGATATGGATGAAATTGTACTTTTGTTCACTGGAAAGTAAATCACGTTTTGTGGTATCTCTACATAACGATGACCTAAAGCAGTATCAGATACAAATTCATGAATAAAATGTGTTGGTTATCCGTTGCAGTATGAACCGTACACAAAATCACATTCGATTTTGATCACAGACAGATTGCTAGTTTTAACAGAAAGATCTCGTCTTGAATTCAATACTGAAAAATATAGCAAACCGCACTCATATTGATCAGTTAAATGAAGTGGTGGTTGAAAGTATGAAACTAATTCTGATTTATTTCCAGAGATGGTAACCGTAGTAGACATACTTATGTACTGAACTATTATAAAAGATCACGTTTATTTTATAACTCCGCTACACCAAAAGTTTTTTAAAAAGTTTAAACAAAGATGTCCGCAATTAAAAGGATGGTCACGTTGTATATTTTCATAATTGTACTTCACTTTGGAACCAACATATTTTATGAATTCCTGTGGTGGTTTAAGATTTCCGTAACTATCAAAATACTCAATGTAATAATTGTATTTTGCATAGGCTACCCAGTGAGAGCCAGGGTTTTTAGAGCTATTTAAATTAATAACTCCACATTCTTTTTTGTACGGGTATTTAGGTAGCTTATCTCTCATAAAGACACCTCTAAAATATGGAATACTATTTCCATACTTTAAAATGTCTAAGTTAGTTAAAGCTCGATTGGGTAGCCCAAGCCCATCTTTATGTGGCTTAAGGTGTAGTCCTTTTCATATACAATGAGCTTCCATTTTTCATTATGTCTCTTCGACTCAGCTAACAACTTTTTAGCCATCTTGAATTCATTTATGGTTTTTGCAATACCAGCTGCACCACCTGCTAGAGCTCCAGCCGCAGATAATCCCGCAAAAATAGGGATCAAAGGCAACACTCCACCAGTTCTTGGTATAGGATTAACTCGAGGAAGTTTAATTGATGAATTCTCAGCTAATTTTCTGGCAGCAGTCATAGCTAATTCTATTGCTACTTTCTTGCATTTTGGTTTTATTTTTTTTATTTGTGTTTTCGTTTTGGCAATAAAACTTTTAAATTTATTTCTTAACCCTTTTTCAGATGTTTCTTTTTGAAAACACTTACTGCTACCTTTTATTAGGCCAGAACCAGTTTTAACTTTTGTTGACATAGCATTGCGTACTAAACGTGCTGCAAGTTTTTCACCTAGACTGGCATCCGGGGCAACTGCTCGCTGTTTCGCCATTTTTAACAAAACTAAATCTGCTGTGTGACGGTCCTCTAAATTTGTAGACCTGTGATAAGCGATGTCATGTTCTTTGCAATATTCGTCTAATTTATTAACACCTTTGTCTCCACGTCTTAGTATTTTAATTAATTTTGTGCCAGGTCCACAATGATTGTAGCCTGGTAAATGTAACTCGACTGGTAAGTTATTTATTAACCAATTGAGAAGACTGCTCTCTCCAGTGCTCATCATAAGACTGATAATTAATGGATTGAACACTTAATAAATAGTATTGTAAACTCTTATAAACTTATTACAATTTATTCGATTTATCAATCCAACTATTCTCGGAAAGAGGCAAACCTAACCATTTCACTAAAACTATTTCCTTTACTTCTCAGGACTTTTTCCACTAGATATACATCAGGATGTTTTTGTTTTTTGAAGCTCTTGTGCATAAAAGGCACCTAAAATAGGCCGGCCTCTAGTTGTATCTTCAATTAAATAAGTGATAGGAGTTGTATTTTGTATTTTTTTAATTTTAAAAATTTCTGTTGACCAGTTGGGTGTATATCCTTTTTCAAAAGTACCCTTATACTTACTAATACGCACATAATCATTCACTTTAAACTTACTTTTCATATTAACGTTTTTTTAACAAACTTACATATCTTTCCCGTATACGTTTTTTGTTTTTATTATTTACGTTTGCAGGAATTTCATCAATTGTTCGATGTTGAGTGTGATTATATTTATAAACAACGTTTTCAAGAGTATTATCTATCCATTTATAGTTTCATTTTAAACTAAATTCTTTATACAGTTTGGATTTCAGTGTTCGAATAAATCTCTCTACTATGGAAGCTTTTTTTGTTGAAAATGTTGAATAATGATTAATACGATAAGATTTTATAAGTTTTTGAAATGTACTATTATAAAATTCAGTCCCATTATCCGTTTGCAGATTTTTAGGCACACGTCCCTTGCTTAACAATTTCTTGAAAGTATTACTTATAACATCTTTGGTCTTAGATTTCAAAGGAAAGGCCCATGTGTATTTCGAAAATGTATCAATGACGGCGAGAATAAATCTAAATTTTTTATTTTCCTTAGAAATTGACTGCATATTAATTAAATCCGCTTGCCATAGATCATCTATATCTTTCATGATAACGGATCTTCGTGAAAGTTCACTCTTGCATTTTTATGGATTTCGTTGACCACTTCGGCGTTACTCATATTTATTTTGTCTCAGTTTACATATGTATTTTATCAAGTTCTATGCGATACTAAATAAACAACACATTATTCATACTATTTATTCTTTAATAATGTCGGTTTCTTTTAATTCTTCAATTATTGATAAAATTTCATTATCATGATTTGTGTTGCCAGCATCTTTTGACGCAACTAATAACTTTAATCTGTCAACCAATTCATTAGGATCATCCCAATATACTAAATCAGTGTTATTTTTGTATTTCTTAAGCTAAGGCAAGTTTCCTCCAAATTTAGTGGTTTCATTTAATACTTCGGAAAACAGCAGTCTGATGATTGTTCGGTATTTTGTTCCTTTATCACCTTTTATTTGCCCTTTAGGATTGAAGTCTCTTTTATGAGCATTTGTATAATGCAATATGTCTTTGTATACGAGTTTATCTTTGCTGGATATTAATTTTAAATCTGGTTTCTGTCGAAGTAAGAGTTCTTTCAGACCTGGAGTTAAATTATAGGATTTATCATCGATTTTAATCAATGTGACATTATCGTTATTTAAACTATCAATTTTAGAAAATGATACTTTTGAATTTCCCATTAATAATGTTATTTTTTCACTTCTTATTCCAAATCGTACATTTAGACCATCGTGAATACCATAAATATCAGGACCCTCTAATGAAATTTCTAAATCATCTGGTAATTCCATTTTGGGTGACTTCTCAACTAATTGTTCATAATCTTGTTTAGGATCGTAACAGTCTTCAAACTTCGTAAGTGAACTGGTGTTATTGTCATTAGATTCAATGTCGTCTGTATTATTGAAAGATGTATTTTCCACATCCCTATTTTTTATAATAGATGTATCGAATCAACTAGGGTTTTAAGAGGATCGGTAACAGATTTCAGCATTTTATCACGTGACAAGTTCATGGCATATTCCTGAGTCTTCATTTGTTTTATTTTATTCTTTATGGAGTCTACAGATTTCATTGATTCTATTTTAATATTTTTATCCATCTTATGTTCGACGACTGCTTTCACATAAAGAAGAACGAATACTAGTTTTCTTTAAAATGTTATTCATAATTATATCAGGTACTCAACTCCCATCAAATTAAATAAATGTATCGAAATTCTTTCTGTACCTTCCATTATTTAATGGACATTCTTTGTTAATAAGCACAAAACTGTAAGTATTAGTCCAAACTGTTTTACAAATATCTTTAAATTGGTTCCAGATTAAATCAGGGCTGACATGTTCCTCATAAATATGTTTTAAGTTCACATCGCCTTGTTTAAATATTATAAGAAAATTTGCATTATCACGTAACAATTGCTTAGGAATTTTTGAATAGGTTTGAGATAAATAGAAACAATCGATTTGTATATGTCGTCCCATACAGAAATAATTACGGATATGTGTTTGATTCTCGGTTGCAACATCATCAAAAATAAAAATAGAATTCGGCAATGCTTCATTCGGAGCCATGACTTCTTTACCAACCATCATTAAACTCGTAGAATTTAATCTGTGGTACTCTTCTTATCACTTCGCTCAAAAAGCGATATTTAGGTTGAAAAGAAGTTTTACAATAAAGACATAAATTTTTAAATTTCAGTCCATTTTCATGTAACACTAAACTGATCATAACGTTTGTTTTACCACAGTTAGATGGCCCACATATTATACAACGAATTGTATTAGGTAATAAAGGGCTATGCCTGATGTGGTGAGGAGAGTCACTAAAGTTTATATTATTAACGTTTAAGGATATGGGTTGCTTGATCAACTTCATCTTGCCTATTAATATTATTACTATTGAACATACCAATATATACCTCCACGAAGACCTACATTTTGTCCATAAAAGTTATTTGTTAGTAAAAATAAAATGACATGGGTAATAATAATATGAAAAATAAAACAAAAGCACAGTTTAATGTTATTTATAGTTTGTTTAAAATATCAAAATGATTTAACAAAATACTTACATGGTAGATGTGCTACTTTTAAGGTGTACAATAAAGTATATTCTATTCTTTATGTTAGTTAAATCTATGACTACACAATTTAATTAAAATAAAGTATCAAAGTGTAGTTTATTTATTTTATTTTATTTGACTTGTATTTTATCTTCAAAATTACTTATAGATTATTTCAATCAATTTAATTATTTATTAGAAGAAAGAACTTTATAATAGAACATTTTCAATGTAATGTTCTGAGTTATAATATCAATTTTTATTTATTTTTAAAATATGCTTTCACAGTGACCCCATGGTAAAGTTTCTGTTTGGTTCGCAAGTATCTGCCTCTTATCATCATTTTTATTCAATACTACTTTATGAATTTCTTGGGAGTACAGTACATGATTATTTGATTTAATTATATTCATTTTACATTTAAAACTTGTAACACTTGTTAAAGCTCTGTTGTAATGGCATAGTTTTAATCGATTAGTTACAGCTTTCGATATTCCTTTTGCTTTTGTTATGCAAGTCTTTAGGCTGTTTATGCAATAAAGCTTAGCTCTCAATCCTACAAATTCACTTATGATTTCACCTCCACATTCATCTTTAAATAGTCCTGGAATTTTTGCATTTACTCTCGGCATGTTGTAGCAATTATTAGTCTCAAAATTACTTGTGTCGAATTGTCCAACTTCATTTTTTATGTCCTCATAAAAATCTTCAGTGCTGATAAAATAAAGAAGACTGTCTGTATCTGTATAACACAGTCTTGCCTGAGTTTTATATTTGTTTTTAATATAATTATAGTGAAATTTATATAAATGTTGTTTGGCATATTCTAGAACTGAAAATCCGATATAGATAAGTCGGTCTAGAATAATTTTTTCAGGACTCAATTGAATAGCGACAAAATTTTCAGAAAAAAATCTTAATACTTTTAAAATTTGGTTTCGCAATTAACTTTTCCGCACTGAGGTGCTTATTTGTTTTGTTATTATAATCGTCCCAATTCACTAATTTTACATTAACCTGTTTGCGTCTATTTTCAATAGTTTTACCAAATATAGCATTGTTAAGGAGTTTAAAAAAATCTTTTTCAAATACGGTTGTTGAAGCTTGGCGTAAGCTAGTGTTCAGGTCAATATATGTTTGTAAAAAGTTTTCCTGTCTAAAAGTTAAGATACAGTGAATTTTCTTCAAAATAAGTCCATTCAGCAAGCATTCTTTTAAGTGAACGTAGTGTATTACATAGTTGAATTTGTCATATAAATTAGCAATTCATTTAGGTGTTTTACCTCCGGGAGGTTTGAACTTCTCTGCAGCAAACGGTAAATCACTGTGCTTATTATGTAAATTTTCGGGATAGGTTAAATCTACTTCTAAAATAAATCCATATTCAGAATCATCCGATATTGATAGTACGTTTATAGTATTTATTTCGTCGATTGATAAAAAGCGGAATTCTGAAATAGGCATTTTTTTTGTCATCGCATAACCGTATAAATTATTACAGTCTAGATAAATTAAATATGTTGACCTTTGAGAAGCATCGTAATTCGGTAAATATTTATTATTTGATTTTGACAGAAACTCGTATATTTCTACATCATTAATTAATTCTAATTTAATACCGGTATACAATAACATCGCATCCCAGCTTAAACTAGGTGCAGTAATATAGTAGGCCGGATCAAGTTGATAATGATGCAAACAAGTTTGTCTAAATTTTTCAAAGACGTCAGAAAGTAGTAACACGTCGGTTTTTAAATATAAATCTGTATATTCTCCGAGCGATTTAATAGTAAATGTTTGCCAAATATATTGAGCGTGATTATACTCATCATCGCTAATATGTTCGCATGTCAAACTATTGTAAAAACAATATTTATGTACATCAGAACGTTCGGCCAGTCGAGGTAGGGAGCTGGCTGCTACTCCAGTTTTTACTGACGATCATGTGACGCATAAAGATGCCAGCCAAAGAATTTGTGACGGAACAATTCGAAAGTTAGAAGCATTTATTTATGGCCGAACGACCTGATATCAGAACGTTCGGCCAACCTGAATCTCCATAACTGAGGACCTCAGAGAAACTGTTACTGAATAAAGATTTAGCAACGATTTGCTGACAAACAACCACTGCTTTACTTTTACTCGTAATGCCACCGATTAAAAGTAAAATGAACTTTAGTTTCTGGAACATCAGGACGTTCGGCCAACGTGATCTCCATAACTGAGGACCTGAGAGAAACCGTTAATGAATAAAGATTAAGTGATGAGACTGAATGGAATTTTTATTGCTTTATTTTATTTTGTGACGGCCCCGTTAAGTAGTAAAATGAAAATTTAACTTATAACCTCAAAACATTGGGATTATCGATTCCTCCACAAGGAAGAAGCCCAGAGAAACCTTTAATCAATAAAGATTAAGTGACGACACTGAAACGAACTTTTATTGCTTCATTTTTTTTTGTAACGGCCCTTTTAATTAGTAAATTGAAAATTTAACATATAACCTCAAAACATTGGGATTATCAATTCCTCCACAACAAAGAAGCCTAGAAGACTCGGAAAACACCTGGTGTTTTCAGTTTTCAGTCCAACGGTGTCAGTAGTTTTGTTGATTCAAGATTAATCTATAAAAATGCACTATGGCGGATGGTGCCTGAAATAGGGTGACCATGTATTCCAACGAAACAAGTATTTTCGAGTACTTCATTACCTAAACAATGACGCAAAACACGTCGTAATATAAAATTGTGTACGAGTACAAGCAACGTTGAGCTGATGCCTGCATACCAGTGTCCACTTGTGAAGTTTTTGTTATATTAGTTGGGTCTATTTTGGCTAAAGGCAAACGAAAGTGGAAAGGTGACTGACGTTGGAGATTGGGAAATTTGATTAAGTACAAGAATACTTAAATATAATTATAGGTTTCCTGATCGCTATAACCTGGGAGTCTAAGTCAAGAGTGAATAGGTTACTTCTAGGCAAGCGTGCTCCATCTTTGACCACATCATCACTTACCATCAGGTGAGATGATGGTCAAACGCGAGCCTATTCTTTTTTCTTTTTTTATTGAAAATAGGTTCGCGTTTGACCACTATCTCACCTGATGGTAAGTGATGATGTGATCGAAGATGGACCACGCTTACCTAAAAGTAACTTATTCACTCTGGACTTAAAGACTGCTAGGTTGTAGCTGTCGGGAAATACAATAATACAACAAAACAAACACAACTTAAAAATTCTTTATTTGTAATCAAACGTTGGTATGTAGTTAGGTACATAATAATATGTACTTTTTAGAATTACAGTTAATTTGGTTTACTACTTCGTGTCTACTGCTAGGTGATTGACTTGAAACTTGTCAAATCGGAATTAGTTTGATAAACTAGATTACACATTTTACAATTAAATAACAGTTCCATAGATAAATCATAGTAAGTATTATACAATAACTACACCAAATGACCTCTTAAAAATACGTCGACAACATTACGGCTTTCTTTCCAGTAAGATCAGCCAGGACTTAAGCTACCCATTCTTGATGCCCGGTTCTATTATATTACCAAAGGATCTCTGCACCTGACCTCAATGACGTCACACCAATGACATGAGCGAGCGAGAGACAGCAAGGCGCCCCGCGGAGAAGTTGCGGAGAAAGGAACGCATTCCACGCGGGTGCAGAAATACCTTGGTACTATAGTAGAAATTGATAAGAAATCACATTTAATATGCACGAGAGGAAAACTCACAGATGCCATAAAAATAAAATTAAATGTAGACATCACATTTTTGCATTACCATTAACCTTTTAAATAGCGCTGAAAAATACTTAAAAAATCAGTCAGAGAATATTTTTTTTTACACTTTAAAAGCGCTTGATTCTTATCATCAAAACTGCTTAAAAATTAAATTGACTTATAATAAGTTAGGTATTAGTTTAAAATTGGTCGTGTTAACAAGTAGGTAGGTACTATCATCCGTTTAAAAATGTCCATCTACTTAGAAGTAAAAAACTTAACAACTCTATAAAACTTAACAATAGTAATAGTAATTTATTTCTCTAAAAATTTAGTAGTAGTTTACGGAATTATAGTTTGGCAGTGAGTAACTGTGTAAAATGGATGTAGCTATTGTAACCGAACTAGGCAATGTCTGTGTTTCAGTTATCAATGCCATTTCCAGGAGTTTAAAAAAAAAAACGCCAACAAAGTGTTTACAACAGCATGGAGTACTTATCAGCTAAGGTGAAAATTTAACACTAATTAAAAAAAATGAAGAGTTAGTAAGAGTGGAGGTGATTATGAGAGTGCGTGCAGCATCTGTGGAGTTTGATTGAAGTATGTATGTGTGAAGTGTATGTAAGTGGTACCTTCTTAATATTTGTATGGGTATGTAGTGTTTGAGTGTGTAACTAGGCCCGCAAGACGTGCCGCAAGACGCACCGCAGTTCGCGTCGCCGGTAGCTGTGGCATACTTCATAGGTTGTCTACAATTTGTTTTCGGCACTCACCTCTTGACGCGCCTCAAGACGCGCCGCAATTCGCACCGCGCTTAGCTGTGGTCAGGGGGTTTGTGAGGAGGTTCCTGTCTCTGCAGCCCTAACCACAGGTAGCTTGGACCCTGCTCCCAATACGCGGGCCTCTATTTTTTTAATGAAATATTTAAAAATGTAACTAGATTAGAAAGAAAGTTAATAAACGACATAATAATAATCTTGATTCAGAACCCTCAAGGCACGAGTCCTACTCGCACTTGGCCGGTTTTTTTCATACTTAATGGTTATTATTCATTTCTTAAAAATTCAAATAAGTACACTTACGCCAAAGGAAACGTGAAAAAGCGTGTCTCTTCTTCTTTTCGACTAGATCCTCGTAATCATTACACCTAGCACCTTCCAGCAGAGGTGGATCGGAGTCTGAAAGTGTAGAAGTCAAATGACTAACTAAATTCATGTCATAATGATTAAAGGTAACTTTAATCATAATGACACTGACCATTTTGTGCATCATTTTTCTTTGATTATACACGGTTAATTTTACATCGTTTTGGAGCCGAAACACTAACTCCAGACGAGTAATAGTTACTATTGGCAATGTTATTGTTTTTTTTAAGACATCTAATAAAGAAGTTGGAAATTTTTCAGTTTTTTCTGTTATTTTTTGTTTTCTAGTAGCGCTTCCACTATTTTGTTCATAAAAGCAAGATCATACGCGATCTACTCGGTGATGACGTAGTGCGGCATAGATGTGCGTATATGAGTCAGTTGATAGCGCGCTCGCAGTGGACTCAAGGGATGGTCAGACGAATAATCGTTACCTACAAGTAGGTATTATATTTCAGGTACGATTTAGGTTGGTGCAAGTTCATTTACCTCCATCATCTCTCGTTATAGCAGAAGCATGGCACAGTTTCTACCACTATCACATCTCCTTGTAAACGAGAGTAATTAATTGGGATTGAGATATATTTTAGAAAGCGGCTGTAACTGAATAAAGTAAAACTATTGGTCGCCTTTTGGTCGAAATTCTATAGATAGTTTCAATTAGTTTCAATTATTTTTATTTATGTGACATTGACAAACAGTAAAATAATAAAAGTCGAAACAAAGACGGTGGCCTCATTGCTTCGACTTTTTCATCATAACGCATATGTGTATGTGTTTTTTATAACAATTTATGTCTAATGCATATTATATAAATATTAGTTATCTGCACTCCTTCTCCATATAAACTTAACTGTGACAAATTTCATACTCCTCCGTCCGCGTATCTATTTATTTCGTTGCAATACCTACATCGTCACCTTATTTCAACTATTTCGACGTGTTTTGCTTGATTAAGTAGATAAATAGGTACCTACTCGATAAATACTTGTTTCGTTGAAATACATGGTCACCCTATTTCAGGCGCCATCCGCCATAGTGCATTTTTATAGATTAATCTCGAATCAACAAAAATACTGACACCGTTGGACTGGAAACTGAAAACACATCAGGTGTTTTCCGATTCTTCTAGGCTTCTTTGTTGTGGAGGAATCGATAATCCCAATGTTTTGAGGTTATATGTTAAATTTTCAATTTACTAATTAAAAGGGCCGTTACAAAAAAAAATTAAGCAATAAAAGTTCGTTTCAGTGTCGTCACTTAATCTTTATTGATTAATGGTTTCTCTGGGCTTCTTCCTTGTGGAGGAATCGATAATCCCAATGTTTTGAGGTTATAAGTTGAATTTTCATTTTACTACTTAACGGGGCCGTCACAAAATAAAATAAAGCAATAAAAATTCGTTTCAGTCTCGTCACTTAATCTTTATTCATTAACGGTTTCTCTCAGGTCCTCAGTTATGGAGATCACGTTGGCCGAACGTCCTGATGTTCCAGAAACTAAAGTTCATTTTACTTTTAATCGGTGA
The DNA here is from genome assembly GCA_943138885.2 of Tholera decimalis. Taxonomy (NCBI): domain Eukaryota; kingdom Metazoa; phylum Arthropoda; class Insecta; order Lepidoptera; family Noctuidae; genus Tholera; species Tholera decimalis. The sequence continues at coordinate 45,597,680 of OW964559.2, forward strand.
CATTACGAGTAAAAGTAAAGCCGTGGTTGTTTGTCAGCAAATCGTTGCTAAATCTTTATTCAGTAACAGTTTATCTGAGGTCCTCAGTTATGGAGATTCAGGTTGGCCGAACGTTCTGATATCAGGTCGTTCGGCCATAAATAAATGCTTCTAACTTTCGAATTGTTCCGTCACAAATTCTTTGGCTGGCATCTTTATGCGTCACATGATCGTCAGTAAAAACTGGAGTAGCAGCCAGCTCCCTACCTCGACTGGCCGAACGTTCTGATGTACATCAATATTTATGTGGTAGTCGATTCTCATTATATTTCGATATTGCGTTCATGTAATCATAGGGGTATATTCCTTTTCGTCGTAGTAGTTTTAACTTATTACAATTAACATTTGAAAATTCTTTTGACAAAATAACAAAATCAGATTCAGACAAATTGTTAACTAATATATTTAAGCTTGAATTAAGAAATTGAAAGGAGTCTATAAACTTAATTTGAATAGGCCTTGAACTGTTCTTTCTGTGGAATAATTTCGTGATAGACATATACTTTTCTTTGGTTTTAGGTATAATTTTAAAAGCACCTTTATATTTCGCTAATTCTTCAATAAATAAGTGAGAATCATAGCCAGCTAGGTTATGGAAAATAACAGGCACAAACGGGCAAACTCTAAACATTAAATTACAATGGGAGTGTGCGGCGCCTCGGTACTGAGATGTAATATGATCATGATCCATTACTTTGTCATCAAAGAGCAGATCGTTACAGATGTGACATTTTGTAGCATTTTTGTATTCGTTTTCTTGGTCTGTGGTTAAAGGGGCCACGGGCATTTTATTCGATAGGATGCTGTTAATGTTATCTATATCATTTAGCAAATATTTTATAAATACTTCCACACAGTCAGGCCCTCTATATGTTACATATTTATTTAGTGCCGAATTATGTGAACAGCAAATATAGTATCCAAAACATGAAGGTTCGTGAACCTTGTATGTTCGGGTATTTTCAGTTTTACTTATGTTGCAGTTTAGCAAAATACTCTCAAAGTCTGCATAAATAACAAAAATAATTTTTTGTTTTCTTTCATAGTTTTTAAACTGAAGAATGCTATTTTTTTCAGGTAATACTGTTAATATATTAGGACATGTAGTATGGGTACTATATTTTGTTGCACTCGTGAAAACTTGTAAACACGTCTCACATAAATACATTTTACCTTTATGTTTACTTATTTGACGTCTGACTAATCTGAATAGATTTTTTATCAAACAATAATGTCCATTGCCTTTTCTTTCAATATATAATAAAGTCTGGTAGAGAATGCCTTGCTGCATTAAGTCCGCCCATGTAACACAATTGTACATAAAGTTTAAATAAATAAATAAATACGTTTATACTTATAGTAGGATTTATCTTTTCAAAGTTTCTAATATCATTATACGATGGAGAAAATGATAGACCATTTATATTTAAGACTGATGAAAAACTTGGGTAGGAACTTGTCCTGCAAACTTTACATTTTTTTTGGATATAATGCTGCAACAACACACCACAAAAAACAATAGTTATCATGGTTTTTTTTATATTTAAGCAACTTCTCGTTTTTTGTATTACATGCGGCAAATCTATGAAGTACCGCCCTTTAAAGGAGAATATCTGTTTATATTAATTTCCAGGTGACTTATAGAGAAACAAGACCAACCAGATTCACAGTGTTGGAATTCAGAGAGTTTCCTCTCAAATGTGTTAATTGTATTCATATAGAATTCATGTATATCAGTATTTTTGTATATGATGTTAAATTTTGTGTTAAATGACTTAAGCTGTTGCTCATCAGATTTTGGCAGAATAATGTAAGCATAAAGCTCGAAGTTTAATTTAACACAATTATGTTTAATTAGACAATCATTAATTAGTTTTATGACTTGATGCTGATTATCAATTAGGAATTCCTCAGGTGTAAGGTACTCCATCGATGGATGTACTTTGCTACAATAAGTCTTGTCACGGGCTCGCTTCTGTCATTTAACGTCACCAGATATATAGCGCAAGCGTAAGCCTTTACTGACGCATCGCAAAACTCATGGATTTGAAAAGGTTTTGTGGTATCTCCCAGCCACCTCGGTATTTCATATTTGCTGATGTTATGTAAATTGCTAGTAAACTGCTGCCATTCTTCTTGCATACTGTTAGGTAAAATTTCATCCCAATCACACTTTGATAACCAGTTTTGCTTTCACTGTCAATGGTGTCAACCAACCCAGTGGGTCGAATATTTTCGAGATCTCAGATAGCAGCTTCCTCTTTGTTAGTTGATATTTAGTGTCAGATTGTATTTTGTTTGTGAATGTAAATGTGTCAGTTGTAGGATTTCACTCGACTCCCAGGGCTTTTGTAATTCCATCGTTCGTGAAGTGCATTGTCATTTGGTTCCGATCTAGTGAAGATACGTTCTCAATCAATGTAGGGTTGTTGCTTGACCACTTCCTTAATGTAAGACCAGCTCCACCCAGCATGTTGATAAGTTGATTTTGGATTTCTTGTGCTTGTTCGATGGAGTTATTGCCACTTAATACGTCATCAACGTACATCTAATGAGATGTCCATCGAACAAGCACAAGAAATCCAAAATCAACTTATCAACATGCTGGGTGGAGCTGGTCTTATGACGCCAGCTGCTAAAGGATATTTCTCTTGTTCGTCATTTGCTAGCTGTTTCAATGTTCTAAGAGCCAGAAATGGTGCTGCCTTAGTACCATACGTCACTATGCATAACTGGTATTATTTTAACGGATCGACGGACAGACAATATTTTTCAGGTGTTGATCTTCTTCATGCACTAAGATCATGCGATACATCTTCTCGCAATCTGCAGTAAACACGTACTTATATAACCGCCATCCCAGAGGTAATGTCAATAGATCTTGATGAAGCTTAGGACCGCACTCCATCAAGTCATTCAGGCTGTAGCCTGTGTCAGTTTTCTGGGGCGCGTTAAAAACTACCCTTAACTTAGTTTCAATGATTCCTGTTTAAGGACTCCATGGTGAGGTAAATAGCATGCCGGATTATAGCCGAGTATGCTCTCCTTCATGTGTCCCATTTGCAGGTACTCTTGCATGAATTTTGTGTAACTGTCAGATAATTTGTCATCCCTGCCTAATTTTTTTTCTAACTGCATGAACTGTGCTATTGCGCGTGGATTTGATTTGCCTAGCCGCTGATGGAAATTAGGCTTCATTGACAAACGAACTGCATATCTGCCATTACTCAATCGTTTAGTTGTTGCAGTGAAGAACTCCTCACAATATCGCTCCTCTGACGTCATAGTATTGCATGAATCGCCACTGATGTCTTCTACTTCCCAGTATCTTGTCAAATCATTAACTTCATTTACTACGACGTTACAATTAAATGTTTTAGTTACGTTGCCTGACAATATCCATCCCAAACGTGTTTGTTGTGCCATGGGTTCGTTCGCCTCCCCTTTGACCAACCCGTTCATGAGTATTTCCGAATACATGTGTGCATCTAAAAGTATGTCAATGGGCCTGGATATGTTGTATTCCGGGTCAGCCAATGTGATGCCTGCGACATGAGCCCAAGGTTTCCTTGCAAATGTAATATTAGGCAAGTTGTTTACTACTCGGGTCATGATCAAGGCTTCTGTTGTAAACCGGAAGTCGTTTTGTAGGGACTTGCAGGATAGAAGAATTTTTCCTTTGCTCCTATTGGACAGAGTACCTATTCCACTTATGTTCGCGCTCAGTTGTTGACGCTGTATGCCTAGTCTTTGAGCTGCATTCTCCGTGATCAGTGTTATTTGTGATCCTTGATCAACTAAGGCTCTTAAAGTGATGTAATCGCCTCCAGCTGTTTCTACTTGTAATAGTGCTGTAGCTAACAAGATTTCATCGTCATTATTTGATGCAAAGTTATTCTGTACGTTTTTATTTGACTTAGTTGAATTTGACGGCAATGGTTTTGGTGCTGTTTGTGTTGCTGAGGGCTTTTGCGCTGACGCCGCTATATCATTGTGCAATAGTGTGTTGTGTTGTTCGTTGCAATCTTTGCATCTTTTTTGTGACGCACAATACTACGCCTTTAGTATGCACAAACAGTCAATTTTTGCATATTTTATTTTGCTCAATAAATGATATTTTTTCCGAGCTACGCATGTCAGTGAATTTAGCACATTGAAATAATGCATGGTTGGTATTGCATACTGGACAAATAATTTTGCTGTATTGTCCAGCATTTGACGCATGGAAGTTTCGAGAATAATGCAATGAACTTTTACTAGGATTTTTTTTTTTTCTCTTTATTCTTTTTATTGAGGGTTTAATCAGAAAATGATTATGCCACCCTCATCGGTACAAACAAATCCCTTATGTTCTAAATCCTATTTTTGCTAATTTATACAGAATTCTTGCATCCTTTGACAAGGGTGATGCAAGAATACTGTTACATCTCCCAACGTCCATAGATAAGGGTAGAATGAAAATTCTTTCGGCCTCGTTCCGGACGCACTCCATCAGTATATGGTAAGTGTCTTCCACAATACTACACTCCGGACAATTTGGTGATGCAACTTTACCCATAAGGTAGGCAAAACTATTCATTGGTATGTGTCCTGATCGAAGCCGAAGAGCCATAACAATTTCTGATCGACTCATGTTTGCCTGGTCGAACCATGGACAACGAGAAAGAGTTGGTTGGATTGTTCGATACCAGATCCCCTTGCTAAGCGACCTCTGGTCGAAGTGTTCATGCCACATTTTAGTGCATTCTTCTTTAACTGCATACAATAAATCACTGTGCACGGGAAGGTGTCGACAAACCAAACCATCATCACATGCATCCTTAGCTAATCGATCCACTATTTCATTGTCTTCCAAGCCAACATGAGCCGGTATCCACTGAAGTACAATATTCTTTTTCTTAGAAATGAGATTACACAAAGATTTAATTATACTATATGCAATAGGAGTTCCCCGAAAATTCATGGTACAACGAATTAAATGTTGCAGTGCGCTCTTTGAGTCACTAAGAATAACATAATTACCAGTTTCAAGTGAGTCAATGTAAGATAATGCTTCGTCTATTGCAATAAGTTCTGTATACATTATATTAAGTTTTAAATTTAGTTTTAATTTCACTGAAGTGTTAGTTTGTGGATCAAAAAATGCTGCTCCAGAACCTAGTTTGTTTTTAGATCCATCAGTATATATTTTGTAGAATTCCGAATAAGTGTTATTTAAAAACATAGTGCATAACTCGCTCAATTTAGTATTCTTGTAGCATTTTTTAGCCTCAACCAAACAATTTATTTCTGGAATTACAATTTCAGATAGGTCAATCCTGTGAACCCAAGTATCCATAGAGAACATTTCAAACTTTGGGCTTATGTAGACAGGTAGTAAAACTAGAGACTCGTGAACTTTGGTTAATAACGGTACTTTTCTTTTCCAGTGGGTTTGTTGACAAACTACTCGCAGTTCCTCCAAGACAGTAGTAGTATTATTATCCTCGTATGACTTTACTTTGAGCCAGTATTTACCCGCTAAAAAATATCTGCGAATCTTCAACGGTTGGAGGTTTAATTCATTTTCCATAACGTGGATGGGTGTAGTTCTTATAAAGCCTCCGATGACCCTCATGCAAACGTTTTGGACTCTGTCTAACTTACTTAGGTGGGTTTCACAGCTACTGTCGTAGAGGAAACACGCGTAGTCGATTCTACTTCGAATGATTGAGATATATAACCGTCTCAGATGCTTGGGATGTATTCCCCACCCAGACCCAGACAAAATTTTGAAAAGATTTATTAGCTTTAACGTCTTTTCTCGGGTTTCATTAATATGTTTAGCCCACCTGAGGGATCGGTCAAGCCAGACACCCAAATACTTTACATTGTCTACCACTGGCAGTAATGTTTGATTAATTTTTAAAGTTACATTCTCTCTTGCTACACCATTTTTAAAAATACAGGCTTTGCTTTTTGTGGGAGATATTTCAAGACCTAGTTTTACAAGAAGTTTCGTCATTTTATTTAAAGCCGGTTGTAAACGTTGTTGGGCCAATGAGACATTACTGCAAGTGGTGAACAAAACAAAATCATCCGCATACTGCGACATATATACGTCCCCCCCACGATTACGACAAACGTGCATAGTTGCTATATTAAAAAGTAGGGGTGACAACGGATCGCCTTGTGCCAATCCCCGACTGGACGTACGTTTTATGTCGCGGTTATCTATTGTGATTTTAAGGTTTCTCATTTTAAGAAAGTTCCAGATGTACCTACATATCCTAGACCCTACTCCGATTTGTTGCATGATTTTTAGTAAACTATTAATGTCCAAATAATTATAAGCATTGCTTATGTCTATGAAAACTGCCACCGTAATTAATTTCTTGGAAAAACCTATTTGAATACGTGATACTAAAATGGCTAAGTTGTCTACGGTTGAGCGACATTTTCTAAAACCCGTAGTGTTGTTTGACAAAAGCTTTTGTTTTTCGATAAACCACTCTAATCTATTCATTAAAATGTTATGAAAAACTTTGCAAATACATGAAATCATTGAAATGGGTCGAAGGGCAGAAAAACTTTGGGAATCACGTCCCGGTTTAGGGATTGGCACAATTACAATATCACGCCATTGATTAGGAACAAAACCCGATATGAAGATCTTATTATACAACTGAATTAACACTTTTAGACAGTTTTGTGGTAGCTTCTTAATCATAGAGTAAGAAATATTGTCACTTCCAGGTGCAGTATCTTTTGATCGTATGCATTTCTGGAGTTCTGAGCACGTAATCATAATATCAAGTTCGGGGTTATTTGTGTCGAAAGCCATGTCACGCGGGGGAACAAAGTCCGGCGTCAAACTGAGAAGCAGCTCAGTAGCCTTATGTTTATCTATGTAATTATTCGAATATTTGTATCCCTTCAGCCATTTCATTTTTTGCCATACGGTTGATTGAGACGTTGAATAATCTAGTGAAGAACAAAAATCACCCCACGCCTTACTTTTAGCTATGCGAATCATTTTCTGAGATTTGGAAATCTTATTTTGCAATATTTCATAATTTTGAGGATTTGGATTACGCCTGAATTTGGACAACGCCAGCCGACGTTCAGCTACACATTTAGATAATTCCGGTTTCCAATAAGGTTTAGGTAAAAATTTACTCTTTGGGTTCGGATTAATTTTAAGTAAAGGGATACAAACATCGGAAGCTAAGTTTATATAATCAATGAAAGTATCGTAATCAGCCTGCAAGTCTCCAGGACAAGCCTGGACATTTGACGTAACTTTTATAGCCCTATGATCACTGCCTAATGTCTCATTCATTACTGACCAGTTGAACAGCAATGCTATGTCAGACGATACCAAGGAAATGTCTGGAGATGACTTTTGACATTCGGAATTGACCATTTTTAACCGCGTATGGTTGCCATTATTTAAAATAACAAAGTGATTATCCAACAATGCATCGAAAATTTGGACACCCTTACTATCCGTTTTATATGACCAATTAGAATGGTGCCCATTAAAATCTCCGAGAATTACTGTATTTTTTGAAAAAATGGATAGTAAATTATCCCAGTCATTTTGAGAAGTTCTAATCGAGGGGGGGACAATAAATAGAAATAATATTTTCTACCAAACCACAGTTATATACTTTTACACAAACTAATTCTATACCTTGATTACTGAGTTGGACTTCACACAGTTGAGATTTTATAGATTTGTGGGTAAGAATTGCTACTCCTCCGTAACCATCAAACCTGTCCTTCCGATAAATTGTATAATTGCTCAGCCTCATATAACTTTCTGTATCTAGCCACGTCTCACTTATCGCCGCATATGTATGTGTTCTTGACATAACAACTGTTCTAATAGAACAAGTTTAGGTTTCAAACTTTGAGCATTCCATTGTAAGATGTTTACTTTGAGACTAGTTTTGTTGTTATCCATTAAGGAAATCAAGCAATTTTTTCATCATTTGCCAATCTGACACATTATCTACAACCACTAGAATCAACCATTGTATACAACACTGGATCACCAATTTAATTTTTTCCGCTACCGTACACTTCTTAAAAAATATTATCTCCTTTAATCTAGCTATGAGCTCTTCAAAATGCACCTCTCTTTTTCCAGACTCTTCCGGGTCATGGTTCGATTCTTTTGCTTCCTCCGTTTCTGTTGGTAGATAGGTAGCCCAATAATCATTGTCATCTCGTGTCTTTTCGTGCTTATTAGCACTTTTTTGATCTTTATGAGTGAGAGGATTATGAACTAGGGCTTTAGTTTTGACCACTTCTGCATATAAAGGGGAGTTTGATCTCACTGTAAGGTCGATATTATGTTCAGGGTATATATAACCTGCGTTTGTGGCACTAACAGGTTCCGTATCTTCTCGGCGTGGTGAAGGTGCTACGTATAACAACAAAGCCTTCCTATAGGTACAATTGAACTCTGCCATGAGATCTTTGAGTTTCTTCTCTTTTAAATAAGCAGGGCAACTTTTAGCAAGTGCCATGTGTGGTCCGCCACAGTTTAGACATTTGAAATTTTGTATATCGCAGTTTGGATGATTACTACCACATTTTGGGCATAATATTTTGTTCGATGGGCACACTCTTGCTATATGTCCGAATTTCCAACACCGTGAGCATTGTGACACGGGGAACACAAATGGGGCCACCTTAATCCTTAAACCTTCTGCATAAACATATGATGGCAACATATCTCCCTTAAAGCACAACCGAACTGCTTCACTCATAACCCATAAATGTTCCGGGGATTCATTAATATTACGCCTCATTAGTCGCTTCAATGACACTAATTCAAATGACTCAGGGCAAGTAATACAACTCCTAAGCTCCTCGTCAGTTAGGACTAAATCTACGTCTTTGATAACACCGTATGAGTAGCTTTTGTGATCTGGTCTACTAAATCTCCAGTCCATATCTATCAAGTCTTTACAAGTTTCTAATTTATTTGCGCTCACCTCATTTTTGCAATCAATGCGCACCCTGTAATTATTTATGTATTTTACCTTCGTTATATCGTTAATACCTTTTTCTTTAAATAATATTGCTAATGCAAATTGTCTTGGTAGCTTTTCTTTCGATGAGATATATATCTCTACACTGCTTTCTTTGACCTTTTTCTCTTTGTTTTGTATTAGTGTCCAACCCACCACGTCCTCTTCTCTGCTGCGTTTGAGCGGTTTAATCGAAACTTCCTTTGGTACCACATCCATATTAAATTGCTCCATCACTTCTTGGTCCACTATAGAATTGTTACTGCTATTCAAAACACTTCTACTTTCAACAGGATCGTTAAAGAATTCGTTATCATCCTCCATTGTAAACAATGATTCCACTACACATTATATTAGGTAAAAAGCGCTAATTGACCCTCGAAGTCAAACACGACGCTCGAGAACAATAAGCTCGTTAACTAATTTGTTTATATATTCTTTTTTTGAATACAGACTACAAAATTGTCCATATAATGTTAGTAACAAAGGTCTTATAAACTATGTTAGTGTTCATGTCATTCTTGTCTATTCTCATACTAAATAAAAATAAATAAAATCCAATAAAAAATCCAATTAATGTCATAAAATAAAAAATAAAATAACAATAATATAGGCAGATAAACAAAAATAATATAATTAAAAACATTGCGTCATCTCTTCACGTGAAGCTGAATAAGCCTTCCTAACACTGCAGACTCTGGCCTTTCTGATATCATTTTCAGAATTCCGTTGGCGCTCCCCCGGATCCTACACATCAGAGATGCTGCTTTTTTACGCATTATGGCATAAAAATCGTCAACTCTTGCGTCAGCAAACATGCCTGAAGCGCTACAGAAACGTGGGAGCCCCACCAGAATTCTGAAAGCATTGTTATATTGTACGCGAAGAGCGTTGTAGGCCCGTTGCGTGTAGCTCGTCCATAGAGCACTGGTGTAAAAGCTTTGGCAGTAGGCCCTGAACAGTGTCACTTTTACGTCTACTGTACACTTTGCAAATCTATGCACCAACATATTAGCACGAACCGACAACGCCCTTCGCTCCCGCTCGATATCTGTATCATCTTTAAGGGTCTCAGTTACTATGTGTCCTAGGTACTTAAATTTAGAGACCCGTTTTAGAGCTATTCCGTTTAAACGGACTGGGGGTACATGTTCCGGAGTTTTATTCTTACCTCTAATAACCATGAACTCACTTTTCTTCTCGTTGTACTTCAGACCATGAGCTTCCGCATATGACTCACAGATATCGAGCAGTTTTCTCAATCTACTACCTAATATCTACTAACATCAATCTACTAACTAATGAGATAGGTACAAATATCGTTTACTGCGCGCGTCCGTTCGAAACGAATACCGCTGCGAAACTGTTTACTAGGTTGCGAGGTGGCAGAGTTATAATTTTTGTGGAACGGATGGGGTGTCTTTGACAGTGATTTAGATGTAGGTTTATTCCCGTTTTCTGGTTTTTTCCTATGCTTGTTGGTTGAATGGTTCTAATGCCATAAATTTGTTTTCGACAAAGTCCATAAAATTATTAAATGTTGGTATTTCTCGCGGATCCGACCGAGACTGCATGTATTCGGAATACGTCTCGGGGTCTAATTTTTCGCATAAGACGTACACTAGAACCGGATCCCACGAGCTTGTGTCTACGCCCAAGTTATGTATCGCGTTTATGGTTTCATTGCTAGTGTCGTACAACCGCTTGAGGTCGAATGCAGATTGTTTTTGCAAATTAGGTTGACGCATAAATGCCTGGAAGTTCTTAATAAAGAGGAGGAACTTGTTGTTGTATCTATGGTTCAGTATTTCCCAACACGTGTCGTAATTCTCGGGTGCTATGTGTAGATGCTGTACGAGCTTTTCCGCTTCGCCGCGAAGTCTACCCTTGAGATGCTGCATTTTTTGTGTTTTTGTGATAGTTGGGTTCTTATGGATCGCTTCTACGTACAGATCCATAAAAGTGGGCCATAAGGTATAATTACCGTTAAAAATGGGTATGTCAATTATTATTATTATTTATTTATTATATAAAGCTAAATTACCACTGACTGACTCACTCACTCACTCATTGACATAATTGTTCTCCCAGATGGTGGATCCCGCAACACGCAAATACTAAACCCCCCATCTCCCCCCATCATCCCCCCCCCACTTTTTTTTTATTTGTTTTTTTCACAAGCACGCGAGGTGCTTGCACCTCGCGCAACACGCAAATACTAAATCCCCCCATCACCCCCCACTTTTTTTTTTTGTTTTTTTCACAAGCACGCGAGGTGCTTGCACCTCGCGCAACACGCAAATACTAGTTATATTATATAAAGCTAGATTACCACTCACTGACTGACTCACTCATTGACATAACTGTTCTCCCAGATGGTGGATGGGGAGGTGGGTATATTTTGACAGATTCGTAAACAAGTAACTCTCAAACCTACGGGAAAAGTACCAAACCTCCCCTTTTCACCCCCCTTCTCCCCCCTCCCTATCGTATCTCGGAAACTACGAGACCCGTATTTTGTTTTTTTTACGGATTCGTATAGAGGAGGCTCGGTAAAGTAAAAACCATTTTTCAAAGTCACCCCCCCTTGCCCCCCTTCTCACCCCCTTTAGGCGGATCTCGGAAATTAAGAGACTTGGAACATTTTTTTTTTCAGATTAATTTAGAAGGGCAATGCTTTAGTCGAAATATAAAACCCCCCATCACCCCCCCTACTTTTTTTTTTTTTTTGTTTTTTTCACAGCACGCGAGGTGCTTGCACCTCGCGCAACACGCAAATACTAAACCCCCCCCATCTCCCCCCATCACCCCCCATTTTTTTTTTTTCACAAGCACGCGTCGTGCTTGCACCTCGCGCAACACGCAAATACTAACCCCCCCCATCACCCCCCCTTTTTTTTTTTTTTTCACAAGCTCGCGAGGTGCTTGCACCTCGCGCAACACGCAAATACTAGTTATTATATTATATAAAGCTAAATTACCACTCACTGACTGACTGACTCACTCACTCACTCATTGACATAATTGTTCTCCCAGATGGTGGATGGGGAGGTGGGTATATTTTGACAGATTCGTAAACAAGTAACTCTCAAACCTACGGGAAAAGTGCCAAACCTCCCCTTTTCCGCAACACGCAAATACTAAACGCCCCCATCTCCCCCCATCACCCCCCCCCATTTTTTTTTTCACAAGCACGCGAGGTGCTTGCACCTCGCGCAACACGCAAATACTAGTTATACTATATAAAGCTAGATTACCACTGACTGACTGACTGACTGACTCACTCACTCATTGACATAATTGTTCTCCCAGATGGTGGATGGGGAGGTGGGTATATTTTGACAGATTCGTAAACAAGTAACTCTCAAACCTACGGGAAAAGTGCCAAACCTCCCCTTTTCCCCCCCTTCTCCCCCCTCCCTATCGTACCTCGGAAACTACGAGACCCGTATTTTTTTTTTACGGATTCGTATAGAGGAGGCTCGGTAAAGTAAAAACCATTTATCAAAGTCGCCACCCCACCCCCCTTCTCACCCCCTTTAGGCGAAATTAAGAGACTCTGAACATTTTTTTTTTCAGATTCATTTAGAGGGGCAATGCTTTAGTCAAAATACTTCTGCACCCCCCCCCCAATAACACCCCCCATTTTTTATTTTTCACAACCACGCGAGGTGCTTGCACCTCGCGCAACACGCAAATACTAACTCTCAAACCTACGGGAAAAGTGCCAACCCTCCCCTTTTCACCCCCCTTGTCCCCCCACCCTATCGTATCTCGGAAACTACGAGACCCATATTTTTCTTTTTTTACGGATTCGTATAGAGGAGGCACGGTAAAATAAAAACCATTTTTCAAAGTCGCCCCCCTTCTCACCCCCCTTAGGCGGATCTCGGAAATTAAGAGACTTGGATCATTTTTTTTTTCAGATTTATTTAGAGGGGCAATGCTTTAGTCGAAATAATTGTGCAACCCCCCCGCCCATCACGCCCCCCTTTTTTTTCTTTTTTTTTTTCTCAAGCACGCGAGATGCTTGCACCTCGCGCAACACGCAAATACTAACTCTCAAACCTACAGGAAAAGTGCCAGTGCCCGTGTAGAGGAGGCTCGGTAAAGTAAAAACCATTTTTCAAAGTCGCCCCCCTTCTCACCCCTCTTAGGCGAATCTCGGAAATTAAGAGACTTGGAAATTTTTTTTTATCAGATTCGTTTAGAGGGGCAATGCTATAGTCGAAATAATTGTGCAACCCCTCCCCCCTTTTCTTTTTTTTTTTTTTCACTAGCACGCGAGGTGCTTGCACCTCGCGCAACACGCAAATACTAGTTTATTTATAAACATTAATTACAAATAACTTATAAACTAAGCCCCACAAAACCGTGGTAGTGGTTTGATTGTGGGATCGATGAGTCTCTATAATATACATTTAAAACTTAAAAACTAGTAATTATTTATTTATTGGTAAACTTATTTTTAAAACTTATTGTTAAAACTTTTCTTACAAAGCGAATAATAATTTATTTAATGATAGCACTTTAACATATTTCTAAGTAATATTTTTTTAACTTAATTTTAAACTTGTTTTTGTTCTTTTCACTCCTTATGTCCGCTGGCAGACTATTTAAAAGATATGGTATTCGTTTTTTTAAGGTTCTGTCACCATAGTAATTCGTGACTCTGGGTACAATGAATTTGCCAGCAGCCATAGATCGTGAGTTATGGTTGTTGATTACATGAGTCAGTTTATGCTCTTGGGTACCATGATGGTTCACTGCTAAAACATACTTTTGTTTATAACTAATAGGTAAAATTTTACATATTTTAAATAGTTTTCTATAATATATATTTCTAGGATCCTACATGTTCGAAAGAATTTGGAAACCAAAAAAACTTTAACTTCACAAATCAAAGAAAATTGTAATATTTCAGCCCACATTCAAAATGCAAAATTACCGACACAGAGGGTTACTTCCACAAGAAGTATATCCCGCCTAGTCGAATCTAAATTGGGGGAAGGTGACATTAGCGGAGCTGCCAGGATACTTTTCAGCAGTGATGTGGTGGCCCCATACTCTCCAGATACTCTCGCAGCTCTGGAGAGCAAACACCCTGCCCCAGCGGATGGTCTTTCCTTTCCCGACCCCCCCGATCAGGACATAAACACCCTCACCGTTACAGGTCAAGAGGTGTTCACAGCCGTTTGTTCCTTCCGAAGCGGCTCTGCTGGTGGCCTCGATGGGCTGAGTCCGCAGCACCTGAAGGACCTACTCAGCTCAGGCGCCGGAGAGGCTGGTGAGTTGCTTTTGAAGGAGCTAACGGCTCTCATTAATCTTATGCTCTCGGGCCAGGTGAACGAAGCCGTCACCGATATCTTGTACGGGGCCAATCTATGTGCCCTACGCAAGAGGGACGGCGGCATTCGTCCCATTGCCGTGGGAACTACCTACCGTCGTATGGCAGCCAAGATTTGCTCTAAATTTTATGGTGAGGATATTTCGACCAAATTTCAGCCCCTGCAACTGGGTTACGGCTCCAAAGGGGGTTGTGAGGCTGCCGTACACGCCTTGACGACCTATTTAAATTCAGGTAAAGGAGAGGTCATCTTGAAGGTTGACATTAAAAATGCCTTCAATTCAGTCAATAGGGACACTTTGTTGGCAGAAACTAAAAAAGAAGTACCACAAATTTTTAGTTTTCTTTGGCAATGTTACAGAAATCCGACTAAATTACTTTATAAGGAAAACCTTTTGGAATCAGCTGTTGGCTGTCAACAAGGTGATCCCCTCGGGCCAGCGATCTTTAGTTTAGCCATTAACCCAATCATTCGACAGCTAAATTCAAAATTTAATGTGTGGTATCTCGATGATGGAACCCTGGGAGGCGATGTAGACACGGTATTAGATGATCTACAGTTTTTAATAAATCAATTCCATTCCATAGGATTGGACCTCAACCTTTCGAAGTGTGAACTATTCATATCCGACAGTACTGACAGACAACTGACACTTTCAAAATTCGACGCAGTAGCCCCAGATATCCAAATTGTGGAAAAAAGTTCTCTTCGTCTTCTTGGGTCTCCAATTTATGAGAATTCCTTTCCCGATTTTGTCGAGGAAAAAATACAAAATTTTAATGACATCTCGGACAGATTATACCAAATTAATATGCATTCGGCCATCACCTTAATTCGTTACTGTTGTTTTGGACCCAAATTAATGTATTTTCTTCGTTCTTCGCATCTATGGCATCATCCTAACCTTTTGGAAAAAATGGACCAAATTATTCGTCAAACTCTGACAGGAATTTTAAATGTGGCTATTGACGACCGAGCTTGGGCACAAGCTACTCTTCCCATTCGTATGGGTGGTCTCGGCGTCCGCAAAATTAGTAGTATCAGTCTACCGGCTTTTGTATCCTCGGTGCACGGCACTGAGAAATTAATCGGGAATATCCTAGCTCCATCACTGGTTGATTTCAATGTGCCGTACTTCACCGAGGCTATAGATACCTGGAGACTCGCTTGCCCGAACCTAAATCCACCCGACATTCCATCATCTCAGAGGCGGTGGGATGAGTCACTCTGTAGAGCAGTTCAGAGTGACCTTATTGCCACATCTGCTTCGGCTGCAGAGCGTGCGCGCCTGCTGGCTGTGGGTGAATGGGAGTCGGGTCTCTGGCTCCATGCACTACCGTCATCGAACATAGGCACCTTGTTTGATGATACTACTTTCCGCCTCGCTGCTTCCCTTCGATTAGGTGCTCCCTGCTGTTCTGCTCATCGCTGCCACTGTGGTGAAGTTGTCAACAGCCTCGGTCACCACGGCCTTTCATGCGGCCGGAGCGCGGGTCGCATAGCACGGCACGCGAATATTAACGACATTATCCGACGGGCTCTTGTCACTGTCGGCGTTCCAGCTGTTTTAGAACCCAATGGCTTAGCACGCGACGATGGCAAAAGACCGGACGGTATGTCTTTATTTCCTTGGAAGATGGGTAGGCCTTTAGTGTGGGACGCAACTTGTGTCGATACTCTTGCGCCATCCCATCTTCCTAGCTCATCTTGTTGTGCTGGCGCTGCCGCTGCGGCTGCTGAGAACCTCAAGCGGCGGAAATATAATAACCTTGTTGGTAGTTATATTTTCGAGCCGTTTGGGGTTGAAACCTTGGGGTCGTGGGGTCCGAGTGCTCACAAATTATTTAAAGATCTGTCCAGACGCCTAGTTGACACTTCGCGTGATCCAAGGGCTGGCTTTTACCTTGGACAGAGGTTAAGCATTGCCATACAACGTGGCAATGCCGCCAGTCTTTTGGGCACATTACCAGTGGACAGCGATGCGCACGAATTTCTGGATGCTATATTTTAGTTTATTTTTAGGTGTGTATATGTAGTTAAGGGTTTTTTGTTGATTCTTGAATAACAAATTGTTACTTAAAAAAAAAAAAAAAGTTTTCTATAATCTTCTTTACAATTTTTTTTAGTTTTTTGAGTAACAAGTAGTTTTAAGAATCGAATTTGAAGAACTTCTACTTTATCCAAGTTACTTTTGAATGTTAATCCATAGCTGTCAAGAGCATAACTCATAATTGAATCTACTAATGACATGTATATACATCTTAATATGTTTATAGGAACATTAAAGCTTAGGTGGTACATTTTACTTAATAATATTCTTAATTTACTACAAACATAGTTTACATGATGGGACCAGGAAAAGTTCTCATCTATTTTCATGCCAAGGTAAGTTACACAGTTAACCTTTTCAATAGGCTTACATTTACAGTCCAGTAAGTTATTTTGGTGGCAAATATAATCATGTGTAAATAAAGGTGGAGTCGCACTATGAGGTCGCAAATATGGCGAATGAATTAGCATAGATTTCGTTTTGTCAGCGTTTAATATAATGCCATTGTCATGCGACCACTTAACAACATTGTCTATATCTTGCTGAACGCGCTGACAGGTATCGTCTATGTTAGTACCGGAGCGAAGTATGCACAAGTCATCTGCAATCATATACGCTGAACAATGCTGAACCACCCGGTACAAGCAATCTTCAGCAACGTTTGTTGTTGATGCAGGGAAGAGTTTAATTTTGTATTTAACGCCCGTTTTATTTTCACAAATGAGTGTTCATAGCAACCAAATTCTTCATAATACTCATGTGATCTCCCCTCTAGTATGCCATCAATCTGTAAATGCACCTTGTCAATTGCTATCCACTGGAACTCTACCGTCTTCAGCAAATCCTCAATCTCCCATTTTTCTTCCACGTCATCTAGGCTTCGATCCAATAACCTAGTGAATGCACGGACGTTAGCTTGTTGCAACTGCTGTAACTCGAGTAGCTTGTCCTCTGCTCCGATGGATGACTCGAACATGGTCTTGCCAAACTCTATGTTTACCTTACTATGGCCGGCGTTGGAGGGCCCGGCAACAGTCTTCTTCTCGAACGCTGCAATCTCCTGACGCGCTCCGTGATACCAACTCCTAATGACCTCGTAAATGTTACCTGTGAAATACTGATGGTCTTTGTTTTCTACTGCGCTCAGCTGGCGATTATTCTCTTCACATTCCGCCCATAGCAAATCTACTCGCTCTAGCTTGTCACGAAGGTAATCGGTGGTCTTCCTGCTCGACGAATCCTTTTTAAAATTAGAGTGGATCTTCCTCACCTCTTCAAGGATCTCAGCTTGACGCACGATTAAACCTTCCATCGTAAATCCGTAAGATAAAAAATGAACGATCTTACTTGAAATCAGCGACTCCTTGTACGCAAATGCAGTGCAGTGACGCTCTGGAACCTGGCTCGCTGCTGTCTCCCCGGATGCTCCTGTACGGCAACACACGTGGCACACACGACACTGATCCCGCGCGACGAATATAGACCGATGTATCGGACTGTATGGTACTTGCAATAGTTACGAAAACTATACTCGAAGGACCAAAAAAAAATATGTAGGGTGAATCCCTAGCATAAATGGATGTCAAATGTCAATGTAAAGGAATGCAAATGTCAGTGATTGAACAACGGGATGACATGAAATGAAACTGCAAGTAGTCCGACCCAAACCACGTCTAATTGAACACTAATTGTTAAAAGTAAAATTATTTAAAAGTAACCTTTTAAAAAGATGCATAGAATAATGTAAAAGTGTTAATGCACTGTCAAATGTAGGTCGCGTTCAAAGTGCACATACGCGAGCCTACTTGCTAACTTAAAACAATCCAATATTTTGAAATAAATGCAATATTTTGAAAATTCATGTACGTGCACCGTACAGTATGTTTGTTTGTATGTCTGCGATTTTCTTAGAAAGTAATCAACCAATTTTAATGATTCTTTTACTAGTTAATGTGATCTCTTTCAGGGAGGTTTTAATACATAACTATACATTAAGTAATTATTCTTATATACGAAGTTATATGCATAAATCTACTGCATCTCCAACATGTCTAAGTGGATCTTAATAATTCTTTTTTTTTTATTCTTCTTGCGCATTATGTAATTGTATATTCAACTAAAAATGGAAAATCAATTTACTATAAAAAAAGTTAAACCGACTTATGCTTTGTTATAACTTATGTTCTGTTTTCTGATATACCCATTTTAATATTTTAGAACATCCAATTAATAATTTATATTCAATAACTGCAGATATATATGCAGATCCTCCTGCATCTTCATCTCTCAATACAGGTAATAATTTTTAACAACTTTTAATTTCTTATCATGAATATTCTATTTATCACATAAATATGATCAGTTAAAAACCATAACGTTAAATATCTGCACACTAAAGGACACCACAAAAACCAGTATTATTATAAAAAACCCCATTAATCAAAATTCTCACAAATAAATTAGGTACATATAAAAATGAACTCAAAATATACCAATAAAAAAAACGAAAAATCTATACCAAGTTCTGAAGTAAACGTGTAAAAATATATTTACACTAAACCTAAACCTAGTACACATCTACGATGTGCCACACGCTGCAATCGTTTTGTTAAGATGTAAGCGGGCATATCACTTGATCTGGTATATTTCAAGTTAACCGAATTATCACTAATCTTTTCTCTAATAAAGTGAAATCTGGTATCTATATGTTTCGTCCTATGGTGATGTACCGGATTCAAGGCCAAACTCTGTGCACTCTGACTATCGGTACAAATAGTTACGGTATTAGGTAATAACTTTTGCCTTACCATAGGATCTGAAATTAATTCAGTGATAAACCTCCTTAAATAAATCGCTTCCTTCGTAGCTTCTGTTATTGCCATATATTCAGCTTCCGCTGAAGACAAGGCTACGGTTTGCTGCTTCCGCGAGGCCCATGATACCGGACTGCCTGCTAATTTGAAACAGTAACCCGTATAAGAACGGCGATCTATATATTACAGTTTGCCCAATCGGCATCGGAAAATCCTACAAGGGACAAACTTGATTTTTTATAACAAATCGAGTAATCTAAAGTGCCTTTTAGATATTGTAAGACTCTCTTCGCGGCTAACCAGTGAGTCTTGTTGTACCGAGTATTGAACTGACTCAGGTAACTAGTCGCGTATGCGATGTCTGGACGAGTATTAACACTCAGGAACATGAGGCAACCAATTAATTCTTGATAGGGATACTCTTCTTGATTATGATCACTATCACTACTGGTACTAACCTCCAGTTTTCCAGATAGGGGAGTTGTACAAGTTTTACAATTCTCCATTCCAAACTTTTGTAAAAGATTGTTTATATAATTTTTCTGATGAACTCTTACTTCATCATTTTCTCTGGTGATATTTAAGCCAAGATAACAGCTTAAATAGCCCAAATCTTTTTTACGAAAAATATTTATGCAAGTCATTTTTGACCATGTCAAACGTCTTGTCATTACTGTAAAAAACAATTATATCATCGACGAAGACTACAATGATAACCACCTCTTTTCCAAAAAGTTTGGTATATACGCACGGTTCAGATGGAGTTTTCACAAAACCAAGAGATGATAAAGTTTCATCTAACTTTATATTCCAGGCACGTGGAGCTTGTTTAAGTCCATACTAGGATTTTTGCAGAAGACATACCTTGTTCTCCATACCTTTTACTTTAAAACCTTGAGGTTGCTCTATGTAGACCTTCTCTTGCAGGTCTCCATTTAAAAATGCAGTGTCTACGTCCATGTGACGCATCTTCAAACCCAATTCTGCTGCGAGAGCCAGTAGAGTACGCAAGGAGGAGTGCCGTACGACAGGAGCAAATGTCTCAAAATAATCTACACCTGGCGTCTGGGAAGATCCTTTGGCAACTAATCTTGCTTTGTACTTCAGAATATTTCCTGCTGGATCTGTCTTCAATTTATAAACCCATTTACATGGTACAGTCGGCCAAGAAAGTGGTGTACCACCCTAAGGTTGAATATCGCTTGCAGATTCATAGGTGATAAAGATTAGTTTCGCTTGCAGATCGATCTGACAACTTCTATTGCTGTCTTTATCTGATTATTGATAACGACTATTACCGTTTGTAACGTGACAGCTGTTCTTAGTTTGAACTTGATGGAACCAATGACGTCGTAAAATCAACGGCGGGGGCTGTAGATTTTGATGACAAAATTGTATCTACAAATTCAGAATTTTAATCAACAAGTTACATAAAATTGTAAAGGCACAAGGCGAGTCCACAAACCTACAATTTCTGTAAACTTGTAATTACAATATCAATAAAAAACAAGCTAAAAATAGATTTATCCTTTTATTAAATTTCTACAATCAATTTTAAAATACTTATAACAAACAAAAACATAGCATATATAGTAATATTTAGAAGATATTGAAAATTTTTAAAAATTAGAAACGGGTGTAACCGCCGTTGGCCTCTATAACCTCTAAAAGACGAGACCTCATTGAACCAACAAGCCGTGAGCAAATATCGGTTCCCCGCATTTCCTCCCAGATATAATTACAGTGACTAATAAGAGCTTGTTTGGTTCTTTCATTTTGATGCGACCATCGTTGGACCATAAGGCCC
Organism: Tholera decimalis; assembly: GCA_943138885.2. Taxonomy (NCBI): domain Eukaryota; kingdom Metazoa; phylum Arthropoda; class Insecta; order Lepidoptera; family Noctuidae; genus Tholera; species Tholera decimalis. The sequence continues at coordinate 45,618,760 of OW964559.2, forward strand.
CAAAGATTTTCTATCGGGTTGAGGTCCGGCGATCTTGAGGGCCACTGAATTACCCTTACGTCAGTGTGTGAACGAAACCAGGCTCTTACGATCCTCGCATTATGAATTGAACAATTATCTTGAACAAAATCAAATTGTGGCACTTCGTTCTCCGGGTAAACATTACGGACTGTCGGTAGCATTGCATTCTGAAGCACGTCGATATAATTTACAGCCGTCGCTCGAGGAGGTAGAGAACACAATTCTCCTACACCATCCGTACTCATCCAGCCCCAAATATTTACGGAAATTCGACCTGATTCTCTATTTGGGATTACATGACCATCTTTATACCGTGTTGAATTATATCGCCAAAGGTGAAGACGTCCATGCTGACTGGATTTAAACGTTTTTTCATCACAAAACACTGTATTAGACCAATCAAACTCTAAGTGCTCTCTGGCGAAGTTCAGACGAGCAAGTCTGTGAGCATCCGTCAAATATATTTTCTTGGCGTAATGCCTGTGGTGCAACCCCATGTAATGTAGATGATTCCTTATTGTGTGGGCACTCACATCGAACATCTCCGCAAAATGTTTTGTGGGCTTAAAACCATTGATTTCATATTCCCGTCTCATGAATTCTCTATCGTTATTGGAGAGTGTAGGCCGGCGACCACTTCTTCTGTGATCCAACAAACTTCCCTCCTCTCCTTCACGACGAATCCAAAAGCGGACAGAACGCCTCGATATATTCAAATTCCGGGATATCGCACTGATACTGCTTCCCTCATTAAATTGGGCAATTATTTGTGCTCTTTCGGCAATGGTCAAGTTGGCAGGCATTGAGATGATTTTATATGCAGTTGATTGAAAAATAACACGGAAAATATATCGATTTTTTGCATATATTTGACAAAATGTCAATTGTCAGTTTTCTTTTTCAAATGGAATTCGGTTGTCTAAATAGTTTTTATTACTTTTGTTTGGAAACATTTCAATTGTTTTGTAGAAACTAATGTCCTTTTCATTTATACTAAAGGTTAAAATGTCATGTACTTATATGTGACATATGACGTATGAATACTAAATACATAGGTTTACGTCATGATAATGTTGTCTCTTTCAGTAATATCTTTTTATAACGAACCTTGTTGTAATTTTCGATGACCGGGAAACTAAATCAAAACTGGTACACCACTTTCTTGGCCGACCGTATAACTTTCTTGTTTTCTCTGTCAACCAATTTCCATGTCTTCAACTTCATTAGTGAATTATATTCATCTATCATTGCCATCTGCCACTTATCATCATCATCAGAAAATGTAGCCTCATTATAAGTCCTAGGCTCACCTGACGCATTACTAGAAACTTGGTATGAGAAGTAATTAGGAGGTTTCCGGTCTCTTGATGGATATCTACGTTGTCCATCAGTTTGACTAGTAGAAACAACTGCTTCCTCAATTGCTTCAAAAAATTGGTCCGTTTCAGCAGTCTGATCTTCAGTGACAATAGTATGGCCTGGAGCTGGTTCATCAGTGACGACTGGAGAATGTTCAAAAGACTCTTGAACTGTACTGGTTTCTTCCTGTATAGGTAGACTATTAGAAAGTACTAAATGTTCAGTGGAAGTCTTATTATTGTTGACATTTCTATTATTTAAAGTAAAAAAACAATTTTCAAAAAACGTAACGTCCCTCGACTTCTGTAAAGTTCTAGGGCAAGATGAATTTCTAAAAAGATAACTATTAGGATCTTCTGTATAGCCCACAAATATTGCTTCTACAGCTTTAAGATCCAATTTCTTACGGTGACAAGAAGGTATATGTATAATAGCTCTACACCCAAACACTCTGAGATTACTAAGGTCTGGTTTGCAACCATTCCACAACTCGTAGGGAGTTTTATTATTTAAGGCACGGTGGGGACATCTATTTTTCATAGAATAGAATAGAATAGAATAGAAATTTATTTGCTTAGATTGTAGGTACAGTACATGATTGGTCTTAATTACATAAAAACGAGATCCTTGTACAATCTACCTTATACTAGGCATGCAAACATTTGGAGCAGTAACAAAAATAAACACAATCATAATTATCAAAATTCAATGTTCCAATTTCAAATTAAATATAGTTAAAAATAAATGTTTCATATCAAATTGGATTTTCCTTGTGTATAATGTTAATTAGGCATGTAAACCATTGAAGAATCCTAATAATAATAATAAAAAAGTATAATACAAATATGTGAAATATATATGTCAAAAAAACGATAATTCCAGAAATTCAGTTGTCTCAAAAAAAAATCAATTTGCTATGTCATAAATTAATAATGTCAACAGAAAAAGTCAAATAAATTACAATTACAATAATTAGTCAAATTTACAATAGGGCAATAGGTAGATACAACAAGAAATATGGCTACATTATATTAGGAATTTAAGTCACTGTCATTCAGAAAATCGCTTATGGAGTAATAACATTTTTCAATTAATAGTGCTGTTAATTTCTTTTTAAATTTATGTATTGTGTCATTCTTTATTATTTCAGGTATTTTATTAAATATTGTAGGACCCATACTTATGACATTTTTTTTATGTAATGCAGTGTTACATCTTTCCAGATTCAAAATATTCTTGTACTGGTTTCTGACTGGTCTCTTACTAGTTTGGGACATAGTAGTAAAGAGGTACAAGTTAGATTTAACAAAAATTGATATTTCTAGAATATACATTGCCGGAAATGTTAATAGCTTTAGGGATTTAAATACAGGAACACAACTATCAGTCGACTTCATGTTCAACATCGACCTTAAACAACGCTTTTGGGCTTTGAAGACTTGTTCTCGTAAGCAAGAATTTCCCCAGAAGATGATACCATATCTCAAAATTGATGCTACGAGTCCGTGGTAAGCAAGCAATGCTGTGGTGGTGTTAACTTTTTTGGCCAAATTAAATAGTACATAGGCTGATACACTTAATTTTTTACAAACCTCTTCTGCTTGTGGTTTCCAAGTCATTTTACTGTCTATTAATATGCCTAAAAATTTGGCTTGTTGTACTTGGTCTATTTTATATTTATTATATTCAATTGTCAGATTTGGTATAGATGAGCGTTGGTAAAAATGTATTAAATTGGTTTTTCCTAAATTAATTACTAAATTATTTTTGTCCAGCCAGTTTATAATGTCACTTAGAGTATTATTTATATCTTGCTCATATTTATTTGAATCAGTACAACTAATTAATGCCGTACTGTCGTCAGCAAACAAGATCATTGGGTCTTTTATGTGATGTGGTAAGTCGTTTATGTATAAAAGGAATAAAAGCGAGCTTAGTACGCCACCCTGGGGTACGCCGTGCTTAATAATTCTAGCTTCGGATAAGTATTTCTTCTCACGTCGACTTGTGATACAAATTTTAGATATCTCCGTATACTGTTTCCGGTTAATTAGGTATGATTCTATTAAATTTAATACATTTCCTCTTATTCCGTACGCGTTTAGTTTACTTAGTAACGTTGGATGATGCACACAGTCAAAAGCTTTTGTCATGTCAGTGAGAATTGCACATATTGGTATTTTTTTGTCAACACTTTTAAAGATTACTTTGAGTAAATCGTATATCGCTGAATTTGTCCCTTTATTTTTCCTAAAGCCTTTTTGCTGATCACATATAATATTATGCTTGCACAAAAAGTTATTTATAGACTCATACAGTATCTTTTCAATGACTTTGGAAAATATGGGAATTAGGGCAATAATATGGGAATTAGGGCAATATATATATTTCAGGTACACAGCCGTTCGATTAGCATCTTCCCAAAAAGCTTTAGATAGTTCGCTTTCAGCCATAAGAGAGCGTGCCTTTTCTATAATAGAGCGATTAGTGCGCTCGGCTACACCATTCTGCTGAGGGCTGTATGGTACCGTAGTTTGATGTTGAATACCACAAGATCTAAGGTAACTTGTAAATTCACTATTTACGAATTCCTTTCCATTATCCGTCCTTATTGTTTTAATTTGAGCCCGAGTTTGTCTTTCAACCATAGACTGGAAGTGACAAAATTTAGCCTTCACCTCTGTCTTCGAAGAAATAAAATATACAAAAATAGTTCTCGAAAAATCATCTATAAAAATTGGCCAAGTGCGAGTCGGACTCGCCCATGAAGTGTTCCGTAGTAACTATAATAAATATAATATATTTAATATATTTGAAAAAAAAAAAACAAAAAACCTTACAAATTTCTTAAAACTAGCTTATTTACAATTTTTACAACTACGCCAAATAACTTTGTTTTTCATAGTATTTGTATGAATTACAAAGTTATATTTGCGGTTTTAGAAAATATACTGTATCTCAAAAACTGCTGACTCGATCTCGTTTAAACTAATTTTGGTTGAAAACTTTCAACCAAAATTCAGACATTCAGATCTACAATATATGGTTTTTTTAGATTTTTCACTTCATTATTATAGGAGTAAGAGGGGGGACACACATTTTACCACTTTGGAAGCGTATATCTTTGAAAAAATTAACTTTATGAAAAAGTCATTTTAGAAACCTTAATGTCATTTTTAAAGACCTGTCTATAGATACTACACTCGTATAGGTTCTATGAAAAAAAATATTTTCAGTTTCAGTTCCATGTATGGGGAGCCCCCTTTATCTAATATATAAAAATGAATAGCTGTTCGTTAGTCTCGCTAAAACTCGATAACGGCTGGACTGATTCGGCTAATTTTGGTCTTGAAATATTTGCAAAAGTTCAGGGAAGGTTTAAACGGTGAGTAAACTATCCTTATTAGGCGGTACGAAGGTTGCCGGGTCAGCTAGTTTTAAATATTTATTAAATTTTCTCTTAAAATCGGAAAGCGGTTCATAGAATACATCTACCTACCAAGTTTTACATGTTTAGTCCTAATAGTTTCGGAATAAAATGGCTGTGACATACGGACGGACGGACAGACAGACAGACGGACAGACATGTCGAAACTATAAGGGTTCCGTTTTTTGCCATTCGGCTACGGAACCCTAAAAAGTAATAAGTATTTGGTAATAAGTTAATGTATGTTGGTATTGATGTTTGGTAGTTGTGGGTAGAAGGCAAATAAAATAGTCTTTACCTTTGAGTCCAATATAATCCAATATATCCACAATTACACAATCACAAACACAATAGTTACAGAAGGAAACGACAGTTAACACATACACACAAGAGTTCCACAGTTCAGGACTCGAAACAATAAAAACACTTAGAAACGGTTAAAACAATCAGGATTAGCGCGGGCGCATACAGCTGTCGTGTGCGTCACCGAACGACTAAGGTTCACCGCGGTTACCAGTCGCGCGCTACTCACAACGAGCGCTCGTACCTACATCGACAGGATATAAATATATATAAATATTATAAGGTGCCGTGAATGATGGTGTGTAGATGTATGTCTGTATGTTGTGTAATAATAACATAAACGTAAATAATACTATGTATTAGTTGGGGTGTAACTGTACCTATCTATGTTTTTATATGTGTTATAAACTTACATAAATTAAGTAGTAGGTATGTACCCTACAAGTATTTATTACCCTGAAAAGAGTCAACTGACATTGGTCCATATAAGTCAGAGTGGATCAATTCTAATATTGAAGTTGCTCTTTTATAAGAAATCGTCTTAAACGGTTTTCGAGCCTGTTCCGCTTGAACACAAGCAACACATGGATTATTATCCACATCCTTATAATCAATAACCTTCATATTTTTCAACTGATTCATACCGATGCGACATAAAAGACCTAAACGCTTATGCCATACCTGATACCTTGAGATAGAATCAAAGTGCACATCATAGGCTCTAAATTGGGGAGTATTTACCGCACAATCAAGTGTGTACAATCCACCACAGGGCGAGCCATGTAGAACTGCATCACCTGTAAAGGAGAATGTTTTTGAATTAAATAAATTACAACCGGACTTATCAAACATTACAGTAAACCCTTTTTCTACTGCTGTCCTCACAGATAGAAGATTTGTTTGCAGGTTAGGTACATAAATCACAGCACTGATTGTATCGACGGCGGTTTCGGTATTTATAGATATTTTACCGACGCCTTTAGCGTCAATCTTTGTCCCATTTGCAATTGTTATCTTCATATCCATAGGCTTTAAGTCTACAAACCAATCTCGTCTTGAAGTCATATGTTTGGTAGCGCCTGAATCAATATACCATTTGTCCATATCGTAATTATTTGTTGCTCCTAAAGCAGATGAAGAGGTCGAGTCCTTATCAATGGGATTCTTCCTTTTCATGATCTTCTTTTACTTTGAAGGACAGTTTGGTCTCTTGTGACCAGGTTCTCCACAACCATAACACACAATTTTCCTTGACTTTGACTCAACAGAGGAGGCATCAACCTTTGACCTCATAGCTGTCTCCAGTGTTATCGAGCTTTCCTTGGACATTTCGTTGAGTAATTTTGACTTTACCAGTTCGGTGGTAACGTTCATGTTACTATTTTCAAGAGCCATAATCAATGGGTCATATCTCGATGTTAGACCTCCCAATAGAATAGCAGCAATGGACGCATCATCTATTACTTTGTCTATATCCGCCAAATCTTGGGCAGTGGAAATAACAGCATTGATATACGACTCAATATTATTATCAAAGTCTTTAAGTCTCAATCTGTATAACTTCCTTTCTAAATGTAAACGCCGACCCATGCCTTTGTCCTCATATGCATTTTGTAACGCCTTCCACGCTTCAGCTGCCGTGGTAGCACTTCGAACATACGTAATTGCAGAAGCTTCAAGGGTAAGGCAAATTTTTGTTAGTGCTTTCTGATCGATTTTCGTCTTTATTACATTCGAAACATTCATCCCTGTTCCCATCCCATTGATCGCTTCCCACAACTCCTCATGTATGAGGCAGTTACGCATTTTAAATTTCCACGTACTATACCCTTCTCTATTGTGTAGGGTGAACGTTGGAATAGAGGAACTACGCATACCTCGTTCATTTGTGTCTCCATTTGGGATCGCCATCTCAGAAGAGTACGCGAAAAAGCTATTTGGTTTTACACCCAAAATAAAAATCACACAAATATCACTCCGTAATTATTACGAAACAAACATACACGCACTACTTTTCTTGAATAAGCAATAGTACTCAAGTTATTCCTCGTGCTGATAACGTATTGTTGTAATTTTGTATTGGTAAAAAAGAAAAGACGTGTACATTTTAGTTTGTTTATATTTGAAGTATTAGGTAACCTGGTTACATAGAATAATTAAAAAAAAAAAATTTAATACATTTTCGGATGGCGGTGTGTGTCATTGTATTTTCTTTGTTTTGACACCGCCATCCGAAATTAAAGTTATTTTTGCCTTTGTAGTGTTTTGATATGGAAGTCGGTTTTAATTTATGCTAAAAAGGTTTTTTAATGATTTTTAGTGGGTCGGTTTGTAATTTATCTAGTTAGAAAAGCCAAAATGTTAATTACTTATCACCTTTTACAAAATATTGCTTTTTCCTATGCAGAGCCGTTAATTTTTGAGGATTTCTTCTGGTAGATCACCATCAGCTCCATTCACCATATGCATTGTGACGAATATAAAGTTCTTAGCATCCATATTCAAGTAATCGAATCGCAATCCACGAAATACTTATTATTGAGTAGTTTCGGTGGTCATCTGTGGTCTTCATTATCAGTTCCACTTCCCCAAATAAGCACCATTTGAGAGCAACTGCACAAGGTACTATAATAAATACCCAAAACGCTATTGGTGTACCTATAATATTTGAAGAGTTCCCTCGATTTCTCCATGATACCATCATCAGATCCTAACGTGATGACTATGAGACCAACTAGAAGGTAGAGAAGGTAGAAGGTAGGGAAGGTCTTTCAAACAAAAAAGAATTTTCAAAATCGGTCGAGCCAACTTCGAGTTACCTTTTTTTAATAGATAAAAAAAAGTTCAAGACGAACTGAGAACCTCCTCCTTTTTTTGAAGTCGGTTAAAAAGGAATTGGTGGGTACTGGACTACACGGACACTTTTGAACACTTTTAATTAAAATCAGGATCATCTGATAGGCACAAATGATGTAGAATGTTGACAGTTATTAGTAGTGTGCATGAGGTGTTTGAGTGAGTAGTGTGTGGATGTACCTAAGTGTCTGCGAGAAATAAACGAGTGTGTAAGTGATGTTACGTATTTTCTATGTTCAGACGAATAATAACAAATAATTAACGTACCAACATAGACATGTTGGAACGTTAATTATTATCCCCTGAGTTTCTTCATAAGGTAAGCTCAAAGGTAACCCTGAAATTCCCTTTAACAGAGCACTGTGAGCTATTGTGTCGTCTCTGTCTCTATCTACCTCACTAATATCTAAATAATCCCTCACTTTAGTGTTGTCTTCCCACTAAGCTCACAATAAAAGTTAAAAACACTGTGGGATTCTATGTTTTAGTGTATCTATTCTATGTCCATGCGCAACGCAGTAAGTCGTAAGTCAAGTGCCGAGCTACTACTTTGTGAAACTGGTACTGCACTAAACACCACAGTACGTACGTGTTGCGATCCCGGCTTTTGCTTTCCCTGTTCATACAATAACTGTCTTAATTATTAGTCACCACTGCTCATATTTCATCAGTATTCAGAGTATCAAAATAAGCGAGGCTTTCTTCAATATCTTTAGCAGAGATCTTATACGCCTGCTAAAAGAAAAAAAATAAGTACCATACACTCAATTCTAAATTTAAAAACGCCCTAGCTAACATATAAGATAACATTTCATATCGTTTGCTCAAAGACAAAGCTTCAAAATTAACAAATGTTAATTATAAGCAATATATTATAAGGTCAATTGAATCTTCGATCACTTCTAACCCTAAGCTTATTTGGACATTTTTAAAATATAAACGTAACGGTAACAGTACATACCCTTCGTCTATACCTTATGGTGATATCAAAGATAGTAGTAGAATAGAAAATGTTGTGAGTTTTTGGGGGAACCTTTCTCTATGATTTATAATAAATCACCGAGTACAGGTTGTTTTCCGAAGACTTGGAAAGAAGTACGAGTTGTACCGATTTTTAAGTCTGGTGACAAGTCCGCAGCGGATAACTATAGACCAGTATCTATTCTGTATATTTTTGGCAAGGTGTTTGAAGCTTTGGTACACCCTGTACTTTCGTGGCATGTGAAACAAACATTGATGCCAGAACAACACGGCTTTGTGGAAGGCCGTTTATCTGGCACCAATCTTGCGTGCTTTGTATCAGATTTAGTTGACGCCGTTGACCGTGGATCTTCTGTAGATGTAATCTACACTGATTTTAGTAAGGCGTTTGACAAGGTGGATCACAAAATGTTAGTTACGAAGTTACACGCAATCGGAATTGCAAGAATTATTGCAGTTGTGTGAGTCTTACCTTGTTAAACGCACATCTGAAGTTGTGGTCAACGGTTATTCATCAAATCAGTTTCTCAAACCCTCAGGCGTACCCCAGGGTTCGCATCTAGGCCCGTTGTTTTTAAATATATTTATAAACGATGTGGTGTCTTGTTTCATACACTCTAGGATATATTTATACGCGGATGATTTAAAAATTGTAAAACGATAAATAGAGTGCGATCATGATCCACATAAACTTCAAGAAGACTTAGACCGTTTTTAGGGTTCCGTAGCCGAATGGCAAAAAACGGAACCCTTATAGTATCGATATGTCTGTCCGTCTGTCTGTCTGTCTGTCTGTCCGTCCGTCCGTATGTCACAGCCATTTTATTCCGAAACTATTAAGACTATACATGTGAAACTTAGTAGGTAAATGTATTCTGTGAATCGCTTTCCGAATTTAAGAAAAAAAAAAAATTAAAATAAAGGTATACATGAAACTATAACTGAAAATATTTTTTTTTCATGAAACCTATGCGGATGTGGTATCTATAGACAGATCTTTAAAAATTATATAAGGGTTTCTAAAACCACTTTTTCATAAAGTCAATTGTTTAAAAGATATAAGCTTTCAAAGTGGTAAAATGTGTGTCCCCCCACTCTAACTTCTATAATAATGGAGTGAAAAATCTAAAAAAAAATAGTCTGTAGATCTTAATGTAAAATTTTAAACAAAATTGGTTTGAACAAAATCGAGTCAGCAGTTTTTGAGATACAGCATATTTTCTGAAACCGTAAATATAACTTTGTAATTCATACAAAAACTATGAAAAACAAAGTTATTTAGCGTAGTTGTAAAAATGTAAATAAGCTAGTTTTAAGACATTTTTAAGGTTTTTTTTTTATTCGTAAAATAAATATACATATTATATTATATTATTATAGTTACTACGGAACCCTTCATGGGCGAGTCTGACTCGCACTTGGCCAATTTTTTTTAGTAGCATTTGGACAACAACATGTGGTTATGATGCGGTTAGGTAAATGCGGCTTTCGAAGGACCGTATGCGGGAATGTAATTTTGGCTAAGTGAAATATTGACCACACACAGTAATGAGCTGACCAGGGTAGGAAGAAGGTGGTGTGGGACTTACTTGGATATCCTCTGGATGAAGCGCGTTGATGCAAGGACAACATGAGAAGATGTTGCACGTGTGTTGAATCTCTTCCTCTTAGTTGCGGAGCACTTCACTTGGTCTTTATTTTGTCACACGTGTGTTGGCCAACACGGATAATTAATCGTTTTTAGATTTCTAGATATATTAGCGGGTTTTATTGTTTTAGTCGCGGCGTGGGATTGTAGCTTAGCGGTGGTTTCTTAACGAAGACACAATATGGCGTTTTCTTTCTTCTGAATCACAGCGTATGTGCCGTGATTGGTCATGGCGAATGCGCCACACTGATTGGCGCGTTCGGTGAGCATTTTTCTCTCTCTGATTTATGGGAATAAGATAGGAGGAAAGGAGATATGGTTAGCTCAAAAACTGCGGTCAAATAAGAATCTGTATTCTAATATGTAAGATGCGTTCGGAAATATGATGATAACAACATAATTATACCATTAGAGGTGCGTTCCGAAATGTGACAGTAGAAAAATTATAAATTAAATAAAACTTGCGCAAGCATCCTGCCCGGCTTTGAGGATATGTAATATTTTCAAAAGGAGAGAAATTATATTAAAGCGTACTAAGAAAAGAAAATATTTTAAGTATGTTAACTACAGCTAAATTTTGTTTATTACGCGGTGATGTTATTGAGGAGGTAAAGGACATAGTTTGACAACGGGTCTCTTGAAAGAGCCACTGCATGTCTTCACCATAGCAACGCGGGCTGTCTCATTCTTGCCGGGAAAAACTTCGGTGATTACACCCATTGGCCAACGTAAAGGAGGGACATCATTCTGATGTATGAGAACCACTGTACCAATCTTAATATTGTCTGCGGCATTCAACCATTTTTGCCTAACTTGAAGATTATGTAAATATTCTATACGCCATCTCTTCCAGAAACTACAAATCATCTGGTCAAGTAATTTTTTTGCGGCAAGTTAGAGACTTCGTCGTTTCGGGAACATTCATGACAGGCAACGAAGTCAACGGAGAAGCCATTATAAAATGAGCGGGAGTAAGCGGTTCTGGGTACGGATCCTCATTCAGGACACAAAGCGGTCTGGAATTTAGAACTGCCTCAATTTCAGTGAGAACAGTCGAAAGCTCCTCATAGGTAAGAAGTTGAGAACCGATAACACGGTATAAATGCGTTTTAATAGATTTAATATTTGATTTATTATTAAAATCAGGCAATTGGTCGTTGCATGAAGAAACAAAAGGAGTGATAGGCCACTCATCGCAGAAGCCACTCAGGGCCATGCCACCATAAATCGTGGTTTAGTAACTGTTCAGGTAGGAGACCTCGAGACAGACAATCACTAGGATTTTCCTTTCCGTTAATATGATAAAAATGCTTAGGATCAAGATTTTCTTGACATTTAGCGACGCGATTACTAACAAAAATGTTCCATTTGTGTGGTGAGGAATGAATCCATGAAAGCGTGATTATAGAATCGGAAAAGGCAAATATATTATTACTAGCGGTACGAGAGCGGTAAGTGTCATAAACTAGTTTAATTAATTTAGACAAAAGAACAGCGGTATTAAATTGAAACAATATTTTTGGTATTTTCGATGCTCATCAATAACAGCAATTCGAAGATACATCTGTTTTATGTCAGCTGTAACTGCAATAGGGAATAAACGGAATTTTAAAAGTAATAAAAATATGTCGGCCTGTAAATTCGGCCCTATGTGTAACAAGTCATTCAATGACACGCCATTATGAGACTTAGCGCTCGCGTCAAGAACGATGCGAACTTTAGTAGTTTATTTATCATTCCTAATAACAGGGTGATGCGGTATGTAATAACCTACAGTCTGATCAACAGAACTAGGCGTAATTTCAGTTAAATAATTTTGATCGATATTGTTTAGTAACTATTCCTACTACTGTATTGTTGTCTCACTCTTACATAATCTATCTCTCTTCCGTCTGTGTCTCAAAGCAGCACGCTTACCTCTTACTTAAATATCATCAATTTAATTGTCTAAACCTAATACAAAAGTCTGCAACCTATGTAAACAGTGTTATTAAAGTGCTTATCTCATTATATAGTGTTTGTGTAACAATCAGTTCGTGGTTTTATTTCAAAATACCAAACATAAAATTGGTTCTTCGAGCCGTCTATAAGCCGCCATATTTGCCAGCGCCAAGCCAACATCATACAACGTAAAACCCGACTGTTTTACCGACGCGACGGAACGAGCTCTCAACGTCTAGCGCCACCAACGGAGCTAGAAGACAACAAAATAGCCTCACAGGCGCGCGACCGTGGTCGCCCCGGTACACCGGACATCGTTTTTTTCTTTCACTCGCATGCGCTAGCGCCGCTGCGCTGCTCTGACTTGACTTGCCCCGCCATCTCTAAAAACGACAAGTCGACAACACGCTCCGCAAAAAGAAATCGTGGAAAATCAGTGTGAATCATATCTAAATATCTACTACAAATACATTACAATATTGAAAAGTACTACGTGCATCACAATTTCTCATAATTTTCAAGAAAATGCCGCTCAACAAACTGAAGGTCCAGAGAGGTGCTCTAAAAGGAAAACTAACAAGAATCATGAACTTCGTCGATGGCTACAGTGAAGACCGCAACACTAATCGCGATCTTGAGGTCAGGAAATTGGAACTCTGCTCCATGATTCAGCGCTTTGAAGACATACAGTTGGAAATCGAAATAGCGGACATGGACCCTGACCATCAGTCAGCACATGAACTGGAACGAGAAACCTTTGAAGAACGATACTACAGCACAATGGCTAAACTCGAGGAATTGACAAATAATTCACAACAACAATCGGCAAATCTATCCATTGGACATAATTCTACAACTGTGCATGAGTGCAACAATAAAAAACCACGTGTCAGGTTACCGCAGCTTGAACTACCGAGGTTCGATGGCGACATCAGACAATGGTCAACCTTCAAAAACATATTTTACGCATCAGTGGACAACGCGGACTTACCTGTGGTGAATAAAATGCAATATTTGAAGTCTGCCCTCGCTGGAGAAGCCGCCGGTCTTATCTCGTCATTGTTAATTACAGAGGAGAATTACGAAAAAGCATTGAATATCCTATCAAAAAGGTATGAAAACAAATCTATTGTTGTTAACTTTCATTTCAAAGCTATGTTAACAAAGCTCAATTTAATTACAAAAACTAACTTGAAAGACTTTTTAGTTACCTTGCAGCAAAGTCTAGACTCATTAAAGTCAATTAACTTGCCTGTAGAAAGCTGGGATGCTTTACTTGTATTTTTAATTTGTCAAAAATTGGATAACTCTTTACGTGCTGCATGGGAAATAAATAGAAAAGAAAACACCATAGCAACATTAGCTGAACTATTAGAATTTTTAAATTTACGGCGTACAGCATTTGAGATGTTAAATGATAACAAAACCAACGATAATTCAAATGTAAAAACAAGTCATTTATCATCAGCAACATCTAATTTATCTTGTATATTATGTCAAAGCAAACATACCTTGTCTAAGTGTCTTCACTACCTAGAACTAACTATACCTAATCGTATACAGCTTACTAAAGCTAAACTCTTGTGTTATAATTGTCTGCAGCCTTATGAAACTAAGCATAAGTGCTCAAAATATAATTGCTTAAAGTGTCACGGTAGACACCACACAAGCATACATATGGATAAGAACCAACTACAGGTCAGTCATACATCTACTACATTACAAGACATACCCCAATCATCACAAAACATATTACCTACTACTATATTAAATGAACACCCGCAAGTGCTACTACATAATAATATTTCACCGCAAACACAGAAGTCTTCTACAACTTCTCAGCTCGACTGTACACAGTTATTACACACTAACAATTCTCATAACAATCCCTCAACTTCAACTGTGCTAGTGTCCAGTGTTAATAAAAATCAAATTCTACTCTCCACAGCTATCATACGCATACAAGGCCCATCAGGAAAGTGGGTGAATGCTCGTGCTCTACTGGATGCTGGAAGCGAAGTAAACATTGCTACCCACAGACTTGCTACGCAACTGCAGCTTGAACTAACAAACAATGCTTGTCTCATACAAGGTATTGGCAACAGCCAAAAGCCAACACAAGTGAGTGCTAATGCCATTATTTCATCTCGCTATAATGACTACACTGCCAATCTCTCATTGATTATTATGGATAAAATTACTGTGCCACTACCACATACATTCATAGCTACGCACACTTGGCCTATTCCTTACAAACAAGCGCAAACACTCGCCGACCCAACCTTTTATATTCCAAGTACAATAGACATACTCATTGGTGCTGAACTATTTTATTCTATTATGCAATCTGGACGCATGAAGCTTGGTCCTAATCTGCCATATCTTATAGACACTGCTTTCGGGTGGGTTGTTTCTGGTCCAGTTGCCATGGACAGCAGCTTAGCTACCTTGCTCAGTGCTCATGTTAGCATGTGTGTTACCTCTGAGTCCTCTAACTCAACAGATCAATTGCTACAATCTTTTTGGGAGCAGGAGGAACCTGTTTCTAAGAAAAAGATGCTCTCACCCATGGATAAATACTGTGAGCAGCTCTTCAGTTCCACAACTATACAAAACAAATTAGGACATTACATAGTTAACTTACCTATTCAAACACACAGGATTAAAGAATTAGGTAATTCATTCAATATTGCTTACAAATTATTACTTCAACTTGAATCCAAAATGAGTAAGGACCCTGAACTATATAAACAATATAAGGCATTTATTCACGAATTTATAGATCTTGGCCATGCTCATTATATTAATCATTTCTCACCTACAGAACTAAATACATACTATATGCCACACTTTGCTATCTTGAAACCTGATAGTGTTTCAACAAAGTTACGCACTGTATTTAACGCTAGTGCAAAAACGTCATCTGGAATATCTCTTAATGATATCTTGTATGAAGGTCCCAATATATACAATGATTTATTTGAAATTATTATCAGATTTAGGACATATAAATATGCATTTTCATGCGATATAGTTAAAATGTTTCGTGGTATTTTTATTAATCCGCAACAAACTAGACTACAAAGAATATTATGGAGAGACTCTCCAAATGAAAAACTTAAGTGTATTGAATTAGACACAGTTACTTATGGCACAAAAAGTGCACCCTACTTAGCATGTCGTACAATGTTATATTTAGCCGAAAAATACACAAAGTCACACAAATTGGCAGTTAACTGTATAAAAAATAGTTCATATATGGATGATTATTTATGTGGAGAAAAATCTAAAGAAAAGCTTTTTCAATTATGTTCAGAACTTATTGACTTGTTAAGCAAAGCTGGATTCAAATTACACAAGTGGACATCTAATCATCCAGATTTAAACAATTATTTAGCAAGCATAGACCCTTCGTTCAAAAACCTACCCTTACAAACTTCACAGAAAGATAAAGACATAGATATTTCAACTACTTCTACTTATAACTTTATACCACCTACCTCAGTGAAAACCTTAGGTATTACCTGGTTGCCTGCTGAAGATACACTTCAAGTCTTTATCCCACATCTTACCAATATCCCTTGCACAAAAAGGAATATTTTGTCCCAAATAGCTCAAATTTTCGACCCTATAGGACTCTTAGCACCTGTCACTATATTAGCTAAAATTCTGATGCAAGATATTTGGAAACAGAACACTGATTGGGATTCTCTTGTTTCACAGGAGATACAAACCACTTGGCAGAATTTTATTAATCAATTGCATAATTTAATAAATATTCAAATACCTAGATATTATTTTACAGATAATCCTAACAATATTATTTTAATAGGTTTTTGTGACTCTTCAAGTAAAGCATATGGTGCTTGTTTGTACTTACGGGCTACTTATCCCAACAAACAGCCTACTTGTACTTTGGTTACCGCCAAATCTAAAGTCTCCCCTATTAAAAAACAACAATCAATCCCTAGATTGGAATTATGTGGAGCACTTCTTTTGGCTCAACTTACCAATAGATTTATTGCTCTAACAAAAAATATAATTACCATAAATCAAATACATCTCTTTACAGACTCATCCATCGTACTCAACTGGATTAGATCACCATACAAATCTAAACATGATACTTATGTCACACACCGCCTTATGCAAATTATTGAAACTACTCAAAGTCGTGATTGGTATTACGTCAACACTAAACAAAATCCCGCTGACTTAATCAGTAGGGGAGTGATGCCAACTGCCTTACAGTCATGTACCTTATGGTGGCATGGTCCATCATGGTTGTGTCAAGATATTACATCATGGCCTATAACACATACACCACAGCCAACTGAGTTCACTCAGGCTCAACCAGGAAAATCCTCACCTTATCAAAGTGGTGTGTTTACTGCTTCGGTAACACCCCATATAAATTATAGTTCATTCTATGAGAGCTTTTGCAAACATTCAAATTTCACAAGTTTGATCAGATCTATGGCCTACTTATTTAGATTCATACATAATATAAAAAATAAAAACAAACTCACTTCTTATCTATCTATTTCTGAGCTAAAAAATGCACATGACTTTATAATAAAAACATGTCAATATAATTCATTTTCAAAGGAAATTCATGAAATACAGTCCACTCACACAAATGTCTCTCAACACATAAACACAAACAAGGTAAAGTCATATACATTTACATCAAGTCCACTTAAGAAATTGAACCCCTTCTTAGATGAGTTCGATCTTCTAAGAGTAGGAGGTCGTATACAACACGCAGATATACCTTACAATCAGGCACACCCTATTATATTACCTGCAAAAGATCATATAACGTCTATCATTGTAAAACATTATCACACTAAATTATTACATGCAGGTATTCAATGCACTCTTTATAACATGAGATTGAAATATTGGCCTATTAATGGCAGATGTGAGGTGAAAAAATGTATTCACTCCTGTGTCCGATGCATTAGATACCAGGGCAAGGTCTGTGGACAGCAAATGGCAAGTCTCCCAGCACCTAGAGTGAATTTAACACGTGCCTTCACTCATGTAGGAATCGATTTCAGTGGTGCTATATCTATTAGAAATTCTATGACTAGAAATTGCAAGTATTCAAAGGGATACATATGTTTATTTGTGTGTCTGTCTACTCGTGCCATTCACCTTGAATTGGTGACTGATATGTCATCTCAATCATTTATTTGTGCTCTAAAAAGATTTGTCTCCAGGAGAGGTATACCAACTTGTCTATACACAGATAATGCAACTAACTTTAAAGGTTCCAAAACCGAATTACATGATCTGTACAAAATGTTTAAAAATGAAACTTGTTATAGTAATATACTGGACTATGCATCTGCAAACTGTATAGAATATAAGTTTACAATTCCACTAGCTAGTCACATGGGTGGCATATACGAAGCTGGTATAAAATCAGTAAAATCTTTACTTAAGAAACACTTGTTTAGCACTAAGTTGACATATGAGTTTTTTTATACCATATTAACACAAATTGAAAGTATTCTTAACTCAAGACCTTTATATCCATTAACAGACTTACCTTATGATTTAAATTGTTTAACTCCAGCTCATTTTATCATAGGTACAGCTTTGACTGACCTACCTGAACCCAATTTATTAGACCTAAATGAATCTAGACTTAATATCTATCAGAAAATTATACAAATTAAACAAAAGTTTTGGAAGCAATTTTATTGTAATTACTTGTCGGAACTGCAATCTAGAAATAAATGGTTACAGGTACAAAATAACTTAAAGACTGGTGATCTTATTATAATTAAAGATGAGAATACACCACCCACCTTTTGGCCCTTAGGCAGAGTTATTTCTACCAATAAAAATAAAACTGATGGTTTAGTTAGATCAGCAGTGATTCGCACTTACTACACTTATACTACACACTTATACTAGACCTATTCATAAATTAATTTTATTACCTAATAAACTTGTTCTAAATTAATTAGAATTAAGCTACTATAATTAAGTTGTACTTCTTCGTTACTATTAAGATTTTTCTTTGTTACTATTAAGTATGTAAACTTGTGTGTCAAAATACTGTAATAGTAAAACTAACTTTAAATCTTATTATACTATGTATGTATGTAATACCTATACATCTTACATCTATAGTTGCTTTTGTTAAAAAATCAGTTATTCAATTTTGATGATTGTATAAACTTACTTAATACTCTTATATTATAGTATGTAGCTTTACTTTAAAAATAAGGTGCGAGAATGTTTAGTAACTATTCCTACTACTGTATTGTTGTCTCACTCTTACATAATCTATCTCTCTTCCGTCTGTGTCTCAAAGCAGCACGCTTACCTCTTACTTAAATATCATCAATTTAATTGTCTAAACCTAATACAAAAGTCTGCAACCTATGTAATGTAAACAGTGTTATTAAAGTGCTTATCTCATTATATAGTGTTTGTGTAACAATCAGTTCGTGGTTTTATTTCAAAATACCAAACAGATATACTCTTGGATTATTTCATTATAACTAGCGCGCAAAGCAGAGTCGCGAAGCTTAGTTTTTTCCAAATTGATTAGACGTCGATAAGCGACAGCATAAGAATTTCCAAGTGAATCTGGATTTTTACAGAATGGTAACGCGGTACAATACCTACCACTGGAGTCACGTGACACAGTAGAAGCGTACAGCTGTTCACACTCCAGTTCCGCAGGGCTCATAAAAGATTTTGAAGGTATTTCTTCGATATTCCAAAATTTGTGTAAAGATTCGTCTAAAGACAGAAAACAATGAGAATTATCTATATTTAGCGCGGTCGAAAAATATGAAGCGGTATTTAATTCAGCGAGACTATAATTATTATTAGATAAACTAGCGGGTACCTCACCCATAAGAATGTAACCAAACACGGTTTCAATAGCGGACGGAGCGGTAGGTGAGATAATTTTATTGTGAAGTAATAAATACGGGAACAGTTTTGCCCCTAGAAGCATTTCAACCTCACCAGGTACATGCCATAGTGGGTCCGCGAGCAGTAAATCAAACAAATGTTGCACTGCAGAAGTGTCAACAAGGTGAGATGGTACGCTATCCGTGATACAATCGACAACAAGAGCGGTAATTTTAAAAGAATTAATTTTATTTTTAGCAGTAACTGTAATCTCAACGTAACCTATGATAGGCCGCGAAGAAGTTCCGACACCCTTTAGAAACGAGTTTGAAAGTGGTATAATGTTTAATTGTAGTTTTTTTACAACAGGCGGAAGTAATTATATTATTTTGCGAAGCGTTATCTATTAAACATCTTACAGAAACGTGTTTACAATATTTGTTATCAACGTAGACTCTCGCAGTAGATATAAGTACTGTAGTACGCGGCGTGTTGGTACCTGCGCGAGAGCACGCACACAGCGCCACCTGTTGCGAATTCGCGGAGCTAGTGACAGCGTCATTCGAGACCGATCGAGGCGGCTGAGAGCTGTTTTCTAGATGTAAAAGAGAATGATGCCTTTTGTTAAACGTCCTACAAGTATGAATAGATTTACACTGTGAAGCAGTGTGCGTTAAACTAAGGCAGTTTACACATCCACGTTTGTTTTTAATAAAGTCCAAACGCGAATTTGCTGAGAGTGATTGAAAGGTTGGACAAGTGTAAAGCTTACAATGATCACCTTTATTGCAATACAAACAAGTTTGGTTATTATCACAAGCAACAAAAGTATATACTGTGCTATCACGTGACTGATTGCGAGAAGAATTATTATATTTATTAGGGTTGTTACTCACTAACGCGGTTCGAGATGAAATCTTAACTTGCGATTTTATAAATTCAACGAAATCCGTATAAGTAGGAATTTCCTCATCTCTTTTATGCATTTCGAATAAATGTACGGTAGCGGGGTCCAACTTTCTCAAAGCTAAATTTAACAAAATGAAATCCTTTAAATCGTTAATTTGTAATAGTTCTAAAGCAGAAACAGACGCGTGAAAACTTTCAATGAAACTATTTAAAGATGCGGAATTATTAATTGCGGATTTAATATGTTAGACATGTAATGTGAGCCTAGTGCTCGTTTATCCTGATACTTTTTAACTAAACTGTCCCAGATAGCGGTATAATTATCACCTGACGGAATAATTCCGGCGGTAATTTGCAATGCATTTCCCTTTAAATTACCGATCAGATACTGCACACGTTGAGAATCTGTAAGGTTTAAATTACTATGGATATCTTATTTAAATGATTCATAGAAAACAGGCCAGTTATCAATCCTACCATCAAAGGACGGAATTTGAATCGGTGGGAGTTTGACCGCACCTTTATATTGTTTTACGTTATCATGAGACGCTGACTCGGTCGATGACCTTGAATATTGCGTGGCAATAAGAGAACGTACTCGTTCCACGCGCGTGTAAACACCGTCGAAAGATTTAAAACTGTTATAATCAATTTTATGATCAGGATTTAATTGTAAAGAATAGGTATTTATTTTATCTAAATTGGAACTAAATTCTTGACGACTAACTGAGAGAATCTCTGTGTCCGCCATGAATGTTTCCGCGGAACGAAGCTCAATACTAGACGTATTTACTTAGAAGTTTCATATAATGACGATAAACATTCAAAGATTGCTTGATTTTTAGCTTGAAGTAATTTGACTTCTATTTTAAGAGCTTCCATGTTGGAATATTAACAGAGAATATCGCGGATAAATATGGTATAGCGGGGTAGACTTAGAATAATAATATTTTAAGCGGGTATAACAAAAGAATGCGGTTGAATATAAGTTGTAGGTAAGTTAGTCGAGATAACTCACGATAATAAGCGGTTAGAATGAAAACGTTAAACCTATGCTATTTCAATGCAATAGGAGAAATATTAAGTTGATACAGTAATTCTCAATGAATTATGTATTTAGCGGGAAAGTAAGTACGATAATAAGCGGTTAAAATATTTACCCATGCTATTTAAATGCAATAGGAGAAATATTAAGTTGATACAGTAATTCTCAATGAATTATGTATTTAGCGGGAAAGTAAGTACGAACCACCGACCGTAGGTACGCGTCCAATATGGCGGTTTTACGAACTTTGTATTTTAGGTATTTTGACCTAAATCCTAGGTATGAGACCTATATAATTATGTTGCGGTAAACTTATAAAAGTATAGAAGATCGCTGATTCTTTGAATCCGGGTCGATTGGACCAAAGTTATGGTTATGATGCGGTTAGGTAAATGCGGCTTACGAAGGACCGTATGCGGGAATGTAATTTTGGCTAAGTGAAATATTGACCACACACAGTAATGAGCTGACCAGGGTAGGAAGAAGGTGGTGTGGGACTTACTTGGATATCCTCTGGATGAAGCGCGTTGATGCAAGGACAACATGAGAAGATGTTGCACGTGTGTTGAATCTCTTCCTCTTAGTTGCGGAGCACTTTACTTGGTCTTTATTTTGTCACACGTGTGTTGGCCAACACGGATAATTAATCGTTTTTAGATTTCTAGATATATTAGCAGGTTTTATTATTTTTGTCGCGACGCGGGATTGTAGCTTAGCGGTGGTTTCTTAACGAAGACACAATATGGCGTTTTCTTTCTTCCGAATCACAGCGTATGTGCCGTGATTGGTCGCGGCGAATGCGCCACACTGATTGGCGCGTGCGATGAGCATTTCTTCTCTCTCTGATTTATGGGAATAAGATAGGAGGAAAGGAGATATAGTTAGCTCAAAAACTGCGGTCAAATAAGAATCTGTATTCTAATATGTAAGATGCGTTCGGAAATATGATGATAACAACATATAATATACATTACATTTATATTGATATAATACCATTAGAGGTGCGTTCCGAAATGTGATAGTAGAAAAATTATCTATACTTATAATAAATCTGTAGAGAGGTCAATTCTGTACATGAAATATATTTACAAAATAACTATCAGGGGGTGATTAGGGATCGATACTGATGCCAAAAATGCAATCAGTAAAATTTTTGTCTGTCTGTCTGTCTGTCTGTCTGTCTGTCTGTCTGTCTGTCTGTATAACCGTTATAGAAACCAAAACTACTCGACGGATTTTAACGAAACTTGGTAGGTACAATTATTTTTCATACTCCTGAGCTGGTTATAGTATACTTTTCATCACGCTACAATCAATAGGAGCAGAGCAGTGAAGGGAAATGTTGGGAAAACGGGAGAAGTTACTCCATTTTTTAAGCTTCCGTCGCATGTACAACCTTAATGGTTAAAGCTACACAGAAATCATTTATGACGGAAATGTTCTCCTTAAAATTATATAAAAAATATCCCACGACAGCATATATCTATCTTTTATGGTTGACTCACAATAACACGTGTAACTCCCGATAGCTTAGCAGTTGTAAGCTTTCTGATTATTATTCTGCTCCGAAATTTAAAACCACCACAACTTTGCAATGGAACTCGGCTAATAGTAACCCAGTTGCAACAAAATATAATCGAGGCTCAAATTTTAACAGGTTTCGGTGCAGGAGAAACCGTCTTTATTCCCAGAATTCCCATAATACCAAATAATTTTCCATTCCAATTTAAAAGAACGCAATTCCCAGTATCGGTGTGTTATGCAATGACAATTAATAAGGCTCAAGGGTAGACTTTTCGTGTTGCTGGAGTAGATCTCGGTGTCTGTTGTTTCTCGCATGGTCAGTTGTACGTCACTCTTTCCCGGGTTAGCAGTTCTAGAAATCTTTATATTCACGTGCCGGACGGGTCAACTTTCAACATAGTTTACCTGGAAGCTATGCGCTGAAGTATTTTCGTTCTATAGGTACTTAAGCCTCATGTGAACGTGATCAAAACAATATTACCAATACATTAACTTAATAACACACAAAGAGTTACACGCTGACGGAGTCGCAGGCACAGCTATTAACAATAATATTGTGTGGTTCGGTATTGCGATATTTTTCAACAGTATTATAGATTGACATATTATATTTCCCTACTAAATTACGAAAGTGAATCTGACTGTTACATCAAAATCACTGAACCGTGAGGAAGGACATAGGCTACTTCTTTTTTTACGAAAAACGACGGAAACGTGGACGAAGTCGCGGGCAACGGCTATCTATACTAATAATATAAGGCTGAAGAGTTTGTTTGTTTGTTTGAACGCAATAATCTCAGGAACTACTGGTTCGAATTGAAAAATTATTTTTTAATTAAATAGTCATTTATATCAT
Organism: Tholera decimalis; assembly: GCA_943138885.2. Lineage (NCBI taxonomy): Eukaryota > Metazoa > Arthropoda > Insecta > Lepidoptera > Noctuidae > Tholera > Tholera decimalis. The sequence continues at coordinate 45,642,512 of OW964559.2, forward strand.
TACGCTAAGGCCAATAGGAGCGGAGCGCCAATGAAGAATGCTTCAAAATCGGGATTAAATTTAACGTTAGCCCAAAGTAACTATTCCACGCGGACGAAGTCGCGGGCAAAAGCTAGTAAATTAAATAAAACTTGCGCAAGCAACATGCTTCTTAATGCTGATAAATGCAATCACGTACATTTGTCTAGAAAAAAAAGGACCTTACTTTCGTTATTACAAAATTAATGACCAAATTATTAAAGAGAAGGAAGTTATTCGTGATCTAGGTGTTTACATTGACAATAAGGTTCGGTTTTATATTTACGTCGATAAAATTGCTACTAAAGGGTTTAAGATGTCGGGTTTCATTCTGCGTAACAGTAAAAAATTTAAACGCCTTTCAGTTAAAATTGCTATATTCAACCCAATAGTCAGGTCAGGTTCAGAATACTGTAGCAATGTCTACATACACTCACAACATAAAAGTCGTTTAAATCAGCGCAGAAAAGATTTCTTAGGCACTCGTTATATCTTTAGATCTTGGCTCTTATGCAATTTGGGCAGAGCTGCAGCTCTTGCTTGAAACATTTCAATCTCATGAGTCTCTAAAATCGCCGTATGATATTAGATAAAGAATCACATTAATTGCTCGCCGTTACTTAGTCTGATAAACATAAATGTGCCTTACAAACTACCTCGTATATCGGTTACTTCGTCCTAAGGGTTTTAAAACCAGTCTGGATAATTTTTCCACCCTTAACAGAATGCAGGTTCAATATAGTCGCTTGGCATCCTTACCTAGTGTTGAAATTGATATATCTTATTCCTTATACAAATTCAATTCTATCTTATATAGAGCATTTTTACAAAACACAAAGAGTATTTTGTTGCGTATTTTCTTTTGTCTTTCCACGTATATCAAGTCATATTTTTTAATTCTTAATTATTTAACTGTTCATTCGTCTCACAATATGTGAAATGCTTTGTTGATACTAAAGCAATACCTTTAGCAATTAGTACCATCTAGCCAGCTAGCCATCGCAATGTTAGTAAGTTATTTTTGTTTTGTTTTTTCTCTGTTTTTACATGTATTGTTTAATGTATGCCGTGGCAGCATTTAATTAAGGCTACACTATGTTTTATAATAATATTGTAATTTTAACATGTTTATTGGTGTATGCTTTGTTGGTTGCTCTTAAATAAATGAATAATAATTTATCTTCTAGCTCTATTACGAAGGTAACTGTACTTTTTTGACTGAATGTACCTAACATTCAGTTAAAAAAGTATCGGGAATGTGTGACTTGTTTATGGGCTCTTTTCATAAAAATATTATTTTTGTTGTTACATTAGCACAACTGTTTTCCATTTTGGCCCATTCAAGTTTGTATTTTCTGTCTCACGAGTCGATCCATGCCATTTTAAATAATCACTTGAATATGAAACATGCGGCTCGGCTAGTCCCAAAAGACCTGAGGACATGCTAGAATGAATTTGACATGCAAACTAGTCAACAAGCTTCGGTGTGGATACCTACATTACGTAACTACTAATGATTCTCGCGCTTTCGAGTTTATGAATATTTTTTTAATAATTTGAAAACTGTATGTTTCGATACTAATACTGATGGGTAACCGTCCTGCCGCGGAAAAACAACCATTTAAATTTCATGCTGTATAAAGAGTATTATAAGGCCCGATTAGTGGAAAGAAAATTCTTGAATTCTACACCACAATAATGCGCCTTGGCCACATTGAAGTAATATGTACTACGTAATGTCACAGTGTTAGTCAATTACGTTGGGCTGCAGTCGAGGATGCAAATAAGACTGACACAATTTACTTAATTAAATTTAATTAATATAAAAATTACATTTAATTCGCTAAAACTAAGTTACGTGACAGTTGTTCGATGTGAGAAACAAGAGTGCACTAAACACAAAATTCACATTAATCACTGCTATTGAACAGTCTTCGATCCCACGCTATCGGAATACTGAGAAGGCGAATCTCATGGTGCACCACACAGCGCGGTGTTAGTCATTTTTAACCGACTTCTAAAAAAGGAGGAGGTTCTCAATTCGGATGTTTGTATTTTTTTTTTTTTTTTTTTTTTTTTTTTTTTATGTTTGTCCACGCATAACTCCGTCGCTTGCCAACCGATTTGAAAAATTCTTTTTTTGTTGGAAAGGGTATACTTCCCAAATGGTCCCATGAAAATTTTATCGAAATCGGACGAGCCGTTTCTGAAAAATCAAAAAAAAGTCGAAAAAAATAATTTACCTTGATGATCTTTTCGTTTACTCTGCATTGTGTTTTTTGTTCGCGCATAACTCCGTCATTTACGAATCGATTTGGAAAATTCACTGACCCACTAAAAAGCGCGAAAATAAAAACTTTTTTGCAAAAAATAAAACCGACTTCCATATCAAAACACTACAAAGCCAAAAATAATTTTAATTTCGGAAGGCGGTGTGAAAAAAAAAAGAAAATACAAAACCAATAACACCGACTACCGAAATTAAAATTATTTTTGGCTTTGTAGTGTTTTGATATGGAAGTCGGTTTTATTTTTTGCAAAAAAGTTTTTTCTTAGGAATATGTGGCGTCGTAAGTAGCAACATAACAAGTCTATGACAAATGGCGTCCACCAAATATTTTCTTCAAATTAAATTTAAAAATGACTATCTAGTTATTCACCGATGAGAAGGTATTCCTCTGCACTTCGCCGTATTAGTTGAATTATTAGTGCAATATCATAAAATACACTATGGCATATTTAATGCGTTAGAACGTTCTTTTCGTATAAAACAAAAAATGACCTATGCGCTCCAGATCTGGCAAACGTCTAAGTGAAGTGCGGCCAATTGACCGCACTTGAACGGAACGCAGTAGTGATGTGTGGTGACTTCTCTAGTACGTAGTACATATTACCTCAATGCTTGGCTATCATAGTGAACGAACTTTTGACCAAAAGCTCAATATACACGTATACTATCGAGCAATCACCTTACTCACCAGGTATGGCACTAGTCGACATTTTAATTTTTCTTAAACTGTAATACCACTTGGTAATTATAGTATTACCAAGGTCTATAACATCTCATCATCATCATCTATTATTGCTCTATTAACATATCTCCAATAGTCATTGACTGGTTTCGTAGTTACCTGTTTGGCCGCTGGCAACGTATTTGCATGGATGAGTCCTGCTCTTCTTGCCATGGTGTAGTACTTCAGCCGGTGTTCCTCAGGATGGCGTTTTATCTCCTTTACTCTTCGCGATATTTATAAATTCTATTTCCAAAAAACTTCAGTTCTCTTACCATCTTTATGCTGATGATTTGCAGATTTACAGACAAGCTCCCTATACAGCATACTTATATTGATATCATGAACCAGGATTTGGCTTCTGTTTGCAAATGGAGTGAAGCACATGGTTTGTAGGTTAACCCGTCAAAGACCCAGGTCATTGTGGTTGGTAGTTCCAGGTTGGCACCTAAGATAAAATGCGCGCAGCTTCCTCAGGTTATTTTCAACGGCACTGCTGTTCCATTAAGCGAGAAAGTTAAGAACCTTGGGGTTTGGGTTGACAAATATTTTTCTTGGGATCCCCAATTACAAGAAGTCAGTCGCAAATTATTTGCTTCTGCCTATTCCTTAAAACGGTTGTGTAACTTTCTACCAACTGCTACTAAAATTGCGCTAACACACTCTCTTTTACTCCCCATCCTAGACTACGCTGATGTCAGCTATCTTGATCTTACTGAACCACAATTTGATAAACTTGAGCGACTCCAAAATGTTTGCATTACATTTATATTTGACTTGCGCAAATATGATCACGTATCCAAATTTCGTGCGAAATTCAAGTGGCTTCCAATACGTCTTCGCCGGAACTTACACATTTTGTCTCTGCTTTACAGTGTGCTGTTTAATCCTAAAACCCCCACTTATCTTTAAGAACGATTCAAGTTCTTTCATGACACACATGCAAAATCTCTAAAGTCATCAGAAAACTTAAGGCTTGCGGTACCGAGTCACGCCACTAATTTCTATGGTAAGTCGTTCGCAGCTCAAGCAGTACGGCTGTGGAATGCTCTACCCGTGTCAGTAAGACAAGCACAAACCGTATCTTATTTCAAAAACTTAGCAAAAGATCTTTATCTCTCTTCTTAAATTGTTGTTATTATGTATGTCTTTGTTTCTTTTTTTAATATTTATATGTATATATACGTTTTGAGAACGTTATTTATTGTTTTTCTATTTTATATAGATAAATAGTACACCGTGGACTACCCGCGTATTTATTTTCTCCTTCTGTGTCAAATCCATCCAAAGGTTGTCTGTAAAAGATCGCTATTAGCGATAAGACCGCCCATTGTATCACCCTTTTTAGGGTTCCGTAGCCGAATGGCAAAAAACGGATATATAGTTTCGATATGTCTGTCCGTCTGTCTGTCTGTCTGTCCGTCCATCCGTATGTCACAGCCATTTTATTCCGAAACTATTAAGACTATACATGTGAAACTTAATAGGTAGATGTATTCTGTGAACCGCTTTCCGATTTTAAGAAAAAAATTAAAAAACATTTAAAATTAAGGGGGGGTCCCCATACGTGGAACTAGAACTGAAATTATTTTTTTTTCATGAAACCTTTGCGTGTGTGGTATCTATAGACAGGTCTGGTCTGCAGAGTGCGGGCGAGTAACAACAGCATTCTGTTGACTGTGGCGGAGAGATTAAACTCTCCTTTCATGATGCACTTTATGGGAATGACTATCAACCGGGGCACGTTTCCCATAAATTGATGGTCCTTCCCATAAAGCTAGTTATAATTTTATTTGTTAATATTATGTACTAACCCTAGCTTAAGCAGTATACTAACACATCTATGGATTTTTAATTATCTGAAATAAAGAATTTGAATTTGAATTTAAAAATGATATAAGGTTTTCTAAAACCACTTTTTCATAAAGTCAATCGTTTAAAAGATATAAGCTTCCAAAGTGGTAAAATGTGTGTGGGGGGGACAAATGTGTGTCGTCCCCCCTCTAACTTCTATAATAATTGAGTGAAAAATCTAAAAAATATAATTCTGTAGATCTTAATGTAAACTTTCAACCAAAATTGGTTTGAACGAAATCGGGTCAGCAGTTTTTGAGATACAGCATATTTTCTAATACCGCAAATATAACTTTGTAATTCATACAAACACTATGAAAAACAAAGTTATTTAGCGTAGTTGTAAAAATTGCAAAAAAACTAGTTTTAAGAAATTTTTAAGTTTTTTTTTTCAAATAAATATATAAAATTATACTTATTATAGTTACTACGGAACCCTTCATGGGCGAGTATGACTCGCACTTGGCCAATTTTTAGTTGTTAAGTCCATAGTAGTGTATAATTGAGGTTCCTGGATCTCTGATCCAATTCCACACTTGTGTCACATAAACAATCAGTCAATCGATCAATATTTTGTATTATTTTGTGAACTAGACAGTCAGTCAATCACAATTTCTATCATTCATTACATCAACATTCAAATATTATTTCATACTTTCTATTCTAATTGATTATTTTTATATTCAATAAACTCAGTCTTTTACATGTGTGTTTGGTTTCGAGTATCTAATATTAATTTACTTAGCAAAAATTAGATACTTGATCTGTTCAATGCAACTATGATCTCACAAATGGACGAGCATTGTTGCTACGTGATATTTATACCACAATGTTTGCTTTGATGACTAGCAGATTTTTTTCAAATGAACATTATTTGGTGAATTATGTTAAAATAATGAAAATATACTTAGAGTCTTACAGGTGATTTAATTTTACAGCTTCTGTAATGAAACTACGTTATTGCAATGAATAAGCAAGTATTTATTAGTTCATATAATAACAAATTAAATAAATAAAATAATTACAATTAATTAAACAAAATAATTAGGAATTAACAGATGCAGTAGGTGATCCAGGTGCTTCTAGGTGATCCGTTTTTTCTTTTACAAGGATTGATAAAAAGTATTATTTAAATACGGTAGCATGTCTTTGACACGTAAGTAGATGTTATCAGTGTCAATGCTCTTCACAATATGCTGAACACATATTTCGGCACTGCACTGGCACATAGAATTACTTTCAAATTGGTTTGCATCGTAAATTTCGAACCGTATAACTTTTGTGCCACCGGTCGAAACCGTTTTGTAAAAACTTATCAACTCCTTATTATTATTTGTATTTGTATTTGAAGCAAATGGGTTTCGTTGTTGTTCTTCCTCATCCAAATAATTTACGACTTTATCAATCACATCATGTTCTATCATTAACGGAGGTGAAGTCGGTGAATAAACCCAACTCGGTATCTGAAACAGAATACATTATTTTTTATTTTCTTTGCACTTCATGAATAAAGTTTAACAAATCGTTCAAAAAATAGTACCTATTATCAAATAATATATTTCCACACACGGCTGCATATAGTATAAGCAGACCTCTCACTGTACGGAAAATGTATAGCTTGATATGTAGCCGTGTGTACCTAATTGCTGGTTTCTAACTTGGCTACAAATCAGAACCCAAGCCCTTTGACAAATAGCACCACTTATCAACCACTCTACCAACGTAACTATTCTCGTGGTTTGTATAAACTAAAACTTTAATAATAACTTAGTTTAAAAAATAATAAAAAAGCTACCCTATATCTCATAAAAGGTCTACATAATATTTTAAATTCGTGTGATGGAGGAGTGATGGAATTGAGCGTAAAATACATTATAATTATTTATTGCAAGCATTGCACTATTCAAGTCAATAATCTAATGTTTGGCTCTGTCATTAAATCAAGTTAAACTTTGCAATAAAATCAAATATAAAACAAAATAATTAAATTAATACTCACCGCCATAATTATTACTCGTTGATTACTGGCGCTTGATGGTAGGAAACTAAATAATATTTGAATTTTTAAGATAATTTATCCTTTTTATAGGATTCTAATAAATAATTTTGAATGACTATAAAGTTCAAAATTGCTGTGAAAATATTAGTATCAGTAGTCAGTGTACTTTATATATTCGAGACAATACGATGCTCTACAGTTTCAGATTACAATTGAATGCATTCCATAATATAAAGCCACTGGTAAATAGACAGCGGTGCGGTGCGATAGCGTCGCTGTGACGTTTAAACGCTAGGGAGTGCCTGGATAGATACGATACACTAGTTTAACTTCATAGAAACTGGCCTAAACAACGCTATTATTATTCTGTGTCCACATCATGTATGACCGCGCTCATACAGATTTGAACAATACAAAACGTCACCGCAAAGCTACCACACTGGATCGCTATCTGTGAACTGGTGACTTAAAAGTCAATACACAGAAAGTGGCATCACCCAGAGCGCAACCTAAGGCCCCCTGTTAACGAGAAAATTTCTACCCGGGCCGGCGCCGCACAGTGGTCTGGAAATCGAGCTCCATACTCATAGAAAATTAAAGTAAAGAATTAAAAAAACAAAAATTGTAATGGCTCTGGTATACCTCCCTTTACATAATATTAACGTATGGATGATACAAGTCACACTACACGTGAGAAAAAAAAGATTTATGTTTTTTTTGTATGGGAGAAAACACTAAAAGTACGTTTTTTCGAAACATAATGGAACTGTTAGGCTGCTGCTCACAGGAGCTATATTCCCATACACGGCGATCAAGATGACATACAATTCATATACCTTTAGGCACCGCTTCGCACGTAGCAAATTTATGAAATTTTGAATTGTTGAAATGTGATTTTTCGATTTTTTGCCGTGGTTAAATATCGTTGCCGATCGATTAACTTATATTATAGTTAGGTTTAGCCTGCTAATGTCTTTTATGATGACAATCATTAAAAAAGATATTGATTGTATAGGTTTTTTTGTCCATTCCAAGAACTACTTAACTCATTTGTTAATTACCGTGATTAAGGTTGAGATATAATTAGATACTAATGACATGAGCATTAATGTAATGCAACTTTGGGTATCGCTATGCACGTAGCAGTTTTTGAGGTCATGAATTTTAAGTACGTGGTTTTTCCGATCGCTTTATAAACATTCATTTTAAAAGAAAAAAATGCGTAGTAATTAATTAATTTTTTCAAAGAATATAAAGTTAAAAATCTCGAAAAAATAAACGATATTGTAGAAATAATTAAATAATTTTTATTATAAAATTATACTTATATCAAGACATTGCAACAAAATACATCTATAATATTATGATCCATTACAAATATCTACAGCAGGACAACAAAAATAAATAACAAAGCCAGTATTAAAATTATAAAAATAGGTAAATACCTCAAATAGTAGTAAAATAAGCATTAGTTCATTCATTACTATTTTAGCGGTCTTTTACCACTATTACAACTCTGACTACTACATTTAATTATAATTATTTACATATTTTTGACTACTATCTATAGTAAACATAAAAACTACTGCTAACAGACAGTATCTTCGCCTTCATCAGAGTCCTCTAAACCGGAGTCCCTAATTAACGCACTAACATTAACATCGACAAATTCAATGTTCTCTTTGTCTACATCTGAATCGTCACTAATGAGAAGAGGTCTCATATCATCAGTGACGGCTCTTTTTGTGGATACGAAAGTCCACAGGTCTTATGCTGGACAGATAAGGATCTGATGATACAAGGAGAGCATTGAAAATGTCTTCGTTTGTCGCTTTACGGCAAAATTTGCTTGAATGGTGTTCTCGGATTTTTTTGAAATCTTTGTTTCTGGCTTCCGCTGCCTCTTCAGTTAATTTGCCAATGGCCATAATATTGAAGTGTTTGATAACTTCAGCACCATGCATTAAAAGTTTGTGGACACTCGAAGGCATGTAATACCAGCCATAGAGCTCCACGTACATTTCTGCAGTAACGTGTGCAAAGTTTGCAAATGCGTCAATATTTATAGGCTCCCCACTGGCTAATACACGCAAAAGTGTTGAAAATCTTTGGATAAAACAGGAATTCAATCCTGTGATAGCTGCGGTTTTCGCAGGATCACAAAAAATTCCTAGCTGTGTTCCCATCATTTGTAGTTCCCGAACCTGAAACAAAACAAAAATTCTTGACTCTGTGCAGGAAAAAGATGTAAATGAATAATGTTACTTGAAAAAATGTAGATTTAAAAGTTATTTCATCTCACCTTGTTTGACGATGTCTACCAGGAGGCCCATTTCATCACGGAACTTCTGCTGTATAATTTGTTTTCTAATCTTCAATGACTCTTTACTGCTTGCATCTCTGGCTTGCCATGTTTTAAAGTCCAGTCTGTATGAAATATGGAGAAGGCACTCCATACACCTGATCCAAGCATGAAGAGTAGATAACCCCTACTTGAACATTTCTGTTGAAACCGGTTTTCTGAAAATAAAATGGTTAAATTAATAAAAAGAATATAAATATTGAAGTACTGCAGTGACATTAATTAATTAAATTATTGAAAACTCACTTTGAGATCTTCTCCAACTTATGCATTTCCGAAGGAGTAGCTTTACATATATCACATGTCTACGATGAGGTATTTGATAGCTGTGAAATGATTTTGCCATCTACCATGGTCATAAGCATTGAGTGCTTTACAACATGGCTTCCCATAATAGAAGGCTGCAGTGCTTCAATCTCAGCCTCAATCAAAGCCTGTTCTTCCACGATGTTTAACTTGTTTTCGTTTGAAAACTTAAAATAAATAGGTCTGCAAAACATGGTGGAAGATGGCTTTGGATTCTCTCATACCTTTTCATCACCACAACCATGCGCAGAGGCACAAAAGAACACATGAAAATACTGGAATCGTCTTCGTCTGCCATAGTTTGCTTATATAAACTTTGCCCTGAAGCACCATCAAAGCCCCACTTGCATATAAGTGTCAACTCTTTGCCATCCAGCGAAGATTCCACACGTAAGAATTTTCCAAGCCTAGTCACAGTTTTGTCCAAAATTGCTTGAAGCTTTACGTTTACCTCTCTTTCCGTGATGTCAATGGTATCTTTTGGGGGGTAGCAGTCCTTCTTCGCCGCAGTATAAGAAGGATACAGTGGTATTCCTTCTTCTTTTGCACAAGATCTTATTGTTATATACTGCCACTTCGAAAGCTTCAATGAGGTCAAAATACCTAAAGCTTTATCAGCGGAATATATAGGCACAGTTTTCTTTGTATTTAACAATTTCTTTATCTTTGTAGCCTCTTCGGGATGCTCCAATACCAGTTTAATGATATCTGCTACATTCTTGTTTTGTGCTTTCAAACCAGTTGCATGAGCAAGGCTTTCAGTGCTATGCGTTAGGAGCTCTTCCACTCTCCTTCTCTTCTGTAGTGGGCTTAGCTCCACGAATGGTTTTCTCGGCGTCACAACTGATGTCGATGTTCCAACACTGCACGTCTCCGGTGTGTAGGATGTTGATGCACCCTCATTTACACCAAAGTCGGAACTGGAACATAGTTGTTGCTCTAGGGACACTACAGAAGTAGTCATTTTTTTCCTCACGACCTCAGGCCATTTGATGTTCTCTTGCAGCCATGTCATATACTTTTTTATATATGTATGTCTCGTACGATTACACGAGATCCATTTCTTCCTCAAGTTACTCACATAACTCTGACAGAATTGTTTCATTTTCCGACAATTCAACAGTATTCTCATAAGCTTCAAATAAAATATTGGGCTGTGAAAAACTACTGTTGTTTGCCACAAACATGAAAATATCCAAATTGGTACCAAAACCTTCCATCACAACACAATAACAAATAGGTATAAGGTAATAAGTTAGCACGCACAGGTACTGAGAGCTACTGATAAAATTAGATTCAAATGTCCTGTTTTTATACAACTACCCTAATTATCGTTCGCTATTCTCTAATTAGTTACCTATATTACAGACATTAGAATTGTATCGTGACTAGGGCCCATTTGGCCCCGCTAGAGCTAGTTAATGCTCATTTCATTAGTATCTAATAATATCTTAACCTTAATCACGGTGATTAACAAATGAGTTAGTTCTTGGAATGAAATAAAAAAAAACCTATACAATCAATATATTTTTCAATGATTGTCATCATAAAGGTCATTAGCAGGCTAAATCTAACTATAATATAAGTTAATCGATCGGCACCATCATTTAACCACGGCAAAGATTTGAAAAATCACTTTTCGAAAATTCAAAATTTCAAAAATTTGCTACGTGCGAAGCGGTGCCTAAAGGTACATGAATTGTATGTCATCTTGATCGCCGTGTATGGGACTATAGCTCGTGTAATCAGCAGCCTAACAGTTCCATTAAGTTTCGAAAAAACGTACGTTTAGTGTTTTCTCCCATACAAAAAAAAACATGAATCTTTTTTTTCTCACGCGTAGTGTGACTTGTACCATCCATACGTTAATATTATGTAAAGGGAGGTATACCAGAGCCATTACAATTTTTGTTTTTTTAATTCTTTACTTTAAGTTTCTATGGAGCTCGATTTCCAGACCACTGTGCGCCGCGGCCATTTCGGTGAATAGCGTTGTTGAATAATTTTAATTTTATATTTTCTAAAGTCCAAATTGTATACTGTAAAAGGCAAAGATAATCTTCATAAAATTGTCTTGATGATGAAATTACTTTCGAACGCAAATATTAATATGGCCGCATAATAATAATACTACAAAGTCATGCCTTATTTTTTAAATATTTTCTTTACATAATTTGCCTTATTCTGGATTATTTATAAAAGTTAGATATGTAGTACCGCGGACTTTTTTTTTTTAGATCTACATAAACCCTACGTTTTTGTAGTACATGATCTTTACGTATATCTCAGCATTTCGCCAGCTCACGCGATTATAGTAATTTAGCGGCATATTTTCATCCGACTTACTTCACCAATACCTTTATTTTAGGAAAACCGAGAGGAGTAACGTAATATTAGATAGCCTATAGCCTTCCTCATGAAACTGCTTATCACAATCAGAAAGAATTTTTGAAATCCACTCAGTACTTCCGAAGATTAGCGCTTTCAAGCAAACAAACAAACAAACAAACTTTTCCGCTTTATAATATTAGTATAGATTTTACGGATTTATGTCGGTTGGTTAGGATTGCCTTTCAAGCGTCGATACGTATTTTTAGGGTTCCGTAGCCGAATGGCAAAAAACGGAACCCTTATAGTTTCGACATGTCTGTCCGTCTGTCTGTCTGTCCGTCCGTCCGTATGTCACAGCCATTTTATTCCGAAACTATTAGGACTATACATGTAAAACTTGGTAGGTAGATGTATTCTGTGAACCGCTTTCCGATTTTAAGAGAAAATTTAAAAAATATTTAAAATAAAGGGGGCTCCCCATACATGGAACTGAAACTGAAAATATTTTCTTTCATGAAACCTATACGTGTGTGGTATCTATAGACAGGTCTTTAAAAATGACATTAAGGTTTCTAAAATGACTTTTCATAAAGTTAATCGTTTAAAAGATATACGCTTCCAAAGTGGTAAAATGTGTATCCCCCCCCCTAACTTCTATAATAATGAAGTGAAAAATCTAAAAAAACCATATGTTGTAGATCTTAATGTAAAATTTCAACCAATATTGGTTTGAACGAGATCGAGTCAGCAGTTTTTGAGATACAGTATATTTTCTAAAACCGCAAATATAACTTTGTAATTCATACAAATACTGTGAAAAACAAAGTTATTTGGCGTAGTTGTAAAAATTGTAAATAATCTGGTTTTAAGAAGTTTGTAAGATTTTTTGTTTTTTTTTTCAAATAAATATATTAAGTATATTATATTTATTATAGTTACTACGGAACCCTTCATGTCCGACTCGCACTTGGCCAATTTTTCTATTTTAAGTTACGTTTTTCCGGTTCGTTTATTATTATTTTTAATTGTCACTTCTCACATACTTACATTGCACCTACCAAGCTACCAGTACCACACTATCTTTTCATCTCTCTTATTTGACTGATAGAGAATGCCTATGGGATTAAGTTCGCCTTTGTGCATGAAATGTAAATCTATAGGTAGGTACTAATATTACAAAGCGGAAAAGTTGGTTTGTTTAAATTAAGAGGAGGCTCCCTAAATTGTATGTAATTTTGTGTTCATATTCTGAAACAATCACGCATACAATCAAAATGTAACTTTAGTATATGATTTATTGGGTCTTTTTCTTTCCATGTCTAGACCAGTTAAGTACGTAATTGGAAGAGAGATTAACAAATTCTACACGGGCGGGGGTTGGGGCAGTCCCGATGGAAGTGGGCCCCCAAGCACGAGAAGCACAAACGGCGTGCGTTGACAATGCGGCGACGGGCACTTACGTGCAAATTCAAAAAGGCCGAGCAACGTGCCATGACATGCCCCGTGGCCTTACAAAAGTCGCAATCATGAGGACTCCGGGCGCCAGCAAAACGGGGGGCGGGGCGAACATCGACAGGCCCCCTAGCCCTAGTCCGTCCCTGGTCTCTAGGCCGAGAAGGTAGTGGGCGTGACCCCGTGGCGCCACGAGTGTTATCCAAAAACCGACACTCGTCTTCCAAAAATTTGAGGAGGTCGTCAAAGGGGGGAAGATGGGTGGCACTGTCTCCACCATACTTCTGCTCAAAGTGGGACCTCAACTACGCAGGGAGCAACTGCAGCACTATGTGCACCAACAAGTAGGACCAATGTTCCACCGGTAACTGCAAGCGTCGCAAGGCGTGGGTCGCTGAGACCAACGGGTTCAGCAAGTCAGTGCGCAACGCCGACGTGCTGGCAATGGCCGGTAGCCCCAAAATCTGGCCGATGTGCACATCAGCCAGGCAGCGCTTGTTCTGATACCGTCGGGAGAGAAGCTTGTAGTGTGTAGAACCTAAGTAAAGGAGTCGTAATAAACGATTGGTAGCGTTTACACGTGTTTTGATTGTCTTCCCGCAACCCATACACGTCATGGCGACCCTGCCATGCGCGAGCGCCGCGTCAGCGTCTGGCTCGTTGCTGGGTATCGAGTAGCGGGCGAATAGTGCAACTCAGCGCATTCCTGTGTGCCTCGGTGCACTGAATTAGAACGCTTTGAATATACTCACACGTACTTCGGTCGACAAACGAAAATATATTAGAATACTAGCTTTTGCCCGCGACTTCGTCCGCGTGGAATAGTTACTTTGGGCTAACGTTAAATTTAACCCCGATTTTGAAGCATTCTTCATTGGCGCTCTGCTCCTATTGGCCTTAGCGTAATGATATATAGCTATAGCCTTTCTTTATAAATTTACTATTTAATTAAAAAATATTTTTTCAATTCGAACCAGTCGTTCCTGAGATTATTGCGTTCAAACATACAAACAAACTCTTCAGCCTTATATTATTAGTACTAGCTTTTGCCCGCGACTTCGTCCGCGTGGAATAGTTACTTTGGGCTAACGTTAAATTTAACCCCGATTTTGAAGCATTCTTCATTGGTGCTCCGCTCCTATTGGCCTTAGCGTAATGATATATTGCCTATAGCCTTTCTCTATAAATTGACTATTTAATTAAAAAATAATTTTTCAATTCGAACCAGTAGTTCCTGAGATTATCACGTTCAAACAAACAAACAAACACTTCAGCCTTATATATTAGCATAGATAGCTGTTGTCCGCGACTTTGTCCACGTTTCCGTCGTTTTTCGTAAAAAAAGTAGCCCATAGGCTACTTTTAACCGTGAGGAAGGACATATCCTTCCTCACGGTTCAGTGATTTTGATGTAACACACAGATTAACTTTCGTAATTTAGTAGGGAAATATAATATGTCAATCTATAATACTGTTGAAAAATATCGCAATACCGAACCGCACAATATTATTGTTAATAGCTGTGCCCGCGACTCCGTCAGCGTGTAACTCCTTGTGTGTTATTAAGTTAATGTATTGGTAATATTGTTTAGATCACGTTCACATGAGGCTTAAGTACCTATAGAACGACAATACTTCAGCGCAAAGCTTCCGGGTAAACTATGTTGAAAGTTGACCCGTCCGGCACGTGATCATAAAGATTTCTAGAACTGCTAACCCGGGAAAGAGCGACGTACAACTGACCATGCGAGAAACAACTGACACCGAGATCTACTCCAGCAACATGAAAAGTCTGCCCTTGAGCCTTATTAATTGTCATTGCATAACACACCGATACTGGGAATCGCATTCTTTTAAATTGGAATGGAAAATTATTTGGTATTATGGGAATTCTGGGAATAAAGACGGTTTCTCCTGCACCGCAACCTGTTAAAATTTGAGCCTCGATTATATTTTGTTGCAACTGGGTTACTTTTAGCCGAGTTCCAATTCAAAGTTGTGGTGGTTTTAAATTTCGGAGCAGAATAATAATCAGAAAGCTTCGAACTGCTAAGCTATCGGGAGTTACTCGTGTTATTGTGAGTCAACCATAAAAGATAGATATATGCTGTCGTGGGATATTTTTTATATAATTTTAAGGAGAACATTTCCGTCATAAATGATTTCTGTGTAGCTTTAACCATTAAGGTTGTACATGCGACGGAAGCTTAAAAAATGGAGTAACTTCTCCCGTTTTCCCAACATTTCCCTTCACTGCTCTGCTCCTATTGATGGTAGCGTGATGAAAAGTATACTATAACCAGCTCAGGAGTATACAATACAATACAATACAATACAATACTAAGTTTATTGACCATAAGTTTAGGTTACAGTACACCGGTAATACAGATTTACATAGTAAATAGTATAGGGCACAATCACTTACGTTCAACTACACTAAGTTAGAACTTATCTATAACAATGCTACGTGGGTGGGGAGTAGAAGACAGTTAAGTTATAATAATGCTATCACAAGTAAAGCAATGGTTTACATACTTGATAAAATCATAAATGCCCAATGACGGTATACAGAGAAAAGTTCTTTACCTCCCGTTCTAGTCAAGGACTGTGTTACGGCAAGGTAAGATTCTCGCTCATGGAATAATAGTCATAATGTAAACACTTTAAGACACTTTTTACCAAATACATTTGTTTTGCTGTGAATCATAGATGACTATAACGAGTTACAAGCTTAGCGTAAACAAGTAGTATATGCATAGAAATCAGACAATGCAATTATTACTAACGTTATTTCAATGTAAACAAAGTGTTTTCAGAAAACAATATTTGTTTGGAATTTATAATAAGACAATTATGTTAAAAATAAAATAACAGAAAAAAGGTCTTTCTAAAACTAAAATAATAAAATTAAAATTAAGAGCTAGCTAAAGTTGTAATTTTTTATAACTTGAAAAGTATCCCTTTCCTATATATATATAATTTTGTACTATATTTACTATACGTATGTATATGTATATATTTATAATACAAATAATGTTTGTGTACATATCTTCAATTTATAATGATTACTTTTTAGTGCATATATTTATATATATTACTTACATATATTCGTATGTTTTTATTGTTTATATCAACTTATTTAGTACTTATCGGTGTTCAATAAAATATATATTTATAAATAAATAATTACTGACATATTTGTATAAGTTTTTCAGTCTGTTCATAATCCAGATTACTCAGAAACTCATCCAGAGCCCTTCTACATACAAATCTCGTCGTATCTTTAAGAGGTTTAATTTTACTTATGCGATTGTACAATAGAGGAGCCAAGAAGTAAGAGAAACACTGTGCAAAAGTGGTTTTGCATGCTGGGACGTCATAAACCTCATGCACTCTTCTGAGAGATTTGGAAACAGGTTTTTCGTATAAATGTTGTCTCAGGACTATTTTTTTGATAAAGAGTTGGCGAATATTTAGGACTTCAAACTCTTTGTACAACGCAGTTGTAGGATATCTAAATTTTTTTAAATTAACCACTTTTAGAATACATCTATGAGCCCTTTCTATTTTTATAAGCGTACTTTTTCTAGCACCACCCCAGGCAGAAATACCATAAGTTACTATCGATTGGCACAGTGCAAAATAGACAGTTTTGTTCGTAGCTTTGTCTTTTAAGTTTCTTATTTTTTTTAAAAATCGGTATAAGTTTACGAATGCGAGATTTTAGATTATGAATATGTTGTTTCCAATTTAAATTTTCATCGATCTCAATTCCAAGGTATTTTATACTTTTACTAGGAGATAAGACAGGGCACCCGCAAATACGCAAGTATGAAAAATAATTGTACCAAGTTTCGTTAAAATCCGTCGAGTAGTTTTTGTTTCTATAACGGTTATACAGACAGACAGACAGACAGACAGACAACAAATTTACTGATTGCATTTTTGGCATCAGTATCGACCCCTAATCACCCCCTGATAGTTATTTTGTAAATATATTTCATGTACAGAATTGACCTCTCTACAGATTTATTATAAGTATAGATTATTATAAATATAGATAATGGGAAAATCTTTTTCAAAAACGGAAGAAAAGGAAGTAATAATTGCACAAAATGGGTCGGCAGGAAATATTACGGCTGTAGAAAACCACGTTCAGCTAAATAATATATTATTAGCATCGGTCTTGATAATTATCGCCGTTGCAGCAATCATAATTATTTGGAAGAAGCTAAAGAACAAGCAGAAGAAATGGATTGGAAAACATGTAGAAAACGAGTTGATAAGAAAAATGCGTTTGCGGTTGTCGGGAAGGCGAGAACGTGAAGAAAGAAATGAAAATGTGTAAATATCGTATTAGTGCGTAGTGAAAAGTGTAAAAGTGTATTTAGGGAGTGATTGAAATAATCCAACTGACTTTCAACATCCACCGTGGACATTAAATAAAATTTCGCAGACCAGTTCAAGAAGAACCTTATTAATGGACGATTAAGTACCTATAAATATACGACCTTGTTATTTTTACTTATGTTAAAATTTTGTGTTACTTTGTATTTTACAGCAACTTACAGGTAGATTATATCGGAATGTCACGTGGAAATTATAAAAAAGGGATATATCATAAACTACTCGTCCAAAGGCCAACCTACCAGGTATATATCTATACTAATATTATAAAGCTGAAGAGTTTGTTTGTTTGTTTGCTTGAACGCGCTAATCTCAGGAACTACGGTTCTGATTTGAAAAATTCTTTCAGTGTTAGATAGCCCATTTATCGAGGAAGGCTATAGGCTATATATCATCACGCTACTGTAAGTAGTTTTTAAGTACATAACATGTTTTAATTTTATATTCTATGGAAAAAGATTTAGAAAGAATTTTAAGTGAATTAACGGATATTCAAATTAATTTGAGGAAGTTGGGACCAAGTAAACGGTTACAATATAAAGATAAAGTTAAAGAAAAAATAATAAAAGCTAAAGAGTTATATTCGTTATATAGGACTATTATAAGTATATTTACCGAGCAAAAAGTTCGTTAGAATTAGCCGAGTATATTTACGAAGTGTTGAAGGAGAGAATAGATTTAATTTACAATAAGATTTTGTCATATAATTTTCAAGGTGAAGCAGTAACAAATATTTTAAACATGGAGAAGTTCGATATAAAAACAGCAACATCTTTAATACCAGAAATGGATGGTTCAGAAGATACAACTGAAAAAATCATAGACGCCGTAGAGTTATATAACAGCTGTCTCACGGATCCAAATCAAACAAAAATGTTAATTTATTTTGTTTTGAAAACAAGGCTAACTAAAACAGCCAAGTTAAAATTAAAATCAGAATATGACAACATTACAAGCCTCATACAGGATATAAAAACTTATTTACTAACTAAAAAGTCCGCCAATTCTATACTTTGTCAATTAAATACCTTGAGTCAAAACAATATGTCCATCAGTGAATATGGAAACAAATTATCAGAATTGTTTATAGACCTCACTATTGCTCAAGCTGACGGTAACGAAAAAGCAAGCGAGATACTGAGACCTATAAACGAGAAACTCGCAATTAAAAAATTTTCAGATGGATTAAGAAATAAACGCTTAAGCACTATCATTTCAGCACGGAACCACTCAGAGTTGAAAGATGCGGTACGTGCAGCAGAGGACGAGGAGCTGGGGCAGCCATCAACTGCCAACGGTATTTACAGTGCAAGGGGTAAGCCAAATAACAGGTTTAATAATAATTTCAATAGAGGAGGCCGGAATAATTATTATAATCAAGGTTTTAAATTTCCACGATACCGGAGTGGAAATTATAGTTCGGGTTCAAGATATCCTAATAACAATTATTATCAGCAAAGGTCTAATGGGGCACCATTCCATCCCCGTGGTGAATATACACGCGGAAGAGGTACGCATTATTCAAACTTTGGAAATAACCATAATTCTAAATATTATCGTGGTAGGGGTACTCGAGATAGAAATAATCAACGAAGAATGTTTCCAGCTCAAGTAAGCGAGTAGCTCCAAACAGAAAACGCGAAAACAGAAAACGTAAATCAGTTTATTCGTTCCTAAACCATATAATATTTTAACGTGTAACAAAAATGTTAGGTACGTTCATTTTAACATTAACAATGCCAGGTGTTCATGGTTACTTGACACCGGCGCGTCCATTTCCGTTATTTCTAAGAAGGTGTTATTGGAACACACTCCTTTGTATGAAGATAGTATTGTAATAAATGGTTTCGGTGGCAAAACCTTTTCGCAAGGTTATGTTAATCTTACATTGCGTACTCAAAATAGTACTTTTAATCACAAATTTTATTTGTTCAATAATTTGCCATTCAAGTCAGATGGAAATCTCGGATTAGATTTTTTAACGAAAGGAGAACGAGCGGAAGTGGTCCATATGGCGTCGGCTGATGAAACCTAGTCCATATAATAGTTCGTAAATGTAGGATATTTTTTTTACTATGGACACCATAAAATTGGCCTATGGAGAAAAAAGTTATACAGTCTAGAAAACTGGTACCTATTATAGACGAAAAATTGAAAAAGCTAACTTTTGTTCGGCCAAAACTTATTTGCCGAGTACTCGTTCTTACTCCCCGCTACCCGTATACGTTCGCTACCCCTCGGGGTGGCGGGGGTGATGCTTCTGCGCCGCGCATATTGTTCACTGGTCAGTGAGTCATTCGCTATTATTCAGCAAGAACATCGTTTGGTTTCTGTATTTTATTCTTACCTACCGGCTTTCTTTTTGGACATATTTTGATTCACTTACTTCATGATACTATATTTCCAACTGCATCTTCCCGTGGTGTTGAAGGTCCTAGCAAAGGATCTTGCATTGCACTCTGATTCTGACCCCTTAACCAGCATGGATGACAGACGTATTCTCTGTCGTTAAATATAACTTACAAAAACAAAGTTGTAGTGACTTTTCACGAGTAATACCTACTAGTAGGTACATTTATAGATTTTTTCCGTTACCATGTGAACTCCCAACCTGCAAAGTTACTAAGGCATTAGTACTAAACTAAACCGTTAACATTGTAAATATCAATTGTTAAGATGTAAATAACTTGATCACGGATCTTTATAAAGCTACGGATAAAGATTTTTTGACAATAATAAACACGAGTATTTGGATGTGAGAAATAACTATTTCACTATAATAATATTCTTATAATAAATAGCTCTTCCATAATAACCAGCTCTTTAAGTAACTCTTTCACAGTAACCATAGAAAATGCTAACCAGTTTGGTATTATCTATTGCACCAACAATCAACAGCAATATGGCCTACAAGGTACATACCTGTCGCGGTGCAATTGATGCGAGTATATGTGCTGAGATTGCTGGGTTTTACTCGAACAGATTTCGGGTAACAGTTTGCCTTTCTCTTCGTAACACTGAACCATTACACACTAAACACACAATGCCAGCACTAGGCAACATCCTGAAAGTCCAATCCAAAAGCAATATCACAAGTCCGTTTCAACGTGCCAAAGTAATCGAGTAAGTGAATCAAAATATGTCCAAAAAGAAAGCCGGTAAGAATAAAATAAAGAAACCAAACGATGTTCTTACTGAAGAATAGCGAATGACTCACTGACCAGTGAACAACCCCGAGGGGTAGTGAACGTATACGGGTGGCGGGGGTAAGTGCGAGTACTCGACAAATAAGTTTTGGCCGAACAAAAGGTAGCTTTTCAATTTTTCGTCTATAATAGGTACCAGTTTTCTGGACTGTATAACTTTTTTCTCCATAGGCCAATTTTATGGTGTCCATAGTAAAAAATTATCCTACATTTACGAACTATTATATGGACTAGGTTTCATCAGCCGACGCCATTCGGACCAAAGTCCATACAAAAATGTCCGATCTCCTTTAATGCACATATTAACTTGGAAAATGACACATTAATTCTGCATAATGAATGCGAAAATATTATACCACTTTACGCGTCACCTACTATTTCTCATAGTTACTTAACTATTCCTGCAAGAAGTGAGTCCATTCATTACATACCGCTATTGCATAATAAAATAAATGATGATTGTGTTATATTACCAAAACAATTACAAGAAAATTTATTTTTAGCAGCGTTAATAGTAAAGCTAATAAATAATGTTATTCCCATTAAAATATTGAACACTAAAGAAGAACCAATTACTATACCTACTTTTCAACCAGAGATACATTTATTAAATGATTACCAAATATGTCAGTTTAATAAATGTAAGTCAAACGCAGAGAGAGCTAATACCTTGTTAGGATTAATAAAATTAGATCACTTACATCCAACTGAGCGTGAGACGATAGAAGCGATGTGTACTAAGTATAATGATATCTTTTACCTACCAGGTGATAAGCTTACAACTACTACATCATATGAACATAATATTCATTTAAAGCCGAATACAAGTCCTGTTTATACAAAACCGTATAGATTACCAAACAGTCAAAAACCAGAAATAGATAAACAAATTAGACAAATGTTACAGGATGATATTATAGAGGAAGCTCAAAGCGAGTGGTCTAGCCCTATTTTACTCGTGCCCAATAAATCAAATGACGGTAGCAAAAAATGGAGATTAGTAATAAATTACCGTAAATTCAATAACGTCATACAGGACGACAAATTCCCTTTACCAAATATCACTGATATTCTAGAATCACTTTCAGGTGCTATTTATTTTACTCATTTAGACCTTAGCCAGTCATATTACCAAGTGACCTTGAACCCAGAGGCACGAAAACTAACTGCTTTTACAACTAATACTGGCCAATACCAGATGAAACGGATGCCAATGGGACTTAAAACCAGTCCGAGTTCTTTTTCAAGGGTAATGACAATTGCCATGTCAGGTTTAACGTATGAGAAGTGTTTCGTGTATCTCGATGACCTTGTAATTTTTGGACGTAATTTCGAGTCACAATAAAAACTTAATAGATGTTTTCGAGTAAATTAGAAAAGTTAACCTAAAATTGAACCCCAATAAATGTAACTTTTTAAAAAAGGAACTGCTATATTTAGGACACACAGTGTCAGCAGAAGGAATAAGTCCAGATAAAGCTAAAAAAGTTGTAGAAAATTATCAAACACCAAAAAGCACAGAAGAAGTAAAACGCTTTGTCGCTTTTTGCAATTATTACAGAAAGTTTATTAAAAAGTTCGCAGAAATAACAATTCCTTTAAATTACTTATGTCGTAAAGATGTTCCTTTTATATGGTCTGAACAATGCGAAAATTCGTTTAAATTGTTGAAAACAGCATTAACATCACCACCTGTTTTACAATACCCAGACTTTTCAGATGAAAACGAATTCATTTTACAAACTGATGCTTCAGGTATTGCTGTAGGAGTAGTACTTTGTAATAAAGACATGCGGCCAGTCGCTTATGCGAGCCGACCACTAAATAAAGCTGAAAAAAATTACCCAACTATACAGAAGGAGTTAGTAGCAATAGTATGGGGAATAAAATATTTTAGGCCATACCTTCTAGGTAAGAAATTTACAATCATGACAGACCACAAACCATTGCTGTATTTATTCGGAATGAAAGATCCATCAAGTAGATTACTAAAGTTTCGGTTAACATTAGATGAATACGACTTTAACATTATATACATAAAAGGAAAGGAAAATGCCGTAGCAGATGCATTGTCTAGAATTACAATAAATTCCAATGAATTAAAACGTATTAATGAGCAAATAATCAATGTTATGACTAGAGCACAGAAAAGACAATTGGAAGAGGTAAAAGACAGAAATGCCACTCCAATCACCAATAATGACACAGACTATCGGCCTGATCAACCGAGAATCGTGGAATTATTGCGGATGCCGAGTAGAGCAGTAGAAATAATTTTAATAGAGGGAAAAGAGTTACATAAGATTAGAAAACTAGTGGGTATAGATTTAGAAACCGAGTGTTTTGCATATTCCCAAAATAAGAGAGTATTATACATAAATCTTGATTTCAAGGAACAATATACGCGAGCCGTTTTTGTTGAGAAATTAAGTCAATTAAGTAAAAATATAAATGTCGACGAAATATGTATAATAAAAGGTAAAAATAACGCGTTATTCATAAAAGAACTAATAGAAGAGATTAAGAGTAGGAAAAAGTGGACCGGTCCACGGATATGTATTTTACGAGGAGTAGAAAAAATTGATAATGAGAAAGATAAAAGATTTATTATTAATGATTATCACTTACTTCCCACTAGCGGTGTGCAGGCAGGCAGGTGTGCGAAGAATGATGAACAACATTAAGAGGAAATATTTCTGGCCAGGTATGGAAGCAAACGTCAAAGACTGTAAATAAATGCGAAAAATGTCAAAAATCAAAATATTCGCGAAAAACCAAGGAGCCGATGGGAATAACTACCACAGCTTCATATGCTTTCGAGAAAGTGTTTTTAGACCTAATGGGACCCTTAGATAACGATATCGATGGTAATAATTATATACTTACACTGCAATTTGAATTAAGTAAATTTGTTGAGGCATATCCTCTTAAAAATAAGGAAACGGTCACCGTTGCAAAGACATTTGTAAACCAATTTATTTTAAGGTTCGGAATACCAAAAACAATAGCCACAGATAGAGGCACAGAGTTTATGTCATCTACTATGACAGAAGTCTGTACACTTTTAGGAATTGAAAAATTAAACTCAACTTCATATCACCACGAGACAATCGGTTCACTCGAAAATACGCATAAACATTTGGCCTCCTTCTTAAGAATACAATGCGATAATTTCCCTGAAACGTGGAGCCATTGGCTACCCTTTTGGTGTTTTACTTATAATAACACTATACATTCTTCTACGAAATATGCTCCGTTTGAATTAGTTTTTGGTAAACCCAGTGACATTCCGAGTAGAATAAGCAGTAGTATAGAACCGTTATATAATCCAGATAATTATAGTTTAGAATTAAGATATCGTTTACAAGTAGCGCACAGAGATGCGCGAGATAATTTGTTAAAAAGTAAACAGATACGAAAAACTATGTATGATAAAAATGTAAACCAAGTGCGATATAACAAAGGTGATTTAATATTGTTAAAAAATGAAACTGCAAATAAACTGGATACTTTGTATAATGGTCCATTTATTGATATTGAAGACAGAGAACCTAATGTAAAAATTATGAAAAACCATAAAGCAGAAATTGTACACAAAAACCGCACAAAATTGTTTAAGAAATAATGTATTGTTTAAAAAACTATGTTATTGAAAATATAATTTTAGATTTATGTTATTAATTTCATATTCATAATCACTATTGTGTTTATTAGTTTAAGAAAAAAAAAAGAAGATATTTTTTTTCTTCTTGTACCCCTGTGGTGTAGTGTGTAGAACCTAAGTAAAGGAGTCGTAATAAACGATTCGTAGCGTTTACACGTGTTTTGATTGTCTTCCCGCAACAACATACACTTCAAGCTCCAGAGCGGTAGGGTAGGAGGAGTCCGTCACCGGCAAGTGCTGCACCAAGGCTCTGGCTTCGCCTTCCAAAACAGACAACAAGTAGGCCAACTTCTGGGCAGGTCCGAGGTCCGAGCGGGCATCCACAAGGCTCTCGAAGAGATTCAGGAAGCTCAGCCAGTGGTCCAAGCGACCGTCAAAATGTGGCAGCTCCAGGGTGGGCAGCCTACCCAATAGACCAGGGCCTTTAACAACGGAGGTCTGCGGCCTGGCCACCTCAGGCACCCGGCTCTTCAAAATTTCCCGGGCTCGTTGACTGATGACATCCCCCAGGTGGACAATCTGGTCATAGTCACCCAAAACCTTATCGCAGGCTGCCTGGTCCATTACCCCCAATTCCACGTCCACTATGAACTCGTTGAAGCGTGTGAGCGCAGCATCAACTGACTTGAGCCTCTCATTCAAGTGCTCGTACCGAGCAAGGGTGACCTCTTCCAAGTCCAAACGCTCAACAGTTGCTGCTGCCGACGTGAACCATCTCAATTGTGAGGTCAATCCGGCAGCAGACTCCCTGACGGCCTTCAATGAGGTCATTGCAACAATCAAATATCAAATACCAACAAGTTAAAATTTAACTAAACAGACAAGCAATGACTTGTTAGCCAACAGAATAATTTTAACAAAATAAAACTTAAATTCAATTTATTTCAAGTCTAAATCCGACCCTGTACTTATTTCAAGTATGAATCTAGCTTGCTAAAGATGGCTAGTGACAGAAAATAAAAAAATTAGTGTATAATATTGTGCTGAATTCTACCTCAAGTCAACACAATTCAAGTTTTGTTTACCTATGTTAACAAATGAATAAATAATTTCTAATTTCACAAAATAAATCTTACATTGTCAGTACAACAACAAGGGACTAACACTACAAATATCAATTTGAGAGCCCGGCTGACACAACAATATATTTAATGTTCAAAACTTCCAATTTTCCTAGTGGATTTTATATTGTAAAACCACGCCTCTGCTACCAGAATGTTCGATCCCGATCCCAGTGCAACGAAACTGGATTTTCGAACTGTCCGCGAATACGCGGAGCCCTAACTTACGTTGCCTTAAAATAATATTTAGGCTCTTAGGCCTTATTTCAATAGTGGCACACTTACCCAAGGCTGAGCTGAAGACGGCGAGCGACGACCTGTTCTCAGATCACGTCGGTCTGTATGTGTGTCAGTGTGTTTGAGTGTGTAATGTTGTCAAGTGATGTTCACGACGGTCACCAAAGACGCAAGCTGGTCGCATCCCGAACTCCGGTCTCCTACACAGCACCAGGGCGCCCACAGGTAGTAGCGGCCGTATTTGAGCACCAATTCGCACAGCTATTTATCACCAACTAACGTGCAGGTTAAATTTAATCTCAATTCGGCATTATTGTTCAAAATATCCCAGTGTCTCACTCAAAGCGGGATTCCAAAATCCAACAAATCATTAATCGCGACCAACTTGTCGATAACAAAAAGGATTAACCCGGATTCACGATTTAATACAATAATCAATGAAAATCAATCTCTCAACAAGGCGGATTTTTTGCTAACAAGAAGTAAGGTTATGTCAAGTGTCAAAGTCAATAGATAATTGCCATACCAAAAAAGATGCGTTCGGTTATACGTAGGGGACGGAACAGTTACATTAAGCTTCACTAACTGCAACAATTTCAATATAAATTTCAATTAGTAAAGATTTAGTTTTTTATTTTCCTCCTAGGTGTAGTATAAAGCACTACGTATCACTCGAGAGAAAGTGCGATTCCCGATCTCGGGTGTTTTAAAGCCCTCGCCTACGGCTCGGGCTTCAAACGACACCCTCGACGGTAATCGGTCACTTTCTCCTCTCGGTGAACAATGTACTATTCTTTACTACATATAAACCGCGAGCGCCTTTAATTAAAGCAAGAGTGAACAGGCATCTTCTGAGCTCCTTCGTTTTAATCGCAGACCTCATCTATCGCTTACCATTAAGCGTAATCGAGGTCAAGAGCGAGCTCATTTAAAATAAAATAATAAATATTAATTATGTGAACTGAAGAGATTACTGCCTTCTAAATTTAAACTAAAAGAAAAAGCTATTTTTTTTTAAACATAGCTATAACTAAACTAGATATATGTATAAAACTTGGTGAGTAAGGTTGTTTTTAACATTTATTGTAAAAGTTTCTTGCCCATTTACGAGAAACTTACAAAATAATCAGAAGAGCGTTAACATTTGGCTACAAGTTAAGTTAATACTTCCTTTTTACCTATGTTACAGCCGGATGTTAAACATTATTTTCCCTTTATTATACACACATGTATCACTGTATTCTGTAATAGGCATTTAGGCATTGAATAGTACGTTATGCATCGAAGGGCAAAGCAGTGTCTTAAATGATACAGGCGCTATGTGATGAATCCTGAATTATTACAAATTTTTGAAAGGCAGTGAGCCCAAAACAATGAAATTTTAATCCGTGTGCAGTACATTATTGAAAGCAATACCTATTACAAGTAATAAAGTATTTTATTTCTGTAATCTAAACAGTATTTTTTTTAATTGCCCTATTTCACCTGTTTTTCATTGACGATTTAGAGTAAAAATATATTTCGACATTGAACATGAAAATATTCAAGAGTTGTAAGTCCAGGAATTGCACTACGTTGCGCTTTTTGCCATTAAAGTCGTGCAATCAGCAATTCATTCAGTACTGATCACTACCAATCATGTCCCAACATAAGCTTATTTTCTTACAAACATTATAATATCATTATAGATATCATACAATTAGATCGACAACAGGCCTGTGACAGCATAGTACCAAAAAATGCGTTATAGCGCTACCACGGTAATATTATGTATACAGTATTCCGACTTCATACAAACGGACGAAGCGCGAGCTATACCTGCGCGCCTCGATTTTGGTGTGCGCTCGGTTTGATGACAGTCGCGACCGGCGACTGTGCCGCAGTGACGAACGGACCGGTGTGTTGTTTTTTTAACAATAACCGCGCGATTTTTCGCTATAAATAAGTTCAAGTACATATTTAATATGACGAGTAGGATATATTGTGCTGTTTTTGGTTGCATGAATTCGTCAATAAAGCGTCCAGAGATAGCTTTTTTTAGATTACAGGGAAACTTTGAAAGGTACCTAAGACTAAAATAATTTTACTTACTAGTAGGTATGTACATAATGTGTTTCTTTTTAATGTATAAGTATTTCCTTTTATCTCCCGAAAACAAAGATGTCTGGATTAATAAATAAAGTGAATAAAATAAATAAAAAAATAAAAATAAAAATAAAAAATCATTTAATTCAGGTCTGTGACCCATATAAAATACAAAAGTTACACATGTGCCATTGGTCGGCTTACACTATTATACAAACATAAATACATGCAAAAAAAAAAAAAAAAAAATATATATCATAGTTGTGAAATTTAAATTAAATTTAGAATAAGTAATACAAAAATTTCAATAAAATAAAATGAGAAATGTCAAAAAATTTATAAAATATAGTAAATAGAGTAAAGGAAATTGATTGACACGAGTGAAACGGTTCATGAATCATGATACTGTAGGTACGCTTGTGTTGTGTAACCTCGGGGCATGTGTGTTTTGTTTTGTTAGTTTGTATAATTCAAAGTAAAGACGTGGTATTTTATTATTAATAATCAGTGTCGATTTGCTCGTCGGGCTAATTAGTTGTGTGTTAAATATACGCTAATTACCGGTGTTGCGATAAGAACTACTTCGAGCGTTGCCGCCGCGATCGGCCGGCCGTTCTTTGTAATAAACTATGAGTAACTCACCTAATAGTGCATTGATAAATGAAGATAGTGATACACAAAGGGTAGACGAAGTAATACATCTGGATTTGGAGGTCTCCACTCAAGTAGGAAGTAGAAGCGATAAAGAAGATAATTTTGGGAGGAAAAGAGATAGGGAAGATGATTCATCTGGAAGTTGGACAGCAGTAATTGGACGTAAAGTTGCAAGAAGACAGACACCAGTTCAGGAGATATGTTGTCGTCATGAAGAAGAAAAAGTTGAGATATGCATATGTTAGGATCATATAGTTAGACCATTTAAATAACCATAATCGACTAATCGGGCTGATTAGTCGGTTCGGGCCCTGACTGTGAGTTTTTAAAAAAATGGCGCGCAACGGTGACTTTAGGATAGTCGGTTGACAGTTGTCAGACTGAGGAAAAAGCACGCAATTCGTCTCTTGGATCCATGAGTTAATAAGAGTTAGAAGAGAATAATAGTTATATTCAAGTTAATAAGTTATTGTGTATATGGAGTTGTGTGTGTGTGTGGATTGGATAGTATACAGAATCGTAACGTTGTTCTATATAAAATGAAAACCGTGGTGACTGAAACAAGGGAAGTAAAAGGGAACTGTCAAGAAAGGTTTAGATGGAAGCGTATATAAAATGTAATCATGATGCAGTAATAAATAATATTATCTTGTACTGAAGTGAGCAGTTTTATTACACATATACAATAGCGAGAAGTTTCCAAAACAATTTGCGTTAGCTAAACTGTTTAAAATAAATGAGATAGTGGGTATATCGCGCGTGAAATATGTTAATCCATATAAATTATTAATCACGTTTGATAATGAATATTATGCCGTAAAAATGATGAATTGCAAAACATTTCACGAATTAGGTTGGCGTTCACAGAAATCATGGGAAGTTGCGGTGTCATATGGGATCATCAGAGACATAGAATTAGACCTTTTAATCGAGGAACTTACTCAAAATATATCTTCTGACGTTACAATACTATCAGCAATTCGCCTCAACCGTAGATGTAAGGAGTCCAATGAAGGTGGCAGCACTAATGGATGGACTGCAAGTGAAACTATACGCCTTTGTTTTAAAGGTTCACAGGTACCCTCACATGTAAACATATTTGGTATGAGGTCTAAAGTGGAGAGGTACACATTACCCGTAACTCAGTGCTCCAAATGTTGGAGATTTGCTCATATTGCAAAAATGTGTACGTCCAGTAAAGCTAGATTTCCGAAATGTGGGGGTAGCCATGACAATTCAAAAGCAAGTTGAAGGGAGAAGCTGCATTTTCTGAGCATTAGACAGTGAGAAATTACTGTGGATTGTTTCAGTAAACAAGTCCTTAAAAGACGTCCACTGCTGATAAGACCCACTGAAGGTCGGGATGTCCAATTTTGGTGTTGGTCATAACAACACCTACCATTATCATTAGTTAAGGAGTGGACTCAATATACGTATCAAGTGAAAATCTATAGTTTCATTATCAATATCAACTATCAGTAAAAGACGTTTGGGACAAACCCAGACATCTTTTTGGTCCTTCGAATTAACTGTAATCAGTGACTATTTGGTGAATATCAGTGACTATTTGGTGAATATCAGTGACAGATAGTCACTGATATTCACCAAATAGTCACTGATATTATATCAGTATCAGTGAGTGACTATTTGAGCTCTGAAACTGTGCAGTGCTGCTAGCAAGACAGGAGCACTATCCAGGGAGTTGCAGTACTCAAGTAAGATCGTTTTAAGTTATCATTTTCTTCATCATGGAAGACATTCACGCAAACCAGGCTGAGATCGTCGACGCTATGACTAAGCTAGCCACCAATATCAAGAAGGATAGCTCAAGTCGTAAGGTTGGTGATTATTTCAAACGGCGTATGGAAAGGTTAGAAGCTTATTGGGCTGATTTTCAACATAATCACGATAGGCTTAGCATGGAAGAAAGCAGGTCTCACCCATACTTCCTGACGAACGAGTATGAGCGGGCGGCAGATTTATACAGGTCTATTAAAGCGTTAATCACTCAACAGTATGGATTGATGAAAGCGGGACAATCTGCTGGTTTGGATCAGGAGGAGAAGCCTCAGCAAGTAGGTCAGCCAACAAGTATACCTTCAACAAGTACACGAGATAAACAAGCATCAAGGCCTTTGTCTCCAGAACTGGTTTCAAGAGGTACATCCAGCAAGACGGATGTTATGCTCAAAAAGCAGACCAGTAACATCAAAGCATTCCAGCGGACAGTAGCAAATCTTAGATTAGACGAAATTTCCGAGAAATGGGAAATGGAAGATGCTATCAGGACTCTGCAATCAAGATGGTCTGTAATTGATACTTTACACTGGGACTTGGATGGAGAATTACAAGAAATGGATGAACAGTATGAACAAGCATACTTGGAAAAGGAGAAAATATATATTTATTTAAAAAGGGCTATAAATAGCAAGCTATGGTCTGCAACTCATATAGAAAAATCAACACCAAAATTGGACATCCCGACATTCAGTGGGTCTTATCAGCAGTGGACGTCTTTTAAGGACTTGTTTACTGAAACAATCCACACTAATTTCTCACTGTCTAATGCTCAGAAAATGCAGCATCTCAAAAGCAAGTTGAAGGGAGAAGCTGAAAAACTTATTCTGCATCTGCCCATATCGTCGGATAATTATAACTTTAGTTGGAATATTCTAAATCATCGCTACAATAATATCAAATTAATTTGTAGTGGTCATTTAGATACATTATTAAACATCCCGTCGGCGGCGTCGCAACATGCCACTATCAATCATATCAAGCGTCTGCATGACACTACCGTCGAGAGTTTAAACGCTATCAAGAATTTGGGGGTAGACATTAGTACTTGGGATCCTTTACTTGTTCATTTATTGTCTCCAAAACTGGATTCGGAGACTTATGACGACTATGCTGCATCTATAAAAGATCCTAGGGCTCTACCTAAACTCCAAGACTTCTTATCATTTCTTGAAGGAAAATTCACCACCATGGAGTCTACACGCAGGAAATTAGATAATAATTCAAACAAATCATCATTTGGAGGAAAGCATTCAAGGCAAAATTAAAATGTGAAGCAATCATTTACAGCGCATAGTGAGGTTTCGCAATCAAAAAACAACAAAAACGCTAAATCTATTAAATATTATAAATGCTCCATTTGCAAGACAAATGAACACGGCATATATTATTGTCAGCAGTTCGTTGACATGTCGCCACAAAATAGACGCAAAACTGTGGCAAAACTGGATTTATGCCACAATTGCCTTTATTGTCATAATGGTAAAGCTTGTATATCAAGTACAAAATATCGCGAATGTAATGGAAATCACAATACATTACTACATGCAGCATTTACGCAATCAAGCAACACATCCGTTGACAATATTACTAAATCGGCTGAAAACACGACACGTGCTACGAAAGCCGAAACTCCGCAGTTAGCGCGAGGAAACTCGCACGTATCATTACAACAAAATATGCAAGATGTACTTTTGCCTACTGCAATGATTAAAGTCCAAGCAGAAGATGGATCATTTCAGATTTTGCGAGCACTTTTAGAGCAAGGCTCACAAATATCTCTCATCAGCGAAAACGCAGCACAAATTCTGGGCATATCACGCAAAAAATGCCCGGGTATTATTTGGGGAGTAGGCGAAAAAGAGACCAACTGCAAGGGAATCATGAATATAAAGTGTGAGTCAATTAAAAACAGCTTTGAGTTTGAAGTTGATGTTTACATCATGAATAAATTGGTCAAGAATTTACCTAATCGCTCATTCCAAAAACCAACATGGTCCTACTTAGATAACATTACATTAGCCGATCCTGATTTTCACATAAGTCGACCGATTGATTTACTTCTTGGCAGCAGTATCTATTCTAAGATATTATTAGAAGGAGTCTGTAGAGAGACTGAAAATTCTGCGTCAGCACAAAACACCCGAGTAGGTTGGATATTGAGCGGAGATATCATACCGTCGTTTCAGTGCAACGTCATTTTGCATAACCTGGATGACATTCTGCAACTCTGGGAAATAGAAGACATTACTGACAAATCTACATTGTCATCACGAGATCAGCAGACTATAGACTATTACCAGAAAACCACAACACGACAAAAGGATGGTCGGTATCAAGTAAGACTGCCTCTAAAACCTAATTTTAAGGAAATGTTAGGAACTTCTAAGCCGAAAGCAATAGTTCAATTCAAATCGTTGGAGCGGAAGTTTAAGAAACATACCGACGTGCAAGAGGAGTATCAAAAATTCATGGCCGAATATCAAGAATTAGGTCATATGAAACTTGCGAACAACAGATCAAAACATGATTGTTTTTTAACCCATCATAGCGTATTGCGTCCGGACTCGACCACTACATTATTGAGGGTTGTATTCAACGCGTCTGCTAAAACATCATCAGGTAACAGCCTAAATGACGTCATGGAAGCTGGTCCAAATTTACAGCAGGATCTCCAGTCCTTGATTCTCAAATGGCGACAATATAAATTCGCATACACGGCGGATATCGAAAAAATGTTTCGCCAAATCAGGATACATGAAGATGATCAGTGTTTTCAGAAGATTATTTGGCGTAACTGTCAATCAGACTCTATACAGGAATATCAATTAACTACGGTTACCTACGGCACCAAGGCCGCACCTTTTCTCTCGTTAATGACACTTAAACAGCTCGCTCGTGATGAGAGATATAATTACACAAACACTTTAGTAACAGAAGTCCTTGAAAATTCGTTTTACATGGATGACTTGTTGCACGGATCCCATTCATCTGAATCAGCAAAAAATCTTACACGAGACCTAACCAAACTTTTGAAATCGGGAGGTTTTAATCTCAGGAAATGGAAATCAAATTTTCCGGAGTTATTAGATCACATACCAACCGATAACAACACGCAAGATAGTTTTAATTTCAAACAATCAGAACAAACGAAAACCTTAGGTCTGATCTGGGATCCCAAGAAGGATACTTTCCGATTCGAATTAAAAATCAACATATCAACTTCTCCAATAACAAAAAGATCTTTATTATCAGATATCTCAAAGTTATTTGACCCCTTGGGATGGCTATCACCTCTGTCAACAAGTCTAAAAATAATTTTTCAGAACGTATGGGTTCGTAATATCAAGTGGGATGACGCCTTACCGGAAGATATTCTGAAAGATTGGATAAGCGTCCGAGATAACATTGGTCATGTAAATCAATTACGAGTACCGCGCTGGATAACCACAAGAGAGGGTGACAGTATAGAATTGCACGGCTTTTGCGATGCGTCACAGAAGGCGTACGCATGCGTAATATACTGTCGGATCAAAGGAAGTCAGCAATCTATGCTATTAGTTGGAAAATCAAGTCTAGTTCCGGCCAAGTCCGATCAATCAATCAGTCAATCAGTATCCCTACCAAGATTAGAGTTATCAGGAGCTCTATTATTGTCAAAACTGATGTCGAAAGTTCAACAGTGTTTATCAAATTACAACGTAAGCATTTACGGTTGGGCCGACTCACAGATTGTGTTAGGATGGCTAAATGGTGAACCAACAAGATGGAAACCATTTGTAGCTAATCGTGTGAGTCAGATAACTACAATCATGCCGGCCAAGTGCTGGCATTACGTAAAATCATCAGAAAATCCAGCAGATTGTGCCAGCCGGGGCCTAAATATGAGTCAACTTGAGGATTATAGTCTGTGGTGGAAGGGTCCTTCGTGGTTGTCAAGTTACGACGCCGGGAAAGAACCAGTATCATTAACTTTCATGACAGATGAAGAAATCAGAAAGAATCACAACAAATTATAAGTAAATGTAACTCAGCAAAACGACTGCAGCAACGTTATAAGTTACATAATATCAAAGTATAGTTCATTCACACGCCTTATTCATGTTTATGCTATGCTTCTACGATTATTTAAAAAAATGCGATTCAAGGAAAGAACGCAATCAAGATATTTGACACTACAAGAAACAAGAGTCGCAAAATTAAAACTAATTAAATATGTTCAAGAAATAGATTTCTCCGAAGACATAAATAAATTACAACAAGGTAAACCTATATCCAACAAGAGCAAAATATTAAACCTAAATCCGTTTCTTGATCAAGACGGCGTCCTTCGAGTCGGGGGGAGGCTGAATCATGCCAACATTGATCATCAAATGAAACATCCTATAATTCTATCAAAAAATAGTCGTTTAACAGAACTTATAATTGATGAGTGTCACGTTCTCACATTTCATGGCGGACCTCAACTAACATCAGCTTTTATACGCCAAAAATATTGGATTGTTGGCGGAATCAGGGCGGTCAAATTTCAATTAAGACGCTGCGTTAAATGCCGTCGCTATAACTCTATGAATCAGCATCAAATTATGGGCGACTTACCATCAGAAAGGACAAATCCATCACGCCCTTTTCAAAATGTTGGTGTCGACTATACAGGTCATGTCTTTATCAAGGCCAACAAGGGTCGTGGGATAAAGACGACCAAGGGTTATGTTGCCGTATTCATCTGCATGACAACTAAAGCAGTTCACTTGGAGTTGGTGTCGGATTTGACAACCTCATCATTCATAGCAGCTCTTCGCAGTATGATAGCCCGTAGAGGACTACCAAGTAACTTATACAGTGATCAAGGCACGAACTTCATTGGAGCCAACAAGGTTTTACAGGAAGAGTATAGAGAGATTCAGAGCACGATGAATGAAGAATTTCAAGCAGAAATTACAAAAATGGGAATCGAATGGCACTTTAACGCTCCTTCGTGGCCATCAGCAGGGGGGCTATGGGAAGCGGCCGTTAAAAGCCTCAAATATCACTTAAAAAGAGTTGTAGGTGAGCAAAGATTGACGTTTGAAGAGTTTAGTACGTTACTTTATCAGTTAGAGGCATGTCTGAATTCCCGACCGTTATGTCCTATGACTGAGGATGCCGCCGATCTGAATTATTTGACACCCGCTCACTTTTTGTCAAGTGGACCGAACCTAACACTGTATGAAACGGAGAAAGATTTACGAACAAGATGGAATCTATCTCAAAGGATCTATCAAGATATTTGCAAGCGCTGGCGTGGTGAATACTTAGCACAATTGAACATAAGGAGCAAATGGAGACGCCCGCGAGAGAACATCAAAGTTGGTGACTTGGTGTTAATCAATGACGCCAATCTATCACCAGGAAAGTGGCCAATGGGAAGGGTAACACAAGTCCACCCCGGAAGTGATGGATACGTCAGAGTAGTCACACTTCAAACAAAAAACGGATTGTTGCGTCGTCCAATCGTCAAGCTAACGCTATTTCTGGATTACTCAGAAGAAAAAGAGAACAATCAAGTGTCGTCTTCAGTCCAACAGGACACCGTAATACCACCGCAACCAAATAAAAGAACCCGAACAAGTAGAGGACTAAGTTACATGTTTACTACTATAATATCTTTACTACTACTACTATTATCATTGATATGCAATGTTCAATGTGCATACAACATTACAAAATTACAAGACAGTCAAGCAATTTACTTTGATAAAATATCAGAAATGAATCTCATTCAAGATCAGTGGAAAATAATAGTCTATTACGACATGCACCCATATTGGCACGGGTCAAACATATTCAATGTTTATATAAAACACCTTGAAACCCTATGCATACAAACAAAAAGGAGATCCCACTGTGACGTTATCATGTTGCAACTACGTCACAGATTCATGGAACTGGAGTACTACGACCACCTGTTGCTCAATCAGCAGTTTGGAACGCATACGCGCACGCGACGTGGTCTTATCAATGGGATCGGTTACATTGCGAACAGTCTCTTCGGCGTTCTCGACGAACATTTTGCCGAACAATATCAAAAAGATATCAATTTAGTCAGGCAAAATCAAAAACATCTATCATTACTATGGCGAAATCAAACTTCTATTATTGAAGCGGAAAACAACATGCTTAAACGAGTAGAAGAAACTATGGAAAAGCAACATAAAATATTTAATCAGCACTTGATAAACTTAGACCAAGCTGTCACCAAACTATGAGGTGGAGAAAGTGGAAGTCATTGAAGATTTTATTCTCTCAACATTAATCGCAAACAACATTCTCAGCAGTTTAAAAAATATTCAAGATTCTTTGTTGGATACCATCACCAATGTCCAACACTTCAATGTTCATCTCATAACACCGGCTCAACTTCAGGACGAGCTAAATATTATCTCGAATCAGTTACCTAAAGAATTATCATTACCTATTAATAGCATTGTATCAGATCTATACAAAATATATCAAATTATGCAAGTGAGAGCTCATATGACACGAGAGTATTTCATATTTGAAATACAGATACCTCTGGTAAATCGAGAGAGTTATGACATATATCATATGATTCCGATTCAACATCAGGTCAAAAATAGTATGCTTAGTCTAGTACTAATATCAGAGTACCTAGATATCAACATCAGGAAAGATACATATTTACCTATTTCCGCATATGAACTCCAAAAATGCATTCGGTTAAATGCCGATATAAATCTTTGCCAACTACAGAAACCCATTTATCAAAGAGATTCTGACCAAAACTTCTGTATCAAAAATCAAGAAGGATATTCCTGTACAACTATCACCGCTACTTGCAAAACAACGTGGACAGAACTTAATGTAATAAACACATTTATAATCACTCGTTGCCGCCATTGCACTCTGCGGATCATATGTGGGCATCAAGTTACTACTGAACTGGTGTCCGGAGTGAATATAATTGCGCTCGGAAACAATTGTATCATCAAGGGTGAGACCTTTCTAATTACGTCACATAAAAAGCAAACAATTGAAATGAAAATTAAGCCCGATATCATTGCCGTGGAGATCGCTCCTATCAATAACATAATCAATTTATCAATACCAACCGATGAGTACAAGCAAGAAAGTTATCGATCATCTTTTTCCAAACAAATCGAACAACTGAAAGCGAACTCAGTACA
Source organism: Tholera decimalis (assembly GCA_943138885.2). NCBI lineage: Eukaryota > Metazoa > Arthropoda > Insecta > Lepidoptera > Noctuidae > Tholera > Tholera decimalis. The sequence goes on from OW964559.2 coordinate 45,680,143, forward strand.
GGAAACCGTCGATGATGGTGTATAATACCACGATGTCCACCATTACGTGGCCATCTACTTCATTGGGGCGGCAGGGCTAGCCTTCGCTGCGTTCATGGTTCTACACCTGCGGAGGCGTAACAGACAGCTAGCACTCACACCTGCGCAACCCAGCGTTCAGTTTCGTGCCCGTACCAGTGATCTGTGCACGAATGATATGCCAAATCAAAGTGATCAGTGCGTTAGTGAAGTGTTAAAGTTTCGTAACGATCAATACGCGAGTGCACCAAACATTTCAAGTGTGTGTGTAACAGATAGGGCAACTTCACCTATTATTAAAAAATGTAGTTTTAAAACATCATCTAACAATTTAGATACTTAAGATTAATTGTTCTATCACCTTATATCATCAGATCATTTCTACTAACTCTATCATCTCTCAGCATCCGTCATCTCGCGCCCGGGAGTATGTACGGTGCAACCGCACATTATTAATTGTTGCCTTCTCATCAAAAATTAAATGTATTAATTTCCACACATTTTATGATAGTTCAGTTCACGTTCGGATCGCGTCATAACAACACCTACCATTATCATTAGTTAAGGAGTGGACTCAATATACGTATCAAGTGAAAATCTATAGTTTCATTATCAATATCAACTATCAGTAAAAGACGTTTGGGACAAACCCGGACACGTGTGTAAATTGCAAGGCTAATCATTTAGCCCTTGACAAGAAATGCCCTACGTACTTGAAAGAAAAAAGGTTACGAGAATTAATGAACGAGTTTAACTGTACATACCGTAAAGCACTATTGCTATATGTACCTCCATCTCCACCTCACGCTTCTCGCGTTCATAATAATGCTGTGATAGAAGCAAATACTCAGACAAGCATACAGGAAATAAGCAATCCATTAGAAACATACAAATACCAGACAACATACGCAGACAAAGTAAAATCAACCGTTATTTTATCAAAGAAGAAACAAAGTGTAATTTCGCACTCCAATTCGAAACATAAACAGAAACAGACACAACATAAAAAACGCAGGGAGTCTCGTCCGACCACGTCGGCGGCAGCTGACTGTATGGACTGCAAACAGCAACAGCATCGCAAACGGATAATCCACCGAAAAAAACATTAAACGATCATAATAGAATAGACACGTCATTTAGTAACCTCATTAGCATGATAACAAATAGACTATTGAAGAAAGGTTCGTTGCAAAATAAAATAAACAGTGTAGTTAAGATTATAGTAGAATGGTTGTGTGTTATTTTAGCTAAGAATCTGCCAGAAAACTCAATTGTAAGTAATCTCATTAATGGCTTATTTAAATAATCATCTAGAGTTTAATATTTTGCAATGGAATGCACAAAGTCTGAGACCCAAATCAACATTGTTTGAACAACTTTTATTTAAAGATAAGATCCATATTGCTGTTATCAGTGAAACGTGGTTTGAACCGGACAGCCAATTTAATTTGAACGAATATAATATTTTAGACTAGACCGCTATGACGGTTATGGTGGGATAGCTGTTATTTTACACAAATCAATTAAGGCGCAACTGCGCAATGTATATATAACTATAACCCAGGTATTGAGGTGTTGTGCGTTCAATTGTTAAATTGTCAGTATATTGAGAGTATAATAGCTATTTACTGCCCGTCAACAGTTCGTACATTACAGAGAGATTGGGATAATATATTTTCAATATCAAACCACAAAACATTAATTTTAGGTGACTTTAACGGCCACCATTCAAACTGGTCGTATAAAAAACTTTTTACCAAAAAATTAAACCGACTCCCAAAAAACACTGCAAAGTGAAAAATAACTTTAATTTCGGTAGTCGATGTCTTTAGTTTTGTATTTTCGTTTTTGGCACCGACTTCCGAAATTAAAGTTATTTTTCACTTTGCAGTGTTTTTTGGGAGTCGGTTTAATTTTTTGGTAAAAAGTTTTTATTTCACTCTTTTTAGTTGGTCAATTTTTAATTTACCTAGTTACAAGAGCCTAAATGTCAACTACTTATAACCTTTTACAAAATATTGCTTTTCCCAATGCTGGGCCGCTAATTGTTGAGGAGTTCTCCTGGTACTTCACCATCAGCTCTACATCACCATATGCATTGTTACGAGCATAAAGTGCTTAACATCCATATTCAAGTAATCGAATCGCAATCCACTCAATACTTATTATTGAGTAGTTTCGACGGCCATCTGTGGTCTTCATCATCAGTTCCACTTCCCGAAATGGTACTTTTTGAGAGCAACTGAACAAGTTACTATAATAAATACCCAAAACGTCATAGGTGTGCCTATAATATTTGAAGAGTTACCTCGATTTCTCCAGGATCCCAACATCAGATCCTGACGTTTATGAAAATGGGACCAATTTCGAAGTATACCCTTTCAATCAAAAAAAGAATTTTCCAAATCGGTTCAGCCGTCTTCGAGTAATCGATGATCATACATAAAAAAAAATATACGCTTAAAATTGATAACCTCCTCTTTTTGTCGTCGGTTGAAAACAGATCAACGTGGGTCTCAAATATTTGATTCTTTTTTTCGGTTAATGATGGAAGTTACACTCGTATAAGATTAGTTAACGATGTCTTGCAACAATCCTCTCCCGACATTTGTTTTGTTTCTTTGGATTCGGCTTTAAATTTTATTTGGAAAGTTACTAACGAATCATTAGGGAGTGACCGTTATAAAATTATCCACCAGTTTTAATGTTACCAAAGAAACTATAAAAAAAGGAACTTTAAAAGATCTGACTGGGTAAATTACACTTTGTCTGTAGAAAGCAGTCTCCAAGAGTCGGATGCCCCCGTGGACCCGCAGTTGTGTTATGATTTTTTTGAAAACACATTACAAAAGGCAGCAGATGCCCATATCCCGCAAATTATTATTCCTCAACATATCAGCTCTAAGTTTAAACCGAAAACATATTTATTAAGTCACACATACTACAAAACAAGAAGCAAAAAACTAAAATAATGAACTTACCAAAGGATGACTGGATAAACAAAGAAGTTATTCAGATGATAGAAAGCAGGAACACCTCATGGAAACGGTTAAAGGATGGTGAAGCAAATATAGATGTGAAGACAAAGTTCTTAGCGGAACGTAATAATGTACGGAAGAAAATAAATCATTGCAAAACCAGTTATTACTACAACAAATTTCAAAATTGTAAAAATCCCAAGAAGATGTGGAAAACTATTAATTTTCTAACAATGAATACGACCAAAATGAATACGTCACCTCCTAAACTCATAATTAATTCGCAAAATGTAACAGATGGTGAAGAAATCTGTAATATATTCAATGTTTATTTTGCTACTATTGGTTCAGAGCTGGCCAATGGAATACCATTGGAATATCACTTAAACTCAGGTAACACACTAATGTACACAGACGGACACAAGCACACAAAAACACTTACTCAATTAAAACCTTGCTCGGTTGACGAAGTAGATAAAATTATCGAAAACATGGATATTGATACCAGCACAGGCGTAGATGGAATAAGCACAAAAACACTAAAATGTATAAAAAGTGCTATAATTATACCCCTGGTTAGTTGCATTAATAAATGTCTCGATCATGGTGTATTCCCTGATAGCCTAAAGTTGGCGAAAGTATCTCCTATCTTCAAATCAGGCACAAAAACAGACCCCAGTAACTACAGGCCAATTTCTGTGCTTCCAGTGATATCTAAAATCTTTGAAAAAATTATTTACAACCGCTTAATTGATTACCTAAACGAGAAAAACTTTTTGATAAAACAACAATATGGCTTTAGATCGCAATCGAACACCCTATCAGCAACAATCGACTTAATAACAACAATAAAAACAAATATAGATAACAAAAATATAGGCTTAGGCATTTTTATTGATTTAAAAAAGGCATTTGATACGGTTTCCCATTTAAAGCTCTTACAAAAACTTTCTAACTTAGGTATCACTGGAACGGCATACAAGTTATTTGAATCTTATCTATCAAACAGGTACCAAATAGTTAAAATTGGTAATTACGAGAGTACTCCGCAAAAAATTGTATATGGCGTTCCACAAGGATCTATTCTGGGACCTCCGTTATTCCTTATTTATGTAAACAACATAAATCAAATAGGGCTAACAGGGTATCTAACATTGTATGCAGATGATACTTGTCTTTTCTACTTCGGGCCATCCATACACGATATCATTAGTGAAGCACAAAATGATTTACACATAATTAATGAATGGTTTCTACACAACTTGCTTACCATTAATACTTCAAAAACTTCCTACATGATATTTGCGGCCAAAAATAAAAGGATACCAACTCACGCACCATTGGTCGTTAATAGTCTAAATATTAAACAGTCTAGCATAGAAAAATATCTCGGCCTGCTGTTAGATGACAAACTGTCCTGGAAACCTCATATCGATCATGTTAGAGCCAAACTTGTATCACTTTCTGGAGCTCTTCGCAAAATGGGAAACTGCTTACCTCCTAAGATTAAACGCACCATCTACAATTCATTAGTAAAAGCTAATCTTGAATATCTTATTGAGATATGGGGATCGGCATCTAAAACTAACCTCAACTACTTACAGAGGACCCAAAATAAAATAATAAAACGATTATACTGTTATGACTTTTTAACACCTACCAAACAAATATATGAAAAAACTAAACTTTTTAATTTATTACAGCTATATAATTACTATATATGTATATTAGTGAAAAAAATATTGGATGAAAGTACACAAAGCAATATTAAACTAACAAAAAAAATATATACACATAACCTAAGAAACAGAAATGACTTAGTTCTGCGTTTCTCTAGGACAGTAAAATATTGTAAAAAGAACTTTCTATATGAAGGTGTCCAATTATACAATAAATTGCCAAATGAAATCAAAGAATGCAAAAGTATTGAAATTTACAAAAGAAAACTAAAGAATTATATTATATTACATACCCAATGAATACATACTTACTTAAATACTTATATATATAAATATATATGTATATATACATGTATATAAATGATAAAGAATACATACATTATTAACTATACATGTATTAACATTACATAATTATATACACCTCATGAATGTAATTATACAAGTATAATATTGTATGTAATTATTTGGGAGAACGTGCGTGTGCTGACTGTATTGTGGATCAATAAACTTATATTTATTTGTTTACATTGTAGTTACTGCATACTTATTTTATATAATATGTATTTTATCTACACTAAATTAAAATTAATAAAACACATGAGAAAAATAAATGGTTGCTGATCTCCGAGACTATACTGGTTTACGCACACAAACATGACACATTTGGCCTGACGTTTTAAATAGTTAGAACGTAGTTTTGAGGGTACTTGGTTTCTAACTGGCCAGCTATGAGTTCAAACCTTAGATAGACCTACCCTTCTAAAGTTTTACAATTGTTTTTTCTCCATCTTATGTTTAAACGTAAATTTAATGTACTTTTTTATTATTACTATTGCATGCTGCGTCATTAGACGACGATGAAATTATTGTTAAAACATAAATCTCATATAAGTGAACTGTACAATGTTCTTTTTGAGAAATAAAGATTCTTTAAACCTTATTGGAGTCCAGAGCTGTCTAGAGCCATAGCATTGCGACGTTTAGCGTTGGCCAAATTTAGGCGTAACCCTTCTCCACAAAACTATGCACTATTACAAGAAAAGATTCAGGAGTCGCAGAGGATGACACGTAAGGCAAAATGTGATTCATTTAGAAATTTTTGTTCGAATATTGACTCAACAACTTCTGCTAGTGATATGTGGCGCAGAATGAGATGGGTAAAAGGCCGCAAATCCAATTATCAGGATGTTGATTCAAGTTTAGCAGAAGCACTACTTAATGACCTAACTCCTGATTATGTTTCTCCCCCTGAACCCGACTTTCAATCGTGTAACAATAAATTTGAAACTGTAATTTCAATTCAGGAACTCGAAAATTCCATCAAGTCAAAAGATACGGCACCAGGCTATGACGAAATATCATTTTCTATGATTAAGAATCTCCCAGACATAGGTAACTTTCTTTATACAACAAATTTTACGATTTTAGTTTTGTCCCAAGACAGTGGCGTAATATTCAATCCCTATTCCCAAACCAGGATGAGACTCAGGACTAGCTTCTTCTCTTCGGCCTATTTCTTTAATGTCATGTCTGTGCAAAATTTTTCATGCAATTTTAAACAAACGATTAGAGTGGTATCTTGAAAACAGATGTATATTCTCGGATAATACAATTGGTTTTCGTAAAACTAAGTCATGTTTAGACAGTCTTAACGCTTTGACGACAAAGATTCAACTCGGTTTTACTTCAAATCTTGTAACAATTGGTTGTTTTATAGACATTAATAACGTCTACAACAATATCGATATCATTAGCCTATTAAACATACTCGACGAACTTAAAGTTGGTCGTAAGATGTGCTCATATTTGTGGAGATCCTTGAAGGAAAGAATACTTAAAATTACAGTTAATAATAAATATTTTTCGCGGTCCACGGGACGGGGTTTGGCTCAGGGAGATCCACTTTCTCCTCTATTATTTAATATCGCGACATACAATATATGTAAAGCTGCTACAAACGTTGAGATATCTCAATATGCTGACGACTTTGTTTTATTTAAATCAGGATCTAATGTAAACGTAATCGCGTCGGAGCTACAGACTGCGTTAAATTCATTTAACTCCTTAATCATTCAGTTAGGATTAGAAATATCTCCTACTAGCTTCTACCCGCGACTTCGTACGCGTGGGAAGGTTTTCCCGCGCAAATCCCGATCCCGTGGGAATTTCGGGATAAAAAGTAGCCTATGTGTTATTCCAGGCTGCCAACTATATACTTACCAAATTTCATTCAGATCCGTTCAGTGGTTTTTGCGTGAAAGAGTAACAAACATCCATCCATCCTCACAAACTTTCGCATTTATAATATTAGTAAGATAGTAAGAAGAAGTAAGATAGTAAGAAGTAAGAAGTAGGACTAAAACTAAGGTCTGTATTTTTAAGTATCACCATGGCCAGGTTTGGTTATGATTTATTACGTACCTATTTATGAGTAGAAATCTACTAGGTTTTCATGTTTGATATTTTTGTTTACAGGTTATTTTGATTTTAGGAGTAAATGGGGCCTGTCGTTCGCAAGACCTTGTGGATATGACAACAGACGATATCGAAATCCTCGAAAATGGAATAATTGTTTATTATTTTTGGTTTTTGTGTTAACAAAAACCAAAATTCAGCGATCATTTGTTACATCGGGCTTATTTTATGAGATAATGAAGAAATATAACGAAATTCGCCCCAGTGACCCCAAAACCAATCGGTTGTTACTACAATATAATAACAAAAAATGTACGAAACAAGTAATTGGGAAAAACAAAATAAGTACTATGCCAAGAGAAATAGCTTCCTACCTTAATTTACTCAATCCACTAGAATACACTGGCCACTGCTTTCGCAGAACTTCAGCGACTATTCTTGCCGATACTGGTGCTGATTTAACCACAATAAAACGCCACGGTGGTTGGAAATCGTCCGCTGTTGCACAAAAATGGCCTGTAATGCGGCTTAGTAAGTTTAAAAAGCAAGGACGTAATCTATACTAATATTATAAAGAGTGTATGGGTGTGGACTGTATTTTATATTTAATTCAATTAGACATACGTCGATAGCTCTTGAAAATAAAACTCAATCTTCAAACACTGGTTTATTTTATATCTTCACAATTTTCACTTATGTCTATTTATACTGTCTATACTAATTTAAAGTTCTTTATAGAGTCTTAATAACGTTTTCTTCAATACTTATACACTTTTAAACTATTTACTTGAACTACTTATTTCACTATTTACTTTCACTACTTTGTACTACTTATTTCACTGTTTACTTTCACTACTATATTCTTCAGACTTATTACTTATTTCACTTCAGGTGTTTCTTCTTGTCCGGTTGGTTGGATACTACGATTATTCGACAAATCCTGCCGTCTTATATCCTTTGGCACGAGGGTCGAACTCGTGTGGGGGTCACGATATGTTTTTGGAAATCTACTAATAGCAAACGAGAATCGCTTGTCGTGACCTTGAAGTTGTTTACGCACAAAACTTTCTCTTTTCCGACAACAAGCTATTATGAGTTTAACATATTCATTCCTTATTTATTTACATGTTAATCCCTACTTCCTACTTTCATATTGACCTAACTTATTCTGCTTTAAACTATCAAACTTATTCTAATTATATCTAGCTCGGAGTCCATTACAGCTCTCCCCCCGGCGAAGCTCATGTAGCCTCTTCCTTCTTCAAAATGACGACGAGCTTGCTTACTGGGCGACGAAAAGTTCCAGTCCTGGTCTTCACCTCGACGATTCTGATGCCTCCATCTGGTCCTTGGTGCGTTTGTTCTACCACGCCCATCGGCCAAACATTACGTGGTAGATTGCTGTCCACGATGAGGACCACGTCGCCGACTTGCACGGGTCGCGCTGCGTTCTTCGGCTCGCCTCGGGGTACCAACAATGGCAGATACTCCCGGACCCATCGTGCCCAGAACTTGTCTGCGAGAGCTTGACTGGTTCGCCACGTTGTTCTGTCTGCTTCTTCACAAGGCCCCGTCGTTGGTAGGCCTGTCGAGGACCCAAGCAGGAAGTGGTTGGGTGTAAGCGCTTCTGGATCTTGAGGATCTACGCTGACGTGAGTCAAGGGTCGCGCGTTGATTGAAAACTCTGCTTCCACTAGCAATGTTTTCAGCACTTCTTCTGACGGTGCCTTTTCTTTCAGCGCAACGTTGAGAGCGGTTTTCACGTAGCGTATCATTCTTTCCCACGCTCCACCTTGGTTCGGTGCACCTGGTGGGATAAATCTCCACTCCATGCGGTGAATCAGCCCTATGTTCTTCAAGGCTGGCAACCATTCTGCGTATGCCGTCTTGAGTTCTTGGTCTGCTCCTCTAAAATTCGTCCCGTTGTCCGAGTACATCACTCGCGGCCATCCTCTTCGCGCAGCCATTCGTCTTAGTGCCATTATCGCTGAATCCGTTGACAGTGATGCAACAAGCTCGATGTGGACAGCTCTGCAGGTGAGGCACGTAAAGAGTGCGCCCCATCTCTTCTCTCGCCGCCGACCGATCTTCACCATCATTGGTCCGAAGTAATCCACCCCACAATTGGTGAACGGGCGATGAAACGGATCGAGGCGGGCTCGTGGCAGGTCTCCGGTGACTGGTACTTGCGGTGTGGCTCGACGTCTCTGGCAGAGGGCACAGCTTCTTTCTGCAGCGCGTACTGTGGGTCGCAAGTGAATGATCCAATATCGTTGTCGCAGATCGTTGGTCGATCACGTGTTCTCGGTTAGCGTGACCTGCAGCATAATGTTCTCGCATAACTAGAAGCTTCGTTATTTGGTGTCTACCATCCAAAATAATTGGCCGCTTCACTTCCGGGGCTGCGGTAGACGCTTCTATGCGGCCTCTTACTCGCAGGAGGTCGTCTTCTAACACTGGATCTAACTTGTATAGCTTGCTCGTTCTTGGGAGTGACCGAGCTGACTGCATTCTCTTCAGTTCTTCGCCGAAGCTTTCCTGCTGTGCTCGTTGCAGGAGCTTCTTCTCTGCTCGCTCTATATGGCGGAGTTCAAGCCCTGTTGCGGCGTATCGACACATGTCAATGAAGGCAAGTACTCTGGCCGCGGCTCTCACTAACGTTTCAAACTTTGAGAAACGTGCAGGGTCTGGCAGCCAGCTATCCCGTTGGTTCTCGACGATGTGTAGTACTTCCTTATCATCGTCTTCTTCTTCTTGCATCTTCTTCTTAGGCCATTATTCTTCAGGTAGTTTCAGGAAGGTAGGGCCCTGAAACCACCTATCGCTGGCGTTGATCGGCGCGTCGGTGAGTCGGGTGGCGTCGTCAGCTACGTTATGTTCAGTAGGTAGCCAACGCCATTCTTCCTTAGAGGTAAGCTCGGCGATCTCTCCTAGTCGATGCGCGACGAACGGCGTGTAGCGTCGCATGTCATGCTGTATCCAATGCACGACTGTGGAGGAGTCTGTCCAGTACACTTACTTCGATTCTATGTTCTTTGCGGACAGTGTCAGCAATCCTCGCTCCTATGACTGCTGCTTGTAGTTCCAGTCTCGGAATTGTTTGTACCCGCCGCGGTGCTACTTTAGCTTTGGCGGCAACCAACACGACATTCACTGTTTCGTCGTAGTTCGTTATTCTCCAGTAGGCTATGGTCGCGTAGGCCTGTTCGCTTGCGTCGCAGAAGATATGCAGTTCGATGTCCAAATACTTCTGTGATGTATAACTTCTGGGCAACCGTAGCTGAGCGATGTCATTTAGTTGAGCGAGCCACGCTGCAAGTAGCCCGTTTTCATGATCTGGAATTGGCTCGTCCCATGGAATCTGCAGTCGCCATAAACTTTGCAGAATTATCTTCGCTCTTATGGTGAAGTGGCTCAGCAATCCAAGCGGGTCGTAAATAGACATTACTGCGCTGAGTGCTTCACGCTTGGTAGGCGCGCGTGTTCATTCTCGTACTGGGGCGGGAACTCGGTTCATGGCTGTGTGTAAACGTATGTGTGTGTATGTAAACCCTAGTTCATCTCGTCCGGCGCTCCAGTATAAACCGAGTATCTTGTTCTCAGGTTTATCTCCCCCCAGTTGTGTAGGCGTAGTGGCGTGCAGCTCCCGGGGTATGTCGCGAAGCACCATCGCATTGTTAGCGCTCCAACCTCGCAGTGTGAACCCGGCGACCGCGTGCACTTCTCTTATTTCTTTCACTGCCTTCTGGGCTTCATCTAGGTTCTCATAGCTCGATACTAGGTCATCCATGTAATGACTGTTTTTGATATCTTCTAGTGCTCGAGGATATTCTTGATAACATGATGAGCCATGTACGGTGAGCTGGCCGCGCCGAATATCATGCTTGTCATCTTGTAACGACGCGGGGTACTCGTTCAATCGCTGTCTCTCCACAGGAACTGCTGCGCTGGTTGATCTTCCCTTCTAATTTTAATACGCAGAAACATTTCTTGTATGTCTGCTGTGACGGCTATCGCTCTTTCCCGGAATCGGAATATAATACCCGGGAGTGATAGGAGTAGGTCTGGGCCGTCCAGTAATTTGTCATTCAGACATACACTATGACTCTTGGCTGCTGCGTCGAATACCAGTCGTTGTTTGCCGGGCTTGTTTGGGTTCTGCACGGCGAAGTGAGGCAAATACCAGCAGACAGGACTTGCTTCTTCTGTTCCGTCGCATGGCACTGCGTATCCTTTTTCAAATAAATTATTCATCTGTGCGCAGTATTGCTTCGCAAATTCAGGATTAGCATCCATCTTCTGTTCAATTTTCAGTAGTCGACGAAGCGCTGCGTTGTAACTCGGCGGCATAGTGACGTCATCATGGCGCCATGGTAGTCCGACTTCATATCCACCGTCGATCTTCTTTGTAGTTCTCTCGACGATAGCCATGGCACGCTGGTTCGCGTCGCTTATGCGTGGTTCTCGCGCAACTCCCAGTGCTTCGATTTTAAAGTGAGCTTCGACTAACTCGTGAAGCCGCTGATCTTCATGATTGTGTTTCTCAGGTTCGTATATGTGAAACACATTGTTCTTCATGGTGAGAGCGTGTCGTGGTGCGGTCCCATGCACTACCCAGCCGAGTTGCGTTCTAGATGCAGCTGGTTCATTAGGGCCGCCGATCCGGAGCTCTCGAGACACGATGTGCTCCCAGTGGTCTGTCCCCACTAGAAGTCCGGGGCGTGTCGGCTCGTAGCATACTTCGTTCTTCGGGAGGTCGCGCAGGTGCTCATACTTCAGCAGTGTTTCAGGAATTGACTGCTGATGAAGCTTCAGATCCTTCATGGTTCGTGCCTGGAGCTTGTGAGTCACGCTGTCCTCGCCCAACCCTCTGACTTTCACTGTGACGATCTTGCTTTCATTTTCTTTTGAAGACATGTTGACCCCATGAATATGCAACGGATGTACTGTCCCTTCAGCACCAATACTTTCAGCCAGGTCTTCATCAATGAGGGTGATGGTTGCTCCTTCATCTAGTAGTGCGTGCGTCCTAACGTCCCCCCGTGGACCTGTGATTACTATAGGGCACATCTTCAATAACACAGTTCTAGTGCCAGCGGTTGTTTTGGTAGCCACTGACATGACTGCTTCCTTAGGCTCTTCTGCCTTCTCAGTTGCTGTCTTGATCTCGGGCGACTCTCTCCTTTCCTGGTGTAATGTTGCGTGATGAGGCCGGCGACATTGATTTACACCACATAACTTTGCTCTACACGTAATGCGCCTGTGTTTCTTATTAGCACATTTAAAACATATCTTCTTATCTTTCACAAATTCCCATCGCTGGTCCACGGTCATTGACTTGTATTTCGGGCACTGAGTTAACACATGTTTCTGTTTGCAATCAGGGCACTGATCTTCTTCCTCAGTTTGCTCGAACGTGTTGTATATTGTGTTGGGCTTCTTCTTCATAGTTATAGCAGGCCTGGTTTCTCTTCTTTGACTTGCAGTGGCGGTGCTTGTTGACGGGGCGTATGTATAGCGTAACGCCCTGTCTGCTTCACGCATTAAGAAGCGAGACAACATTACTATCTCTGGCTCCGCTGTTCCCTCGTTATCGCAGGCAAAGTCACACCATCGTGATCGCAGGTGTGGGCACAACTTTTCCAACACTTCCCTTGTGAGCATGGGATTATATAAGTAACCACGTTTGTCTATTGTTTTCAACACGTAGATAATGTTCTGAATTTTAATCGCAAAGTTATTTAAACTATTATTACTTCAGGACGCCCGAAACACTGTTCTAACGTTTTCACTATGACGTCAGGATCTGTAGCCGCGTGTAGTAAGGCTGCTACGGCGTCACGTGCTTCGCCCTTGAGACAACTTCGTAGTCGCTGAAGGTTCTCTGCCGGTGATACACTACACATGTTCGTAGTGTCGTTATAAGCCGCTTTAAATGGCAGCCACTCGCTGACAGCGCCAGAAAAAGTAGGCAAGTCTGTGTGCCTAACTCGCGGCCGGGCCATCTTCTCTAGGGTCGCAGCTAGTTCGTCGATGCTGTTTCTGGCTCTCGTTGGCGTCGGCGAACTTCCTCTAGGCACATCAAATTTAATTTGCTTCGGATCTTCTTTATGTTCAGTATGTTTGCCCCCCTCCCCCCGTGAGCTGAGGGGATTGGTGCGCAACCATTGATCGGCCTTCTGATGATGACGTTCGTCTTGAAGTGGATCTTCATGGATGCTCTCTTGGTCGTCTTGTATCACAGACACCTCAGCAGCCAGCCTTTTCTTCACTAGGTCCGCTTCAAGCTCCAGCTCTTTCCGTCGAATGCTTGCTAGTTTTTCAGCTGCTTCCAATTCAGCCAACCTTAATCGTGTCGTCACGCTGGTAGTCGACCTTATCGATCGCGGCGGTGATCTGACTTTTTGCCGCTCTGATGAAGGCCCAGCAGTGGCGAGATCCGCAATTGTAGTAGGTCCAACCATACTTTCCACCTGAGGTGACGCTGGCGAATCAAGTGATATACGTCGCAGTATACGTTCAGCTTCCCGGCGGCGCACTGACGTACGTAACTCTTCGTCCCTCCGTTCTAGGACACGCCTTTGTTCTTCCATCTCTGCTAAATCACTACGTGTGACAACCATCTCGTTCAGTTGACGGCACACAGTAACTTATTAGCAGAATAAAAGCGCTGAGTTACACAATCGTTACCGGTTAGCACACGGGTTAGCACTTAGTTTTCACAGGTTTTCAGACTTTTCTTTCTTCGTGTCTGGCTCTTGAACAACTAAACTGTATCGCCAAACTATATCCGGCTCGCGAAGGACCAAACTGTATGGGTGTGGACTGTATTTGTGTATTCAATTCAATTCGACATACGTCGATAGCTCTTGAAAATAAAACTCAATCTTCAAACACTGGTTTATTTCATATCTTCACAATTTTCACTTATGTCTATTTATACTGTCTATACTAATTTAAAGTTCTTTATAGAGTCTTAATAACGTTTTCTTCAATACTTATACACTTTTAAACTATTTACTTGAACTACTTATTTCACTATTTACTTTCACTACTTTGTACTACTTATTTCACTGTTTACTTTCACTACTATATTCTTCAGACTTATTACTTATTTCACTTCAGGTGTTTCTTCTTGTCCGGTTGGTTGGATACTACGATTATTCGATTTTTTTTTTTTTTTTGTGTGTGGCATCTCGCAGGTCAACCTCTGAGGTTGTCGGCTGCTTAACCGGGCTTGCCTGTGGTTGCCTTAATTAATAAATTAATTAAAGCCTCCAGCCAGGGCTTATTAGAAAACTTACAAACTAGGCGACTACACGCTAAGGGCACCCCCTGTGGGGTACGGACCTCGGCTTAGGGCGTCGCAGTGGGAGGGCAGCTGGGGACAGGCTGGATCATATCATTTTTATTATTAATAAAGGAATTTAAAGCTACTGGCTCAGCGTCGCGGGCTGGCTCTGGCAAGGGTCGGGGCGGACTATTACGGGGACGTCGCGGCGGGCCTCGGCGGCGAGGACGGAAGGACGGTCGGTTTTTGTTTTTGTGTGCCACTGTACTTGTTTCCCTACGGCTCTCTTGGAGCAGGGTGATTGCGTCATCGGGAGTGACAAGGGTATGCCTTGGTCGGCGAATCTTAGAGATACGCGAGGGTTCGTATTGGGCGGCCGATACGATAAGGGGATTCCTATGTTGGATTGCAGTATCAAAGAAACGCTTGGAGACACGTTTCATGAACTGCTGGATGGTGGGCATCTTGAGGTCTACGTGAAGAAGCTCATTTCGAACATAAAAGGGGGCTCCCGTGACTCTACGGAGGAATCGGTTTTGAAGGGTCTGCATCTTGTGGAGGAGGTAGGGCTTTGCGTGTGCGAAAACAACGCAGGCGTAGGTCATGATGGGACGGATGACCGCGGTGAAAATACGCAGCTTGCACCTGAGTGATAACTTGCTGCGGGAGCTAAGAATGAAGTGGAGCCTACCTAGAGCGAAAGCGGCGCGCGAACGTGCCTGCTTTATGTGCTCAGCGAAGGAAAGGTGTTTATCGAGGACCACGCCTAAGTATTTGGCTTGCTTTTCCCAGGGGATCGGCTTGCCGTACATGGTAATCGGACGGGGGGAGGGTGGGTTTATCCGCGGCTTAGAAAAGAGGACTGCCTGGCTTTTGTCTGGATTGACTTCGATTCTCCATTTCCGGAACCACTTGGCCAGAGTGTTTGCGGAAGTTTGGAGAGTGCGAGCGATGGCATCGGGTTTAAGACCGGTATAATAGATAGCCGTATCGTCGGCAAATAGGGCTAGCTGAGTATTTTTATGCTTGGGGATATCGCTAGTGAATAGCGTGAAAACGAGGGGGGATAGTACGGAGCCTTGAGGAACTCCTGCGCGAATGGGATGGGGGGAGGAAAGCTCCCCCTCAATTCGGTAACGAAAGGTGCGATTCGATAAAAAGTCCCGTAGGATGAGCACGAGACGGTCAGGCACGCCGAGTTGGTATAGCTTATAGATTAAGCCATTGTGCCAGACTTTGTCGAACGCTTTCGCTATGTCGAAGAATAAGGCTCCCGTTATTGCGCCCCGTTGGAAGCCGGCGCTGACGTGTTCTATGATGCGGTGGACTTGTTGGATACATGAGTATTCGGTTCTAAATCCAAACTGCTCATTGGGTATAAGACTCTTTGCTTCGGCAAAATCTTTAAGCCGCTTATATATAAGCCTTTCATAGATTTTACCAAGGACGTTGAGTAAGCTAATGGGACGGTAGCTAGACGGGTAAAACCCTATTGGTGATGCCGTCGGAGCCAGGGGCTTTTCGCGGTTGGAGACTTTTAATGATATCCTGGACCTCATCAGGAGTGATGGGGGCCAGTGGATTATCGGGATCTTCGACGGGCGGAAGGGAAGTTCTACGTTCAACTTCGGCGTTCACCATATCGAGGTGGGCTTGGTCTACTGGTTGAGAGCTGGGAGAACACTGGGACTCTAGGCTGTCGGCTAGGCATTCTGCTTTTTCAGAGTTATCGAAGGCGACACTCTTATCGGGACGAATGAGAGGAGGCATTGAGGCCTCTTCAGTGGATCGTAACTTCCTCTGAAGCTGCCAGAAGGCAAGATGGGTGGGCTCAAGTTCGCTCAGCATCTTGTCCCAGCTCGCATTACGCTGCTCGGTAATGCGTTTCCTTACAGCACGCTGTAAGTTGCGCATGTGAGCTTTGTTTGCGGCGCAGGGAAAAGCGCTGTACGCACGGATGGCTGCGTTCTTCTCGGTTATCAGATTCCGTACATCGTCCGGGAGTTTCCAGCGGTGGTCTTCCACTACAGGAACTTCCCTTGAACAATCGTTCAGGACGGATTGTACGTGATTTGTAAGTGAGTCGATCGCCGCCGTCGTGTCAGCGACTGAGACTATGTGGTCAGGAATGGTGTCCAATTGAGGCGACGTGGTGGATTTCAGTTTTTCACTTAATTTCCTCCAGTCAGTGATCAATTGGGTCAGAGAAGGTTGGGTAGGATCATGGTTACCCGAGCGGGAACCAAGGTGTAGGATAACGGGACGGTGATCCGAGTTGAGCTCGTGAAGCGCTTCTATGGAGTGTAAACGGAGGTTTACATTCTTTAGGAGCGCCACATCGAGGACATCGGGGTTATGGTTGGGGTCGTGTGGGTAGTGGGTGGGAGTCATCGGAGCGATGACGTCGTAGTTTAGGGTCGCGCCTAGGTTATACACGATTCTGCCTCTGGCATTTGTCGTGTTGCTGTTCCAAGCGGGGTGTTTGGCGTTGAGATCGCCCGCTAGTAAGACGGAGTCACTCAGGCCGAAGAGAGTCGTGAGATCGCTGGTGAGCGCGATAGGATCGTCTGAAGCAAGAGACGCGACCGATGGTGGGGGATGGTAGGCAGAGATGATGGTTATCGGAGGATGACCAGTCATGCCTAGTCGACAGGCAGAGTACTCTAGGTGAGAGAGAGGCGCGGGTGGGGTCAGAGGGATGCAGTATAACTCCTTTCTATAATAAATAAGGGTACCGCCGCCGTGGCAACGTGTTCTGTCATTGCGAACTAGACGGTAATTCGCAATTTTGGGATCAGCGCGGTGGGGTTTCAAAAGGGTCTCCTGTATAAGGAGGACGTCTAATTGGTGGTCGCGGAGGAATTTAGTTATTTCGGCGCGTTGGTTAAAAATGCCATTGGCGTTGAAAAAACCTAATTTGAGGGATCGAGGCCTAGTGTGGTTTGTGCGTTGGGAATCCATTGGATCAGTCCATCGCATCCATCTGGTCGAGACCTAGCACCACATCACTGTGTGTGCTGAATATTTGGCTGTACATTGCCGTCGTAATTTTGCCGTTATTCTGCTGTTCGGCAGCCAGAAGGGCATCGCGGAGAGATCTGGCTTGGCGGGTCATAAATAACCTATAATGGCGCAGTATAGTCTGGGCGCAAGCCTCGCCGTGCGCGACGGATGAGGGATTGGGCGGTTGTTTGACTGCAGGAGCAGCAGTGGTTTGAGGCGCGGGTTTGTGACTGGCTGTGGGCTCTGTAGCCACGGCTATAGGCAGGATCTGCGCTGCGATGGGTATATCCATCAGTGCCTGCAAAGGTTTGGCAGGGGCCAAGGAGGGAAAGGCTTTTTCGTGGTTTAGCCTGTTCCACGGGGACGGTCTCTGAGGAGCGAGACGTTGGGGAATTTGAGAAGAAGGTGCCTCTCTCTGTTGGCGGGCGTTGGCGCGCTTCGCTAATTTAGGAGCGAGTTTGGGGGCTTTGGGACAGCCGCGGTAGTTTGCCGGGTGACCGGTCTGGCCGCAGAGAACGCAGCTGGGTGGTTCCGAACAGAGGGTTCGGTCTTTAGGCCGTGGGCAGTCCGCAGTGCTATGCTCGCCCAGACACTTGACGCATCTGGGAGTCGCATAGCAGTTGCTCTGCGCATGGCCATACAGTTGGCAACGGTGGCATTGTCCCACTGTTGCGGTTTTGTAGGGCTTTTCTATTGAGATACCGGATAGGGAGCAAATAGACTTGATCTTAAATATTGGGTGATGACCTTCGGTTGGTTCACAAATGACAAGAACCATGTCGTACAACTCACCGCCTCTCGCTTTATGTAAGCGATGGACGGCGATCACTGGTATACCTTGATCGGCAAGGTCGTCTTTAATATCCTGTACTAGGATTTCTTTAGGGACACGTTTAATAATAACACGAGTGGGCGTGTCCTCGGGGAAGGAGAAAGTGTGAAAGGAAATATTCCTTTCACGGAGGGCGCGATATAATTCTCTATAGTCGTTCGACGTAGGGACAGTGACTTTAATGCCATTTTGGCAGGCACGGGCGTTTGTGTAGTTGATCTTTCGATCAACACACATCTTAGACACATCAGTCCATTTCCCCTTGTCCTGGATGTAAAAGGGGGGCGGAGGGCGTTGCTTCCTTTGGGTTGAGGAAGTTTGGGCTATCGGGCTGGGGGGACGACTATCCTGCGCGCGAGTGGAGGTCGTTGGGACGGGGCTAGCGGGTCGTACGGGCGTTTGAGTTGGGGACGGGGGTGACGCGGTGGTCTTTTTGGCCTTGCTGGCCTGGGAGGTTTTCCCTTTCTTCCTCTTGCCGCCGGTGACGACTTGAAAGTCGTCTTCCGAGGATGAGGGGCATGATGACAAATCATTGTCGGAGTTGTTATTGGACATAGGTTCGGTGATGTCCATTTCACGGAATTCAGGTGCAGCGCACACCTGCGCGGCGTCCATTGTTTTATGAACAATGGGATTAGTAGGTGGGCCGGAAACAATGGGTGATTTCGGGAATCGGGCGGTCGGCACGACTTTGTCGGCGGGCGGGGGCAATAGAGGGCTATCTACCTGGAAGTCGTTCATTGTTTGATGAACAATGGGATCGGAGTTAATAAACACTTCCGTGAATTGACCAACTGGGATGCCTTGATCGGCAAGCGGGGGAGATAATGGGCTGTCAAGCGCGTCACTAAAATCAGCGACGTTGGCTTCGGTAGCCGGAGGACTATTAGCGATTTCACGCTGGATTTTTCCGCCATATTTGGCGGAAATAGCAGGGTTTTCCCTAAGGATCTCTAACAATATCTCCAAAATATTGGAGTTCGCCATGATTGGCGAATGGATCAAAAATGTAATGAGGAAATTTTGGAGATTTCTCTCCCGCGGGGGGCCTATTTAAAGCCTAACTGGCCTAACTCCCCGGATGGATGGGTCCGGGGATGTGTAACCCTCCCAGTCGGGTAGAGACTGGGAGGTGAGTACCTAATGGTGAGCCCTAAGCTTGTAACCGGTCGCCAGTCTTATTGTGCGAACCGGGCCCTATTGGGTCTAGTGCGAAGGGGTAGACACACCCAACCGACACTAGGTGAGTAGCTGAAAAGGAAACTCAGTAACTAGGTTTGACTAGGAGATCCCCCAAGGCCAAAACCTAGCACTCGACTCCAATTGACTGCTTCACCCTGAAGGGGATCAGCGGGTGCGTCGGGTCAGCACCCCCTTGGTTTTGTTGACAGCGTGAGGTTTCCACCAAGGACCACGAAACTGTGGTTTTACCCTGAAGGGGCCAAACCAAATTGTTTTTGACGATACTCTGTTAGAGAAACAGGAAATCCTTCACCACCTCGAAAAAGGCGGATCCGGACCAGGCGTCGTAGTCGGCGACTACGAATGACGTCACGGCGAGCGCGACGAAGCGATGACACAGACACAGAACGATCGAGAGCGCGGAGCGGTACGACCGTCGCGGGCGAGCGTCGGAAGCGGAATGACGATTATTCGATTTTTTTTTTTTTTTTTTTTTTTTTTTCGATAGGGCCACTCGTAGTTTAGCTCGATAAGGCTAATATACTACTTAACCGGGCGATCCTGTGGTGACCTCTAAAATTTAAAGGCCCCCAGCCAGGGCTTACAAACTAGTATTTACATTTAAACAACCGCGCGCTAAGGGCACTCCCTGTGGAGTACGAGCCTCGGCTCAGCGGGGTCGTTGATGGTGGACAGCAAAGGGTCAGGCTGGGTCATATTATTTAAGGGAGTATTTATTGCTACTGGCTCAGCATCGCGGGCTGGCTCGTTTGGCAAAGGTCGGGGAGGGTTGACGTTACAAGAGCGCGGACGTCGCGATGGGCCTCGTCGGCGAGGCCGGTATACAGAACGCGTTTTGTTTATGTTTTTAATTAGAGTGCTAGTTTCCCTACTGCTCTCTTGACGGATAGTGGTGGGATCGTCAGGTTCGTCAAGGACAAGGCGAGGACGACGAACCCGGGAAATTTTTGAGAGTGTGTACCGGGCGGCCGATACTATCAGGGGGTTTGTGTGTTTTTCAGCAGAGGTGAAGTAACGCGCTGACTGGCGTTTTAACACTTGCTTTATAGTCGGGATTTTGAGGTCTACGTGAAGATCCTCGTTCCTCAAGTACCAGGGCGCGCCCGTGGCATTTCGGAGAAATCGGTTTTGGATAACTTGCATCCTATGGATCTGAGCCGGACTAGAGTGAGCAAACACCGGACCGGCGTAAGTTAGTATGGGGCGTATGCACGTAGTGTAAATGCGTAGTTTACATTTAAGGGAGAGTTTGCTGCGTGCATTCAGCATGCAATATAGCCTACTGAGAGCGAAGGCGGCTCGCGAGCGTACCGACTTTATATGCTCTCTGAAGTTAAGGTTTTGATCTAGAATCACTCCTAGGTATTTAGCTTGCTTTTCCCAAGGGATTGGCGTGCCAAACATAGTGATTGGGCGGGGAAGGGTAGGTTTTTTATGGCGAGCTCTATAAAATAGGACTGCCTGACTCTTGTCGGGGTTTACCTCGATTCTCCATTTCCTAAACCAATCGCCTAGTGCGTTGGCTGAGGTCTGGAGGGTACGAGCGATTGCATCGGGTTTGAGTCCCGAGTTATAGATGGCCGTATCATCGGCAAATAGGGATAATTCTACGCGACGACTTTTTGGGATGTCGCTAGCATATAGCGTGAAGAGTGGGGGGGAGAGCACGGCACCTTGAGGAACGCCAGCTCTGATGGGGCGGGGAGTGGAAAGCGCTCCTTCGACACGATATCTGAAGGAGCGGTTCGACAAAAAGTCTCGTATGATGAGCACGAGACGGTCCGGCACACCTAGTAGGTATAGCTTATAAATTAAGCCATTGTGCCAGACTTTGTCGAATGCTTTCGCGATATCAAAGAATAGAGCTCCCGTCAGATGACCGTGTATGAAGCGGCCATTGACGTGCTCTACGATGCGGTGGGCTTGGTGGACACTAGAGTGTTGGGCTCTAAAGCCAAACTGTTCATTTGGGATGAGACTCTTTGCCTCGACATAATCCTTGAGCCGATTATAAATAATCCTTTCGTAGATTTTGCCGAGGGCGCTGAGTAGACTTATGGGGCGATAACTACTCGGGGAGGACTTGGGCTTACCGGGCTTTGGAATGCCTATTACGGTAGCCTCTTTCCACGTTTGTGGAAACATATTGTTTGACATGGCGCCATTGAAGATGGCTACCAGTAAAACTATTATGGAACGGGGGAGGAGTTTAAATACTCTACTTGTCAGTCTGTCAGTCCCGGGGGCTTTTCTAGGTTTGAGTTTCCTGATGATCTCCTCCACCTCGTCCTCCGTGACGGGGGGGAGGGGAGCATCAGGGTCCTCGAATGGGGGTAGGGCAGACCTACGTTCAACCTCAGCATCCACGTGGGCAAGGTGGGCTGGGTCGACTGGCTGAGTGCTGGGAGAGCACTGGGCCTCCAGGCTGTCGGCCATGCATTCAGCTTTGTCTTCATCATCGAAGGTTATGCTTTTATCAGGGCGGATGAGGGGGGGCATAGAGGTGACTTCAGTGGCGCGCAATTTCCTCTGAAGTTGCCAGAAGGCATGGTGGTTAGGTTCCAGCTCGCTCAGAGTCTTATCCCAGCAACTTTCACGCCACTCTTTAATGCTGTTACTTACTTTGCGCTGTAAGTACCGCATAAAAGTTTTGTTATTTTGACAGGGGAAGGCTCTGTAGGCACGGACAGCCGCGTTCTTCTCAGTCAGCAGAGCCCGTACATCGTCAGGGAGTTTCCGTTGCCAGGTCTCTGTCAACGGAATCTCCTTTGAACAGTTGTTCAAGACAGATTGTACGTGCTCCGTGAATGAGTCGATCGCGGCCGCCGTGTCAGCGGCGGACTGTATGAGGTCTGGTATTTTATCCAGGTGAGGAGACGTGTTGGATTTCAGCAAGTCGCCTACTTTCCCCCAGTCAGTGATCACCTGTGTTGGAGGGGGGCGGTTAGGGTCGTAGGGACCCGATCTGGAAGTTAGTTCCAAGATCACCGGTCTGTGGTCTGAGTCGAGCTCGTCCACCGTCTCCAGGGAGTGCAAACGTAAGTTTACATTCCTTAGGAGGGCGATGTCGAGTACGTCAGGTAAATGAGTTGTCTCAAAAGGATAGTGAGTAGGACGCATAGGCCCTATGATATCTAACTGAAGCGGGGAGCATAGCTCGTACAATACTCTCCCCCGGGGGTTAGTAGTACTGCTACACCATGCGGGATGTTTTGCATTGAGATCCCCCGCCATAAGGACGGAGTCACTCATGTCAAGAAGAGCGGTAAGGTCGCTTCGTAGTTTGGCGTTTACCGATGCGTTTGTATCTGCATCATTAGACGGTGGGAGGTATACAGATACAATTGTGATGGGAGGGTGGCCCGTCATGCCTAGCCGACAGACGGATACCTCTAAATGGGCAAGGGGCGGCGGATCCATAGGGATACAGTGTAGGGAGTTTTTATAATAGATTAGAGTACCGCCTCTATGGCATCTAGTCCTATCATTTCTGACGAGCCGGTAATTGGCAATCTTAGGATCCCTAAGGTGGGGTTTTAGGAAGGTCTCTTGGACCAGGAGGATATCGAGATGATGATCGCGGAGGAAGGTCGCGATCTCCTCTCTTTGATTTCTAATGCCGTTGGCATTGAAGAACCCCAGCTTGAGGGATCGGGGCTTTACTCTACTCGCGGCCGTAGTACCCATTATGGTTTACGGGCGAGTTTTTCTATGTGGGCGGTAATGTCAGGGTACCTAAGGTACACCTGATTTAGTGTTCCGAGGTCGCCTCTGCACGCCTCTACTTCTCTTGCCATTTGAATGGCTCGAGGGGAAAAAAAGATGTTGAAAGTACTCGTAAGTACCACGAACGGGTTGAAACCCGGGTTTCCTAAATTAGTGGGTTCCGGGGGAGGCTGGGTAGCCGCAACCGGGGGAGGGGAGGTGGGTGGGGCGATGGGTTTGTCCATCAGCCCTGGGATTTTGGGCTTCAATGCCGGGAAGTTCCTGGCGTGGTTAACCGCAGTCCATGGGTTTGGATGCTGTGGGCTGAGGCTCTGAGGGAGCTCAGTCGAGAGGGTGGGGCACTCCCTACCCTGGCGTGCGCTAGCGCGCTTTGCCAGCATGGGGGCCGAGGTTTTGGGGGCCTTTGGGCAGCCCCGGTAGTTGGCCGGGTGGCCAGATTGTCCACACAGCACACAGCTGGGCGGCTCTGTGCACTGGCTCCTATCTTTAGGGCGAGTGCATTCTGCAGTGCCGTGCTTACCCAGGCACTTCACGCAACGGGGAGTGCCGAAGCAGTTCCGTTGGGAGTGCCCATAGAGCTGGCAGCGGTGGCATTGGCCGACCGTGCCACTCTTGTGCGGCTTTTCAATCAAGATACCTGACAGACTGCACACTGTCTTCAGGGAAAAGATGGGGTGGGGCCCCTCAGTGGGGTGGCAGATGGCAAGGACGTTATTAAACGCCTTGCCTCCCATGCCGTGCATGCGGTGGACCTACATCACTGGGATCCCCTGTGACTCTAGGTCACAGTGGATCTCAGCGGTGGGGATTTCTCTAGGGATGCGGCTTATTACCACACGTACTGGTTTGCTCTCGTGGAGCGTGTATGTATGGTAAGGGATGTTTCGGGTCTTCAGGAGCTTGGAGAGCTCCCTGTGGTCCTTGGCAGTAGCAAGGCTGACTTTAATGCCGTTTAGGACGGCTCGGGCATTCGTATATGCGATCCTAAGCTCGCAACACGCTTTTGATACGTTGGTCCACGCCCCTTTGTCGTGGATGAAGATAGGGGGTGGGGGAGGGGTCTTGCGCGAGGTGGCGCTGGGGGGAGTAGCAGGCAAGTTGCCCGAAGGGGTGCTGATCAGAGGGGGGGAGAGGGGCTGGCTCAGCACCGGGCGTGCTGGCTCTGCCGGGGAGGGCTTTTTGGCCTTAGGGGCCAGAGAGGAGGAGGCCTTTGACCTCTTCTTTCTTTTTCCCTGAACGAGTTGGAACTCGTCCTCACGTCCTCGTCCTGAGGATCTCTCTTCCTCAGACTCTGAGTTGGATTTTTCCTCCTCAGACTCCATGTCGGCGTCTGGGGAGGCAGGGCTGTCTGTAAAAGACATGGGGAGAGTGGTTTCTTCCGGTTGCGGGGAGTTAGGCACGCCGGAGGTAGCTGGGGGAGTGGAGGACAGGAGGGAGGTAAGCTCCTGTCCGAACTTACTTTTAATTTGAGGGAATTCCTCAACCAAGCGGCTGAGGAACTCCTTCAGCAATGTCTCCATATTGGAGGAGGGAGGGATTTATAGGATAGGTAAACCTAATCCTAATCTCCTAACTCAGCCTCGAGGAGACACGTAAAACGTGTGCTCCTCGAGCAGACGGTCCCTCAAAGAGCCCGACCCAGGAGTTTCTCCTAACACTATGCCACAAAGAAGAGAAACTCTAGACAAACTCGGTGGCTGTGTACCCGTCTGTTTTGGCCTGAAGGGCCCTGATACCTAACCCTCCGGGCGGGATAACCCGGAGGTGAGTAAGCTCCCTGCGGGGATACGCAGGGAGGTGAGTCCCTAGGTGTACCCTAAGCTTGTTATACCCGCTGCCAATCTTAATGTGCAGCGGGGTCCTAAGGACCTTTCGGTCGTGCCGGTGTTGTGGGGTAGACACACCCACCAACCCCGGGTGCACTCTGTAAGAGAACGGGGTTAGATACTAGCCGCGACTAGGGTAGTCCCCAAGGCCGCTAACTAGTACCCTTCCGACTTATTACCTAGCCCTGAAGGGGCCAGGTAAGGTGCGTCGGGTCAACACCACTTGGCTTCGTTAACACCGCTAGGTATCCCCCAAGTACCACTGAAGGTGGATTTTCTGTCAAAGAAATAACTTTGTGTTGCTTTGAAAAAAGCAAACACAAAGTACCTAAAAGCAGAGTGAACCATTAGGAACGGTTCCAACGGTCGTAACGGTCGTAACCGTCACAACGAGATCGAGTCGGCTGAGTGCGGCGGAGCGATACGTGCGTCCTCTCGCGGCGGTGTCCAACGTCAAATGACGATTATTCGACAAATCCTGCCGTCTTATATCCTTTGGCACGAGGGTCGAACTCGTGTGGGGGTCACGATATGTTTTTGGAAATCTACTAATAGCAAACGAGAATCGCTTGTCGTGACCTTGAAGTTGTTTACGCACAAAACTTTCTCTTTTCCGACAACAAGCTATTATGAGTTTAACATATTCATTCCTTATTTATTTACATGTTAATCCCTACTTCCTACTTTCATATTGACCTAACTTATTCTGCTTTAAACTATCAAACTTATTCTAATTATATCTAGCTCGGAGTCCATTACAAAGAGGAATGATGTTTGTAACGAATAAACTAAGAAACTACTGGACTATTTAAAAAATTGTTTCGCACTTGGCCAATTTTTTTTAATAGATAGTGATTCTTGAGGAAGGTTTTAGTGTATAATAAGTTAATGTTTTGTGTATATTGAATGAAATACGACGATTATACTTCAACGTGTTGGAAAGAATTAAGCCTATCGGGAGCTTTAATCGAAAACGCTGCAAAAACCTTTTGAGTTATAAAAAAATTTTTTAGCAAAAAATAGAACGGACTTCCATATCAAAACACTACAAAGGCAAAAATAACTTTAATTTCGGAAGGCGGTGTCAAAAACGAAAATATATACAAAACTAAAGACACCGCCTTCCGATATTTTTGCCTTTGTAGTGTTTTGATATGGAAGTCGGTTCTATTTTTTGCTAAAAATTTTTTTTCCACGCTTTTTAGTGGGTCAGTTTGTAATTTATCTAGTTACAAAAGCCATAATGTCAACAACTTATCACCTTTTACAAAATATTGCTTTTCCTGATGCATAGCCGTTAATTTTTGAGGAGTTCTCCTGGTACTTGACCATCAGCTCTACATCACCATTTATGTATTGTGACGAGCATAAAGTGTTTAACATCCGTACTCAAGTAATCGAATCGCAATCCACGAAATACTTATTATTTAGGAGTTTCAGTGGCCATCTGTGGTCTTCATCATCAATTCATCAGTTCAATTCCCCCAAATGGTACTTTTCGGAAGCAACTGCTCAAGGTACTATAAGAAATACCCAAAACGCTATAAGTGTGCCTATAATATTTGAAGAGTTCCCTCGATTTCTCCAGGATCCCATCATCAGATCCTGATTTCGTAACAATGGGACCAACTAGAAAGTATACCCATTCAAACGCAAAAAGAATTTTTCAAATCGGTCCAGCCGTCTCCGAGTTATGAGGTAACATACATAAAAAAAAAAAGTTCAAGACGAATTGTAAACCTCCTTTTTTTGAAGTCGGTTAAAAATACAATAAGTATATGGCGGGATTGTTACCTACTCAGCTACTCTTTTATAGATCTACAAAAATACGCGATGGCATATGTCTATCTAACAAGAATAACCCACAATAACAATTTTTTTCTTTTACAAATTACCTTAAAATGATGGGTCATATACGAATCTTTTTTAAGAAATTTACTCCAAAGCATGCCTTGCTAAGGCTGCTTAGCACATAGTGGAGCCTGTCTACGAGGCTTTTGACGACGAGGCATGTAAAGCCTACAGGTCGCGCGATGATTCTAGATCGCTCGAGGAAAGTAGTGGGGGCAATCGGCGCATGTGTACAATCGTGCACTGAAATTCTTAGCGTGTTATTAAGCATTTTTTATTTCGTATTTTTGAACTTTAGTAACTTAACATACTAATATTATAAAAGTGAAAGTGAATTTGTTTGTCTGTTATATCTTCGCGCCTAAATGGCAAAACCGATTTTGATGAATTTTGATACAGAGAAAGTTGGGACCCTGGAGACGGATATAGGCTAATAAAAGCGGGCGAAGCCGCGGGTAAAAGCTAGTTTATGATAAGTTGATAACACTAGTTTTTACTTGTAATTTATCTTGCAAGTAGGTAAATTAAGAAAAATTAAAAAACAAAAGTAAACAGTTATTATATTTAATACGTAAAATCACACGAAAATTATTCATCCGGCAGTGGTGATATTCCTTCCATTAATTCATCTTGGGATGTTGAAGTAGAAGGTTGAGGATGGAAGCACGAACGTAAGGGCACTTCATTGTCGTCAGACATTTCGGAGTCATCATCATCACTCTCTTCGCTGTCGGAGCTGTCATCAGTAACACGAATAATAAACTGTTCTGTCATAAGATCTATAATGTGGTCACTTTTTGCGTATTCTTCTTCTACAGATTTGGTTTTATTACACAAGATCTCCCACTCTCTTGCTCCCATTAAGTTAACTTTTTCTTTGACAAGCTCAATAGCATTATTAAGATTTCATTTTACGTTTTTGCTACCCACATACTGCTTAATCATAGACCATGCCATTTCGATGGGGTTGAGATCGGGGTGATACGGAGGCAGTCTCAGAATGTTGTGATTGTGTTCAGCCAAAATCTTGTCAAAAGAAAACGTTTTAAATTGTTCTTTGTGTGTTTTTATTAACTGATACAATTGTGGTTTTAACATGTCGTCATCGTATTCTATACCTTTTTCGGACAGCCAGGCCTGCATATCCGCTTTTATGGTGTTTGAAGTGGGTGCAAGGTCATACTGCTTATTATGATAGGCAGCGTTATCAACCACGACAACAGAATTGGGTGGAATATTAGGAATTAGTTGTGTTTTTAACCATTTTTCGTAATTCTCGTAATTCATGTTGTCGTGGTAGTCTCCTGATTTTCCTCCAGCTTTAAATGTGAGCAACGCATTTGGAACAAAGCCCGCCTCGGATCCAGCATGTACGATTACCACACGTTGTCCCTTAGAAATAGGCGTTTTAAGGCCCTTGGTTGAACCATCTGTCCAAGCTTTGGGATTAGAATGTGATGAATCCACATACGATTCATCAGTGTAAATTATTGGTCGTCCTTCTTCACGATATTTTTTTAGTTTTTTTAGGTACTCGATTCGTTTGAGTCTTGAGTCGGATGTTTGTGGTTTCTATCAAAACCTTCCTGTTATTTTCGGTCTTTTTCCATTTAAACCCCAATTCTTTAATAATCTGACGTAGACTAGTTTTAGAGCCTTGAAAATTGATATCTTCCTGTAACTTTTGTCTTAGTTTTTCTACTCTAGGAATTTCTTTATTAGTTAAGTGAAAGTTATGAATACATCTTTTTATGACTCCTTGGTCAAAATTATCAATACCCGTTATCGGTTTTGCGCGCGGTCTTTTCTTTCCAGGAGTTCTAAATACCGTCAAAAAGTCGGAATTTGCGGCCCGTGTGGTAATTATCACAGATGTATTTGTTGCTAGTGCTGTTCTTTTTTGTTCTTGTTTCAAATTACTCATAACTTGTTGTAAAATATTTTCGTTAGTTGTACCAGCTTCCGCAGTTTCTTCCCGAATTTGTTCTAAAATGTTACAGATTTCAATTAATACGGACTTATCGATGGTATTCGTTGTTCTATTTGCAAACAGGTGTAAGCGTTGTATAGGTGTGGCCAATTTTTCTGTAATGATATTGTGGCTGCTGCAGTTGTATTTTTAACCTGCTTTAACTTACTCACGATTTCATTAGTTTCTTTTTTAAC
Organism: Tholera decimalis; assembly: GCA_943138885.2. Taxonomy (NCBI): domain Eukaryota; kingdom Metazoa; phylum Arthropoda; class Insecta; order Lepidoptera; family Noctuidae; genus Tholera; species Tholera decimalis. The sequence continues at coordinate 45,709,131 of OW964559.2, forward strand.
GAAACAATTCACGTCATAAACCATTTTTCTAGCTTGCCGTTTTAAAATTTTATTTTTAACCATTTTTTTACTGCTACGTATTAGTAACGCGATAACACAAGCTGTGCGCAACAGTACTCAAGAGGCACGAGACGCGTGAACGCAGCGCGGGAATCGATGAGCGACTAACCTACCAATAACGAGTCGCCGTCGGCGCACACCCACCCCCCTCACTCCGCACGTCTTCATAAAGACCTTAAAATTGAACACTGCGCATGCCCTTTCCACTTTTGCCGAGCGATCATAAACCACCGCGCGACCTGTACTCCAGCTTCCTTCAAGTACGAACAAACACAAGGCAGGAGAGTTAATAGACGTTTTTGAAGCCGCTTCGGAGCAGATATAAGACATTCAAAGATTTTAAATTTAATATTACGTATGTTTCTGTAACAAATACATATTGTAATACGTGGGGCTTTTCTTTTTTTATGCGATATCTAAAAGTATGTTTCCGTAATATGGTGTAATTCATTAGTAAAGTCAATTTTAACGCAGTATACAAGTGATTTTATTGTCATCATCCAATCCTCTATTAATTTGTGAAATCGGCATGAAAATCTGATCAGTGGTTTTGAGTTTATCGCGAACAGACAGACGGTCAGACGTGACACGTGACTTTGTTGTATAATATGAAAGGATTACGATATTTTTATTCTGAATTCAAGATAATGTCTTAAACATTAATCTTGCCATAAAACTTTGGTTAGTGCAGTTGCACAACACGTGTCCTTTTAACTCATACAAAGACACTGTCGCTTATTGCTGCTTTAAGCAAATCTAAGCAAAACTTCGATAGACATTATTATATTTATTATGCATTTTCCAAACATGTATGTCCACTTCCGTGTTACACGAATATTATGATAACGTGTTTTAATATCGTCAAAATGACGACAGTCTTTACATTTGTCAATAATTTATATTAGCTGAGAAACACACAAATTATGTCATGCCAAATAGAATATTAACAAACTAGGGTCATTTCGCCTGTTCGCGTCAAACTCAAAAAAATAATGTATAATTAGTTTTTTGAACAATACTAAAACCATTACTTGTATACGCTTCTATTTATTCATAACTCGCGCTGAGTGCTTTTACTTCTTGCTTTCTTTTACCTGTCTACTGTCTCTTGTTCTATTCTAATACTGTCTGTGAAAACTTGTAATTGGCCTATTCCCACCTAAAATAAACTGAAAAACTATTGATGTTTTTCTATAAATTTCATTACAAATTAGATTAATATTAATTACACTACACTCTTTTTAACTTAATAAGATACCTCAATTTAAATTAAGTTTAAAGGCTGTGTATTAATTAACATTTGTAGCATTAAAAATCTTACTTTGTTCACCAAGATAAACAAATAAGAATTTTTAGTGTCCTACACAGGCCTACTCTCTATGCGAAGGAATGGGCCGTAACTCATATGCAGGTTGGTAAATCTCCCATATCTTCGGATAATCCGGTCCGAGGACATGTTGGAGCAGTGACTGTGATGGTGATGAAAATTATACGAGGAAAGGTGCCTACCTGAATTAGATCCCAAAACCTACAACGCATGTCTTTCTTTTGACCACTAAGTCACCATTGCTTCATTTTTTCCAAACATACTCAGAAACCACTTAAGCCTGCGCCGAGTAAAATAACTCAAAACGGTCTTCACAACTAAAGGAATATAACCTATAATAGTACTTTAATTACCATACAAAAATATGTAATGAACACTAGAATAAATGTGTTAGCAAACATAGTTGGCAAAATTTAAAAATATTTTATAGTTTATTAAACAAAAATACATAAAGTTGGACAAAAATCCTTACAAAACATGCTCGTGCGTCGCTGAATTTTGATAGTAAATTGTTGAATTTTTTCATAAACTTCAATTCATATTATTCTCTAATTATCATACTATCATTTACAGCTTTAACATTTCAAAAATGTCGCTTGGTTGTTTTAATTTTAATTTTTTCTTCTAATTTGCGCGCTATTTTGAACCATACGCAACGTACACCGGTCGAGAATTCAGTCGTCCACGGGAGCTCAGAGAGGGGTCACGTCTCATCGTGGAGCGTTTCGCCGGTAACGATAATTCGCGATCTATTGTGTACGTATGTATTGCAGCAATCCGTTGAATAACATAAGTCATATTTTTTGTTTTTTTGAGTACGATTTATTATACATACCCAACAATTACTTTTTATTGTTCAATATATATTTCTTTAACATTTTGTTTTTTAATATTTGTTTTATTATGGGAAAATGTAAAAAAAAATATTATTAGAAGAAAGTTGACGCAAATTTTCGAAAAAAAAGCCATTCTCATAAAAAGTACGTATTTCTATTTTGTGATGTTATTATTGCTTTTAACCGACTTCAAAAAAAAAGGAGAAGGTTCTCAGTTCGTCTTAAACTTTTTTTTATGTATGTAACCTCAAACTCGAAGACAGCTGGACCAATTTGGAATTTTTTTTCGTTTGAAAGGGTATACTTTCTAGTTGGTTCCATTGTTATGAAATCAGGATCTGATGATGGGATCCTGGAGAAAGCGAGGGAACTCTTTAAATATTATAGGCACACCTATAGCGTTTTGGGTATTTCTAATAGTACCTTGTGCAGTTGCTCCCGAAAAGCACCATTTGAGGAAGTGAAGGTGATGATGAAGACTTTTTTCAAACATTCGATATGGGTATCGTGTAATGGGTTTTTGGGGGTGGTGATTGCAAATCTGGAATTTATTTTTAAATTCAAGATGGCGTATGCAACTTTTTCTCACAAATTCGATATGGGTACCGTGTAATGGGTTTTTGGGGGTGGTGATTGCAAATCTGGCATTCATTTTAAAATCCAAGATGGCGGATGCAACTTTTTCTCAAACATTCGATATAGGTATCGTGTAATGGGTTTTTGGGGGTGGTGATTGCAAATCTGACATTCATTTTAAAATCCAAGATGGCGGATGCAACTTTTTCTCAAACATTCGATATGGGTATCGTGTAATGGGTTTTTGGGGGTGGTGATTGCAAATCTGGCATTCATTTTAAAATCCAAGATGGCGGATGCAACTTTTTCTCAAACATTCGATATGGGTATCGTGTAATGGGTTTTTGGGGGTGGTGATTGAAAATCTGGCATTCATTTTAAAATCCAAGATGGCGGATGCAACTTTTTCTCAAACATTCGATATAGGTATCGTGTAATGGGTTTTTGGGGGTGGTGATTGCAAATCTGGCATTCATTTTAAAATCCAAGATGGCGGATGCAACTTTTTCTCAAACATTCGATATGGGTATCGTGTAATGGGTTTTTGGGGGTGGTGATTGCAAATCTGGCATTCATTTTAAAATCCAAGATGGCGGATGCAACTTTTTCTCAAACATTCGATATGGGTATCGTGTAATGGGTTTTTGGGGGTGGTGATTGCAAATCTGGCATTCATTTTAAAATCCAAGATGGCGGATGCAACTTTTTCTCAAACATTCGATATAGGTATCGTGTAATGGGTTTTTGGGGGTGGTGATTGCAAATCTGGCATTCATTTTAAAATCCAAGATGGCGGATGAAACTTTTTCTCAAACATTCGATATGGGTATCGTGTAATGGGTTTTTGGGGGTGGTGATTGCAAATCTGGCATTCATTTTAAAATCCAAGATGGCGGATGCAACTTTTTCTCAAACATTCGATATGGGTATCGTGTAATGGGTTTTTGGGGGTGGTGATTGCAAATCTGGCATTCATTTTGAAATCCAATTTAAAACACATACGATATCCATATTGAATGTTGGAGAAAAAGTTGTATCCTTGGTGGATGCAACTTTTTCTCCAACATTCAATATGGATATCGTGTGTGTCTACTAAGTTAAATACACTGATAACCTTCAAGGGTTTATTGCTAAGTATAATTAACAAAGTAACGTAAGGGCTAAAATTATCGCTAAATGATGAAAATGAGTGCAACCGGTTGCTGTTCGAAATACACTAAGCTCGCGGCGAACTTAGTGCGACCGCATTATATCGCTTGCTCAGCAAACGTGGTCGATTGCAAAATATTGCATCACACATCGTGTAATAGGTTTTTGGGCATACCGATTGCAATCCTGACATTCATTTTAGAATTTACGACGAAAGTTCATTGGCTACTTTGTTAGCTTACAATTTACACTGGGTTATTGACAATTTAATTGATCCTAGGTTAAGTGACTATTCAGTATTATCTAGGGTATCTAATAATACTGAAATTAATTGTTTAAACCCTTAGATGTGACAAAGGAGAGGTATAATAACACAATTTTACTATATCATCAGAATATAAATCGTTTCTCCGGCAAAATATTAGATGAGGAAATTTTAATAGATAAATATGATATAGATATCTTGTTTTTGTGAAACCTGGCTAAAACCAGATAGAATGTTGTTTAAAATTAATATTTTTCTGTTACTAGTGCATACAACAGGTCCTCAGTAGGAGGTGGTACTTTAATATTACGTAGTAATTCTCTTAGATATAAGGAACAAAAATATATCACCGCTTGCTCTGTTGATTGCTTGTGTGAGGTAGCATGTACAGAAGTTGAAGGCCAAACTTTCTTAAGTGTTTATAGACCACCAGCATCAAACTTGTCATCATTCTTAATGATAATGGGAGAAATTTTAAGTACCTAAGCTTATAAGAGATAATAAATTAGTTTTCGTTTGTGGTCACCTAAATATTGATTTGTTAGTAAATTCACCTGAACACTGCAAGCTTACTTCATTGTTTGGTTCATTTAACTTAAAATGCACATACAAGGAAGCAACAAGAATAACAGCAACATCAGCTCAATGCATAGATAATATTTATACTAATTGTGCCATAAAATACTCGTCTCAAATTAGTGGAGTTAGGTCTGACCATACAGGTCAACTAGTATCCTTTGAGTTGGTTAAAAAGCGGCAATTAAATAAGACCCCCCCTAGGCCGCTAACTAAAAAGAAATTAATGTTTTTAATGATAACATGTTAAGTAATCTTTCAATGGCCAATTTTGACTCCCATGACCCCAATGAAAATTACAGGATATTATTTTCTTCACTATGCCACGAATTTAGTAAGACATGTCCAGTTAAAAAATTTCAAATGAGTAATAAATCTAAATTTAATGAATGGGCCACTGCTGGAATAAGAATAAGCTGAGACAATGTATACAACTTATACCATGAAAAATCATTGACTTCCGATGAAGCCTTCCATAATTATGTAAGAAACTACTCAAAGATATTTAAAAGAGTATGCGCCCTAAGCTAAATCTAAATCAGAAAGTACTAAAATTAGCATTTCTAACAATAAAATAAAAACTGTGTTGAAGGTGATAAACAAAGAAACTGGAAACACAAACCAATAGGGTTAGAATGATTTGACTTTGAACATCGATGATCAGGTCATCTCAGATAAGTCAAAAGTGGCTGAGAAGTTAGAAAATTACTTTACCAATATTCCAGTAGAGGTTACTAAATCTCTAAATTCTTCGCCATTATTAGCAGAATCTTTTTTAAAGGAAAACTTCAATAAGGATATACCAACATTTTCATTTAAGCCCATTTCTATTGATGTAATTAAAAAGCATTCCAAAGTCTTAACATAACAAACACTGATGACTTATGGAGTGCATCTGTTAGGGTTCTTGGTAATATTATTGACTCAATTGCTGCTATCCTAACAGGCACATTTAATTAATGTATAGACAGCGGTAATTTTCCCGATTTAATGAAACATAGTAAAGTAGTACTAATTTTTAAGTCGGGTTGTAAGAGTGATCCCTCTAACTATAGACCGATATATGTGCTTCCAGCATCAAGCAAAATATACGAAAAAATCATGCTGGACCAGATGCTATCATATTTTAACTCAAATGGAATTCTGCATAGTCGGCAGTTTGGTTTCACGAAAGGTAGGTCAACAACAGACGGAGGAGTAGCGCTCATCCGTCACATTCTGGAATCTTGGGAGAAATCTCAGGATGCAATTGGCATATTTTGTGACCTCTCCAAAGCTTTTGATTGCGTTGACCACAAAACACTGATCTGTAAATTACACCATTACGGAGTTCGTGGATTCGTGTTCTGCTGACCTTGTTCTTTCATATTTATCAAACAGGCAACAAAAAGTTATTGTTAATGGAGCGACATCTGCAGGATCCCTAGCCAAGATGAGTGCTTCGCAAGGTTCAATTCTTGGCCCTTTCCTTTTTATAGTGTATATCAATGACATACATGATGACCAACTTATCGGATATTTTTTATTTGTAATTCCATTGTGCTGTATTAATTGGTCTATACGACAGTATAGACCAAAGTTTTAAATATAATTAAGCATATCTTAGAACTGGAAACATATCTTACAACTATATAATAATATAGGTTATCCATCAGAATTCAGACAGGCTTTAATTTATAATCATATTGTGGGAAGTACTAATTTCACACGGGTTCCCGTTAGTATATGCTTAAACTAGACTTATGGTCTTATGGTGCGTGGTGCGCTGGTTGCACGCTACTGGCATGATTGCTCTATGTTATCTCTTAAAAAATAGTAGTAGAGATACCTACTACTGTTTCTTGTGATTTTTTTTTATTTTTGGCTCGCGTTTGAATTTTAAGAAAAAAATTAATTCAAACTCAAAATGTTTTATTTCACATAGGCCTACATGGGCACTTATAAAACGTCAGCAGCTTGGCGCAGGGCACGGTTCGAAATTGGTCGTTTTCTATGGAGAAGATCCGGCAAGAAACTCCACAGTTACTCTTTTAAAATATCATTCTTACAATGTATCTATAATACAGGTTAATTACCTAATTAACCTATGGTGGTATGGTATGGTATGAGAGGACATTAAAGCCTGTCTGAATTCTGATGGATAACCTATATTATTGTATAGTTGTAAGATATGTTTCCAGTTTTAAGATATGCTTAATTATATTGAAAACTTTGGTCATTACAAGATATTTTCTAAATTTAAACCCACGACCTACGTCATTTAAATTTAAAAGTCAATTATCTGAAATTAAGTATTTCAAATGGCGGGAGACTTTGTTAAACATAAAAAACACAGTGATACGACGTCAATGTGGAGCTATTTTTTAGTTGCGAAGGATAGGAATAGTGCCAAATGTAACCGATGCTCAGCCATTCTCAAGACTTTGGATGGATCGACCAAGGGATTACATACACATTTGTCATCAAAACATAACATCAAGCTTATATCAGCTTCAACAAGTCTAGATTCTGATAATCTGAACACAGCACCGCCGCCAGCCAAGCGAAAGTTAAATGATTATTTTACTAAAAGTGCCGACGATAGTCTCGATGATGTTTTGGCAAGAATGATTGCATTAGATAGATTTCCATTCAGTATATTCATAACTTCAGATGATTCGAGAAAATTTGTCTTTGCAAAATACACGGATTTACCAAAGTCAGCCGTCACCATTCAATTACAGTGAAAAAATCAGAAAGCAAGTAACTGCAGAATTGAAACATTTGAAAAGTGCAGGTGAAAGATTTAGTCTTTCTTTCGACAAGTGGACTTCAACATCCAATAAACCATACATGGCTGTCAACGTTCATTCATAAAAAAAAAAAATTGGAATTTAGGACTTGTTCCTATTTATGGAAGTATGAAAGTATGGCTGAAAATTGTCTTCGTATATTGAAAGAGCGTCTAAGTATATTTGATATTTCCCTGGATACTGGCTTTATGAAAAACATAATTATTTGCAAGACAGCTCTACCTCAGATGATACTATAAATGAACCACCTGTGGCTGTTGATCATATGGACGACATCCATGATGATGAACATTTAGAAGACTTAGACAGTCCAGAATCAGACTTAATCTTAATGTCACAAAATGACCTTGCGCTATAACACATACCAGAGTTAACACAAGATGAAAACATTAATGAGCTGATAAAGAAAATCCGCAAAGTTGTAGAGTGTATTTCAAAAGATCACCATTGAAAAATGAAACAGTACTTCAAAAATAAATGAAAATTGAACATGGAAAAGAGCTGTCACTTCTTTTGGACTCTAAAACCAGGTGGAATAGTCTTTTAACAATGCTGGAGCGATTTTATCTTTAAAAACCTTCATTCAAAAAGCTCTTATAGATCTCAATCATCCAATTCGTTTGGAAGAAGTTGATTTTGAATTGGTAAATAAAATTGTTGATGTGCTGACCCCAATTAAATTGACAGTAGAAGCAATGTGTCGGCGAGATGCTAATTTATGCACAGCTGATTCCGCTTTGAAATTTCTCATAAAACAGCTATCTAGCATAATCATTTTTTGGCAAGTGCTGACACTTGCCAAAAAATGAAAACATCCTTAGTGGAACGTGTGAAGCAACGACGAAGTGATGATTTGACTGGTGTGTTGAATTAATTACAAAATCCATGAAAAGATGACGAAAATCAGTTATTATCGGCTTTGGAATGGCATGACTTATTTCCAGTTTCTACTCAGGCTTTAGTTTGGAAGCAAATAAAGTGTATTGTTAAAAAACTTAAAAGTCGAGATGACACGGAAGAAGAAGAAGGAAGATCAGAATCACAAACAGATGATGAGTTAAGGCCACAAACCTCCCAATCCCAACCCCAATTGACACTAAATGAAAAGTTATAGCTGGAAATTGATAAGAGTTTGAAATCCCCAGATCGTGAAGTACAAATACAAAATTAATCGGGGTTGGCAAAATATAGTATTAGACGTGAAATAAGCCTGTTTGAAAATAGAGGAATTAGTGGATATCACTTAGAAACAGCATATAAGTATCTATTGTCTATTCCTCCAACCAGTGTAAAACCTAAACGAGCGTTTTCAGCTGCTGCTTATGTTGGTAATAAACGAAGCAGGCTTGGAAGTCAAACCTTGGATGCATTGATATTTCTACGATTGTATTTTCAAAATTCGAAATAAGTTTTATTGTGTTTTTATTTCTTACAAAGTATAGTATCTTTTTGTCATTTTTTCTTTTCTTACTATACTGTGATATGTGTAGTGTACCAAAATTAAAAATATATATTTTAAGAAATTACTCGTTTTTTAGAGTTCAGTTGCCGAATGGCAAAAAACGGAACCCTTATAGTTTCGTCATGTCTGTCCGTCTGTCTGTCTGTCTGTCTGTCCGTCCGTCCGTCCGTATGTCACAGCTATTTTATTCCAAAACTATTAAGACTATACATGTGAAACTTGGTAAGTAGATGTATTCTATGAAACGCTTTCCGATATTGAGAAAAAAATTAAAAATCATTTAAAATAAAGGAACATACTACTACCCCATACATGGAACTAAAACTGAAAATATTTTTTTTTTCTTGAAACCTATGCGTGTGTGGTATTTATAGACAGGTCTTTAAAAATGACATGGGGGTTTCTGAAACCACTTTTTCATAAAGTCAATCGTTTAAAAGATATAAGCTTCCAAAGTGGTCAAATGTGTATCCCTCCCTCTAACTTCTATAATAGTGGAGTGAAAAATCTAAAAAAAATATGTATCTGTAGACCTTAATGTAAACTTTCAACCAAAATTGGTTTGAATGATATCGAGTTAACAGTTTTTGAGATACGGCATATTTTCTAAAACCGCAAATATAACTTTGTAATTCATACAAACATTATGAAAAACAAATTTATCTAGCGTAGTTGTAAAAAATGTAAATAAGCTAGTTTTAAGAAATTCGTAAGGTTTTTTTCGTCAAATAAATATAAAAATTATATTATATTATTATAGTTACACACGGAACCCTTCATGCGCGTGTCTGACTCGCACTTGGCCAATTTTTTACATTTGAGACCAATTAGAAACCACATAGTCTAATCCGGGGATTGCCCCAGGGTCCCAGGATTCAGCATCAAGAATCACGTAATCCGGGAATTGAAAAACATGCTCGGGATTGTATTCTCTAGTTGCAACTAAGAAAGGATTTCTATCGAAATTCTATTTTAGTTGCCAAATGTGTCGAAAAAAAATAGAATTAATAAATTGTAAAGAATCAGATAGATAGCTCTACAGACCTCAATCTGAACGATAATTCTGTAAGCAGTTTTATGTCGATAGGAGCCGGGTTTTCTGGTTTAGAACAAGTTTCAGCTTCCTTTGACATTCCCTCTATGTCCGACAAATTATACGCCAAGTGCCATAACAAGGTCTGTCTACTACGGGAATAAGCCAAAGAAAAATTGGCCAAGTGCGAGTCAGACTTGCCCATGAAGGGTTCCGTAGTAACTATAATAATATAATATGTATAACTACTACAACTACTAGTCTGTCTGTCTGTCCATCCGTCCATCCGTATGTTACAGCCATTTTATTCCGAAACTATTAGGACTATACATATAAAACTTGGTAGATTGATGTATTCTGTGAACAGCTTTCCGATTTTAAGAAAAAATTAAAATATATTTAAATTAAATTAAAAATATTTTCAGTTTTAGTTCCATGTATGGGGAGCCCCCCCATACATGGAACTAAAACTGAAAATATTTTTTTTTCATGAAACCTATGCATGTGTGGTATCTATATACAGGTCTTTAATATGAGATTGAGGTTTCTAAAACCACTTTTTCATAAAATTAATCGTTTAAAAGATATACGCTTCCAAAGTGGTAAAATGTGTGCCCCCCTCTAATTTCTATAATAATGGAGTGAAAAATATAAATATATATATACAACGTGTAACGGAAACCCCATATCTAACCAAAAGGGCTGAAGACAACATTTGGTATGGAGACTCTATGCACAGTTTCAGCACAAAATAACTGACTTAAAGAATTGATACCAAATTATTGGTTTCACATATTTTTTGAATACCATTCATAACAAACGTGTCACAGCAATACGAGGGTCAATAACTTTCCACGTCACTTGCTAATAACACGATAATTCTTTTCGTTCTTCTTAATTTGAAAAATTCGGTCTCTGGTATCAGTGTACTGGAATTTGTAATAAGTTCTACACATGTAGACTTAGGATTACAAAACCCTTGCCATATCGTTTGTTATCATCCAAAGAAGCCATGCACTTGGTATGTATATACCCTTTAAATTACACGTTGTATATATATATATATATATATATATCTATAGATCTTAATGTAAACTTTCAATCAAAATTGGTTTTAAAGAGATTGAGTCAGCAGTTTTAGAGATACAGCATATTTTCTAAAACCGCAAATATAACTTTGTAATTCATACAAATACTATGAAAAACAAAGTTATTTGGCGTAGTTTCAAAAAATGTAAATAAGCTAGTTTTAAGAAATTTGTAAGTTTTAGTTTTTTGTCAAGTAAATATACATATTATATTATATTATTATAGTTACTACGGAACCCTTCATGGGCGAGTCTGACTCGCACTTGGCCAATTTTTGTAAAATGTTATAATAAGCAATATAACATTAGATTTATAGATTTCTTTTATTATTTTTTTCTTTTAAATTAAGTTACACTTGATACATATATTGTTATGAAATAAATTACGCTTATATTTTCTGCGAAGTAAGTTCGCTAGACAGCATTAATGAAAAAATGTTTTTTTGGTATGGCCCCACGTATATATAATAAAGTACCGAATGTTATTAAAAATATGACAGTACATCAGAATTTAAACGAGCACTAAATGAAATTTTAATAAACAAAACTTATTTCAGTCTGGTTTTATTATGATATTACATAATTATATTTTTTTTTATTTCATACTGGTTTTATTATTCAAATAAGTACTGCATACCCATCTACCCTAACTTGCTACTTACCCAGTTTCGAAGCATCAATAGCCTAATGGATAAGGTGTCGGACTTGTGATCGAGAGGTCGCAGGTCCGAACCCCACCCATTACACTATTGACGTGAACCCACTCCAGACACAAGCATATTTAGCTTAGTTGGAGGGGTTAACAAGATTGCTAGTAATGTGAAATGTACCCACATTGCTAGTATTCTTTAAAAAAAAATCTGAGGAGTTTAATATATTATAAAATCAAAGTTTTATTGCAATAAGATGAATAGTGAGGGAACGGATAATGTATTACTACAGTAAAAACAAACGTTAATTTTTATATAATAGGTATAATTAATTAAATTTATTTTTGTGATTTATTTGCGTACCTACTTGCTTCATTTAGATCCATCCAGCCGTTTGAGCGTGAAGAAGTAACAAACATGCAAACAGACACATTCATTCACAAACTTTCGCCTTTATAATATTAGTGTGATAAATAAAACCATCTAAATAATTAATATTCGTTTTTCAAGTTTATTCAACATAAGTACAAAAAATTAAAAAATGCAAAGTTAGCAAACTTCGTCGTGCAACGGCAAGCGGGCCTCGAGCGAACTTGTCATTGTGTGTGTGACAACGCACACGACTAGCCCGCTGCAGTAAATACCTATTTTCCGCGCGTCTCGTAGGCTCGACACCCTCTTAACTGCCTCGTTGGTCAAGCAAAAAGTGTGTTTTTTTTTAAATTAACAATAAGTTCGCGTTTGACAACCATCTCACCTGATGGTAAGTGACTATAATCATCCATCGCTCGAGTTCAATGAACTATGTTTTAATTCAGTGTTCATTGTCTCGAGTGGTAGCAATCTATTATAATTATTAATTTATTCAAAGAGAAAGATGATATTGATTTTGATGTCCGAATGACAGCCGGGACAAAAAATTATTGAAATATATTTCCATAAAAATACGGATACGAGGTTATCATTCTACAGCGACGTTATGTATACTCGAAAGATACATATTTATATATAAATGAATGCACATGCTGAAAATTAGCAATTTCCGGAGTTGCCGGCGCGGCGGTGCGCCGTATCCCGCACGCGCCTGAAAACAGTCTGCGCAATTCCGCAACCCCACTTGCCTGCCTGGGTTGCGGCTTTCCATCGAGATTTCGTGGCCATAAACACTGGCCACAACATATTTCCAGCCAGCGCGGGCAGTCTTGGGCTCCGAAAGCGACACTGCCACTGACATTGAAGTGTCATTTTGTTTGTGAAAAAATTTATTTTACTCTCGTATTACGTTTTCTGATTATTTTAGCGAAGAAGTTGTACAGTGTAGTGTTAGTTATAAGTGTAAAGTTAATTTTTTTTTGCTACAGGAATATTTTTAAATTGTAAGTCTTGTAAATATTGTATATTGGTGTTTTTATGATTAGTGACAGTAGTGATGCCGTACGATGTGCGAGTCAACCTGCCACATCGCTGGATGCCCTAGTGCAATGCCCTCAAAAACCTGCTATCATTAAAAAATAAATTGAAATAAATCGATATTTTTTCCGCTATCATGGCAACCGAGTAGATTAGAGAGAGTTTACTTCAAAACAACTTAGAGTATGTGTTGTTTTAATTTAGTTAAATATATTGTATATTTGCCACGTATCGTATTCATACGATCTGATGATTTGTAGTACAACTCTCTTATCACAGGTTTGCTGAAAGAATTGCATTTTTAAATAGCGCAATATTTTCAGTCTTTTCTCTATATTTGGTTTTGTTAAGTATCATGTGTATACACACAACACTGTTTGGATTCCAGTACGTAGGGTTTTCTGCGGAGCGAGAGGGTCTCACCTTTGCTAGGATTCCCAACTTTTTTGATGCTAGTTGAGCCTTAGCCTCGATAAACGGGCCAAAATTGAGGGTAAAAGTTAGTGTTACCCCCAGAAGCTCGATACGGTCAGTTATCGGCACGGTTACACCCCGGAAAGTACAGCCGGTTCGAATTGAAGATTGACATATTATATTTCCCTACTAAATTACGAAATTTAATCTGTCTGTTACATCAAAATCACTGAACCGTGAGGAAGGACATAGGCTACTTTTTTTACGAAAAACGACGGAAACGCGGACGAAGTCGCGGGCAACAGCTATCTATACTAATAATATAAGGCTGGCCTTCAGCATACTACAATTACGATTCACTGTCCTCTGTAATTATATCAAATTCTAATTCAGACTACACACCTTGTAAAACTCGCAATAATTCGTCATATTCACCGTCACTCTTTTTTTTTGTAAGAACACGTGCGCCAACGCAAGATGTAAACCACAGTATAAAGCTTTAGACTGTGATGTAAACATTGCACAACACTTTAAATATTGACATCCGGTCTCTTATTTACATTAAAAGTTAGTGGTTATGTGTGTACCTACTTTAATTGCGTTCACATTAATTTTGTTTTATATTATCTAGTAGCCTTATGCGTTGAGCCGTTAGTCGCGGATGTGTTTGTACTCTGCAGGCTCCACACCAGAGAGTACTTAACCTTGACCGCACATACGTTGTCCCGACGCACGAAAACTATGTGAGTTTTTGCTCCTATATATTAGCTACGACACACGAACCATTTTAGTTGTGACCAAGTATTAGACCTGTGTGCATGCTAAACAATTACAAATTTAAATTTTTGTATCCAATTTATAACGCATAATAATGCCTTCATGCGCGGTGAAGTGGTGTGGGAAACAATCCAAGACATCTAATTACAAAAAGGATGGCATAACTTTTCATCGGTAAGTAAACACTACGAAAATTATTATTGTTTTAATCAGATTATAAGCCATTGCAGGGATCTATTTAAAATGGTGATTGGCACACGGATGAAGCGCGCGTTGATGTCTTTTGGAAACGTCCCTTTCTTTCATTAGGAAATTCTAATTCTTTTATCCCTTTCTTTTCTTTGTATTTTATTCGTAAAAATCTATGCTGTACCTTTAATGGCAAAAGTCGATATCGATAATAATAAAATTAAACGTTATACAATTTTTATACAATTCAGATACTCTCATTAAATACCCATCTATTTTTAACCGACTTTAAAAAAAGAGGAGGTATTACAGTTTTTTTTTTCGTTTGTGTGTTTAACATACGTGTTTTTAATTTAGATTTCCAAAGATTCCGGCATTTAAAGAAAAGCGGATAGAGAAGGTTAATAGGGAAAATTGGTTTCCAACAAAAAACAGCGCTGTTTGTTCAAGGCACTTCACACCCGATTGTTTTGAATATTTAAAACAACGCTGACGTTTATTTAGTTCAGCGATACCAACGATGTTTT
The DNA here is from genome assembly GCA_943138885.2 of Tholera decimalis. Lineage (NCBI taxonomy): Eukaryota > Metazoa > Arthropoda > Insecta > Lepidoptera > Noctuidae > Tholera > Tholera decimalis. Next base: position 45,724,262 of record OW964559.2, read on the forward strand.
TGCCTATTTTGGTAAGTTTTTTTTAGTAATTTAGCTAAAGTCAGTTAAAGTTCGGATATTCAAATTGTGAATATAATAAGTTTTCAATCTTTACAGGCTTCAAATAGTGTAACGGAGTCTAATACTCATGAACCTGGGCCTTCGAATCACAATATCGCCCTTGTAAGTTAATTTGTTTCAATTTTAAGTCCATGGTCCATTTCGTTCTATGTATAAATTAAATTATACTGTTATATTATCCAATAAATTCTGAATCCGGAGGATAGCGTCATCGTTTTCAAGAAAGAATAGGTTTAAGAATTACAGAGCTCATTATCCAATACACAAGCGACTGCTGAAACTACAGCTGTTGATACACTAACTGAAGACCAGATAGCTTTACAGTGTTTTACATTTAATTATAGTAACCTTTGGGCCTTCCCATAATTATGAAATACCCCTTAACATAATTTTAACATTCTACAACTAAGTATTTCTGTAAAATTAAATGTTAATGTTTCTTAAAACCTCAATCTTTTCTTGTTTTACTTCTTCTATTAAATACTAACAATGCTTCTTTTTAGGGTTCAACAATAAGTAAAAAAGAAGTAGTAAACCCAGCAAGTGTAGAACTAACTCCACGTAAACGCAAAATGAAACGACACATAGACCATCTTATACATTCTCTTAGTAAAAAAAAGAAAGATGTTAAGAGGCTTCGAGATAAAAATAGATTCTTGGTTAAAAAAAATGCGAGTCTAAAAGAAATTTTGAATACTTTGACGTAAAAATGTTATATTACCCAAGAAAATGAAGACATTTTAAGTCACATTGGTGTACAAAATCAAGAAATTGTTAAACGCCAAATATTAAAATCAAAAAGTGGACATATACCTAAAATTAAATACTCACCGGAGTTAAGAGCGTTCTCCTTAACATTGCATTTTTATTCTCCGAAAGCGTATAATTTTGTTAGAAAAACTTTCAGCACATGTTTACCTGCTACAAGTACTCTAAGAAGTTGGTATCAATCCATTGACGGTAAACCAGGATTCACAAAAGAGGCAATAGATACTATCAAAATGAAAGCTAGAGAATCTAAGAACAAAATATACGCCACTATAATATTTGATGAAATGGCAATCAGAAGCGGTGTCGAATATCATCCCAAAGGCAGAAGATACTATGGCCACGTGAGTTTTGGTGCCAGTTTGCAAACGGACTCTCAAGACGAAGCTAAAGAAGCGCTTGTTTTCTTGTTGGTGCCAATAAATGCCTCCTGGAAAATTCCAATAGGATATTTTTTAATAAATGGAATTAACGCAGAACAAAAAGCCGCCCTTCTAACAGAAGCAATCCATTTGGTAGAAGAGGCTGGTGTAAATGTCAAAGCCATTACATTTGATGGTTGTCCCGCAAATATTACTATGGCTAAAAAATTAGGATGTTCGTTTGAAGTTGATCAAATAAACACTACCTTTAAAAATCCCTGCAATAGTTCTAAAATAGCGGTATTTTTAGATCCGGCCCACATGATCAAGCTAGTGCGAAATGCGTTTGAGTTTTATAGGAATTTGAAAGATTTATTTATTTATTTATTTTATTTATTTACATATACACATACAACTATCCTTACAGGTATTAACCCAATGCGATAGCGTAGCAAAAGGAAAAAAAAAACATCATTCCCTTGCAGTCGGGTAAAAAACAATAAAACATACACAAACATTAATTATAATAACATATTACAAACAGTGCTGACCTTGTAAATTCACCCAGAGAACAAAAAAATAGGTCTGTCTCCCTAGCAATAACGTTTATTGTGTTGAGTGCACGCGTCAGAGGCGCCTGCCTCAGAAGGTTGGTACGAGCGCTCGGAACCACCAGCAGCTGCGGCTGCCGCCGTCGCCACACGTACCTGTCCGGGACACACAGGCTCATCTGCCCTAAAATCGTCGCATTATGCACCTTCCCACGCAATATTTTAAATAAATATGAAGTGAGTGCCACTTCCCTCCTAACCCTTAGTTCATTGTATCCTACCATACCCAGAATAAATAAAGTAGGATACATTAATGGATAAAATGGATACACACCATAATACCGCATATATAAATATCTAATAAATTTGTTCTGCACACGCTCCAACATGAGACTATACTTAATTTCATGCGGAGCCCAAATGACTGCGTTACATTCTAACTGACTCCTAACCAATGCATTATATAATGCTATAATAGCTTTTATGCTCGTGAACCCTCGCACCGTACGAAGCATGAAACCTAAATTTCTGTAAGCCTTCTTACAGCTACGCATGATATGATCACGGAAAGTCAACCCGGTATTAAAACTTACTCCTAGATCCTTGACTGCCGTGACCCTTACCATAGGCAACTCGTCAATATGGTAGTTGTGTAAAATTGGTTTGTGCGCGCGAGAAAAAGTGATAGTCACGCACTTCGTACTATTAAATGGCAAAAGGTTTTCTTTGCTCCAGCTCACTACCCTATCTATGTCCCTCTGTAGCCTAATGCAGTCATCCTCGTTTTTTACCGCGAGAGACAATTTGAGGTCGTCGGCAAACAACAGACAGTGAGCGTCTTTAACTACTTCTGGTAGGTCATTTATCATCAGAATGAACTCTAATGGGCCAAGATTACTCCCTTGACTTACTCCAGATCTCGTGAAATATGGCTCTGATACATGTCCCGCATATTCCACATACTGCTGCCTATCGCTCATGTAACTGGCAAAAAAATTCAGTAACTGTGGGGTAAAACCGAATGCTGCTAACTTTGTAAGCAACACGTCATTATTGACTAGGTCGAATGCTTTTTTGAAATCAAAGTAAGCAGCATCAGCTTGTCCCCCACTGTCCACTGTCGGCACCAGTTGAGCCATGTGACAGAGCAGATTACTGGTGGTGCTTTTACCCGGCAGAAACCCATGCTGAGCGTCAGAGAGTTGTGCGCTCACCTGGAGATAAATGCTTTTATGAATAGCAGCTTCCAATACTTTTGCCGGCGTCGACAACACTGCGACCGGCCTATAGCTCTCCACCGATTCTGCTGAACCAACTTTTGGTACCGGAACAACGCGAGTCACTTTCCACCTCTCCGGAAACACTGCAGCTTTTAAGCACTTGTTATATATGTGAAGCAGCGGCCTAGCTAGTACTCGTGAACAATCCCTGAATATGTAAGGTGGAATGCCGTCAGGCCCTGCAGACTTTTTCGGCTTAAGACCTTGAAGTGCTTGACATACGTCTCCTAACTCTAATTGGTTCAAGTGTACACGCGCCGCCCCATTCCCGTAACCTGCATTTGCTATGGCCGCGCCTACATTCAGATCTGGTCGTTCTGCATTATACACGGAAAAAAAATACTTTGCAAACTCTTCAACACAGCGTTGACCAGTCAATGCCTCGCCGTCTTTCAGAATCACTTGCGGACTTCTCTTACCCTTTTTAGCTTTCGCATAATTCCAGAAGGATTTAGGATCATTCCGCATCTGATTCTGAATACGGTGGCGATACTGTTCCTGTGCAACTACCAATGCCTTTTTAACGTTGGTCCTACACCAAGCAAACGCTTCGTAGTCGACTTTCGACCCACTTGCCTTATACTGTTTATGTAAAAAGGACTTCAATCTTATGTCGCGAATTATTTCAACAGTGTACCACTCAGGATAAACGTATCTTGAGCCTACACGACTTCGCTTTTTTTTTGGAACGCAGTCATCTATAATAGAATTAATAATGTTATAAAAATAATTTAAACTCTCTTCTAAATCTAATTCATACAAAGGAGTCCAATCTACGGCTGCAATTGAGGAATACAATAACCAAAAGTCGGCTTTATTGAAGTTCCAACCTGGCGGTGCATACTCGCATACGTCAGGTGCAGCCGAGCCTGCTGAGCCGGGGCGCCGGCGGTGCGTATGCGTACTTACCGATATGTCAAGCGGCGGGTGGTAGGCGTCCACAGGCACGAGCGGCGCCTCTGCCGCGCGCACACTAACACTCCCTCCCTCCGCCAGTGTACTCAACACCAAATCCAACTGACGACCACTGCAATTATCGACTCTGTTACTCTGAGTGAATCCACAAAAGGTTTGAAAGTATTCGTAATAATTATTTACGGCTAAGGAACATGAATACAAGTTAAAGTCTCCTAAAACCACTATATCTCTGTACTTACAACAAAGCTGCTCAATTATATGAAATAATAACATACATTCATTGTCACTGCTATTGGGTGGGATGTAAACAACACAAAGTAAAAACATAAGCCTGTTACGCAGGTACACAGTAGCACAAAGTAGTTCGAACACTTGTTGGTCAACGTTCACGTCATTTGGTAATGACACTCGCCGCAACTCAAAACGCGGTGTGGCCACGAGACACGCGCCGCCCTGCTTGCGTCCATCCGCTCGGTCACACCGTATAATTGTGTATCCAGGTGGAATTATTTCTGCATCATGGATGGAATCATTGCATCCTGTTTCCGTGATTGCAAACAAGTCTGCATTGGCGATCGAAATACTCATATAACATTCTTCCAACTTTGTTCGAAGACCTCGCACGTTTTGATATAATATTTCAACGCTGTTACGTAGGACTTTTTGGTTTGTTGATTGATCTACGAAACCACACCCACTCTGCAAATTCAATATTTACAGCCCAATTTTCAGGATTACACAATATTTCATATTTACTTTCGGGTACTCCTATAATAAAAGATGAATAATCCCTTTCAGTCTTGTGTTTTATTTTTTCTACTTTAATTGGCACATCTTCTTCAAAAATTTTCTTCACGTATTTTTCTAAATTTTCTTCTGTTGTTTCCTTCTGCAAACGCCATACATGTAAATATTTTTTCTTTTCCGTTCCCTGAATATCAATCGTACTCGTATTTCCGCCTTTTTTTATTTCGGTGTTCGAATATTTATATTTTCTTCTATTAACGACAGTCCAATTTTCTTCCTTCTCCAGTCCTTCTTTTCCAGATTCTTCCTTTTGCTTCCCCGTATCTATCTTATTACTAGACATCATTCCGCTGCTCGATATCTGCTTCTCCTTTGACAATATTCTCGCCGATTTCGTAGCCACACTTTCGTTTGCTGGTACAGATAAATTATTTGTATCTACCCGCGTTTGCTTATCTTTTACTACACTTGCAAATGATATTAGGTGTCCTTTAGAACTTTTCTTAATATGATCCCTCACTTTTATTTCACTATTCCTGAGACTTTCTTCAAGGTTTTCATTTTTTTCTATCAGGACTTTAATTCTTGCTTCTAGTACATCAACTTTACTTGCCTTATCATGAACTACCTTCAATATTTGTTTTAATTCTTTGAGCTCAGTTTCCGTGTGAATAAATCTATTTTGCAATAATACATACTCCTTTCTCTGCTCTTCCAGCTGGGACTTCACTTCCCAGCGAAACTCCTGTATCACGTCCAGAAGCTGGATTTCACTATCAATCATTTTGCTATTGTTTCGACGACTGCCTCGTTCGGCAGTGTTCACGTAGCTGGACGGTGAAAAGGTCTTGTTTATCAAGGGCGATCCACGAACAGGAGTGTCGGCATTACACCTTTTAGGCATTGTGCACGCACACTCGGGGCAAATCCACTGGTTCTTGTATTCCTGCGAGAAGGCCTCAACTGTTTCCTTCGTTAAAGCAAGACACTTAAGATGGAATTTCTTCTTGCATCTTTCTTGCGAACACTCCATAAACAGCAAATCGTCCATAACGGCATCACAGCCGCTACACTTTGTACCCATTTAAGACTTCGATAGAACTTAAACCGTTTTTTTTTAATTTAGTGACACACACTGTCTGTTACACGTCCGTTCGCTAGTACGCTTCGCGGGTGATGAGATGAGCGGGGTAATATTATATCGTGGCAACATCTCGTTAACTTACATAATCTACAAACAGCGGAAAATTTTCATCTAGCTAATAGACTAAGGGCTAGTCATATATTTTTTAAAACTAAAATTATGAAAGTAAGCTTAGCAACCCAAATTTTTAGTAAGAGTGTATCAGATGCACTCACATTTTGTAAAGAAAAGCTTAATTTAAGCGAGTTTCAAGAAGTCAGACCAACAACACAGTTTCTGGATATGATGAATGATCTTTTTGATATTCTGGACTCCCACACCCATGGGTATGATTTTAAACGAGCAGTCAATGCAGAAAATGCGGCCACAGTTATTTCTAAATTAAAGACAGCAAGAGACTCATTATTAAATATTTCCACAGACATAATTGTAAAAACAGTAAAAAAAGAAGTAAAACTCGTAAAATCACCTCGCTATACTGGATTCGTAGGATTTTGTGTGTGTATAGAAAGTTCCATCGCTCTCATCCAAGACTTGATCCTGAGCTCAGAGTGTGACTTAAAATATCTTCCTCTACATAAAATAAGCCAGGACCACTTAGAACATCTGTTCGGAAGTATAAGATGCCACGGTGGAACTAATAATAATCCTAGTGCTAGGGTATTTGAAAGCATATACAAGAGGCTCCTGACTTATGCGCAAATAAAAAATACTGGTAGTGGCAATTGTAGCGCTTTTGGCCAAATTTCTATTCTGCAATGCACTTCTGCAGTTAACCGAATCAATTTTACTACTAGATATAAAGACCAAGACGTAGATATAGAGACAGAGAGCATGGATTTTTCAGTCCTTGAAAGCCTGTTACCTAATTCTGAATTTGGTGCAAAAGTAGTAGAATATATGGCCGGCTACATTGTCCATGCTCTGATAAAGCAAATAAAATGCCTAACTTGTATTGGAGCGTTGATTGGTGTTACAAATCAAAACGCCTTACAATTTCAAAAAGACACTAAAAACAAGTTATTGTACGGATCCACCACAGTAATAGAAATTTGTCGTCGTTGTGAAATTTATATTAAAAGGGCGATCAACGAGAGTGGTTCGAAAGTGCTGTCTCAGAAATATAATTCCAATTATTTTATGAGATCGGTTTTAAAATCACTGATTGGGTATAATTTATTCCCGGATATTAATTTTCATCAATATGAAATAGAAACTACCAATCATTTGATTGAATTAGCAAGATGCATAATTCAGAAATATATAGACGCTCGGTTATCATTTTTTACCAAAAACAATCAGGACCCCAAAACTTTAATTCGAAAAACATTTACCAAATTAATTCATTTTAAAAATCAATAAAAACAGCATATTTGTTTTTCTATTTATAATTGAGACTGATAATGATTAAATATTATTATGTGATTTTATTGAGTATTTTTTATAATGTTAAACTTCATTTTATCGATATCGATAACTTTCCCTCAATCAAGTAGAGCAATCCCTAACTCGGCATATCTATGAAGCTTGACCTTAAACTGACCAATTGCAGTAGCGCATTTTTTCCTCGCCTCCCAACCCGTATTGGTGAGTTGTGTTCTTCAAAGAAATCGGCCTATAGGCTCTCTATATGGTCTTTGCTCCACACCATGGTCTGAACCAAGGCCGGGCGCGAGAGGTCACCGCCACTGATTGCCTCCATGAGAGGCATCTTGAGAGGGGTCTTACATGGAGTGACTGCCTGTCCGACCTTTACAACCTAGAAACCAGACCAGTTTCAGATTTTCTGGCGTCTGACTACCCGTAATGACTGTCAAAGATGACTAAATGCAAAAAAAAACATTTACATTCACAAGATACTTTTATTTCAGTTTAGGTTAACTACTACATTATGCTAAGTAAGTATTACAGAATAATCTTTAAATTATAAAAAATAATACTTAGGTATAATTAAGAAAAATTGAAATTAACGTTGCTACGATACAGCTGTCACACAAGGATCGCTTTTCAGCATTGTTTTCGTTCAAGCTAGAAAGACGAGCACTCGGTTTTATCTGTGCAGTGTCAGGTGCGATAATCGGTCGTGCTGTAAACTGAGACTATTAGTGTTTCACGTACATACATACGACTATGATGTCAAAAATAAACGATTTAATTTTTTATTAATAATTATGCATGTTTCCTGTAGTACAGTTTGCTAGATTAAATATTGTTTAGACTAGTCTTCTAAAGAATTAAGGGTTCTTTAGCGTAATTATCTTTTTAAATTACGAAGACGAAACTAGGAGCCCTGCGAAACAGGACTGCTTGACTTTTGTCGGGATTTACCTCAATCCTCCATTTCCTAAACCAATCGCCTAGTGCGTTGGCTGAGGTCTGGAGGGTATGAGCGATGCTATCGGGACTTTTTCCCGAGTAATAGATGGCCGTGTCGTCGGCAAATAGGGATAACTCTACTGGGGGCCTGTTGGGGATATCGCTAGTGTATAGCATGAAGAGTGGCGGGGAGAGCACGGCGCCCTGAAGCCCGATTTACACTTCAATAAGTACAGTAGCGAGTTAACTTGCGTCATCAGCGAGTTAAGTTGTTATTGTAGTTTGAACGGCAAAAGCGAGTTAAGTAGTAAGTGGTTGATTAAGTTGAGTTAAATAGATCGCGATCCTATTTTTCGGCGAGTCCAGTGCGAAGTAGCCCCCTCTCTCGCGTCTCCCGCACCCCTCCAACTTAACTGGCTGGCATGTAGACGGGCGAGTTTAGTACAGTCTAGGGATGTGACATTGTACATAAAAAATCGATTTTTAATTAATCGATTATATATTTCGCATGAAAAATCGATTAATAAATAATCGATTTTCTTAAGAAAATAATCGATTTTGTTATATTAATCGATTTTTCTTTTGATAAAAATCGATTTTAATCGATTATTTCCATAATCGATTATTATTTCACATCCCTACTAGGGATGTAACATTGTACATAAAAAATCGATTTTTAAATAATCGATTATATATTTAGCATGACAAATCGATTAATAAATAAGCGATTTTTCTTAAGCCTGCGCCGAGTAAAATAACTCAAAACGGTCTTCACAACTAAAGGAATATAACCTATAATAGTACTTTAATTACCATACAAAAATATGTAATGAACACTAGAATAAATGTGTTAGCAAACATAGTTGGCAAAATTTAAAAATATTTTATAGTTTATTAAACAAAAATACATAAAGTTGGACAAAAATCCTTACAAAACATGCTCGTGCGTCGCTGAATTTTGATAGTAAACTGTTGAATTTTTTCATAAACTTCAATTCATATTATTCTCTAATTATCATACTATCATTTACAGCTTTAACATTTCAAAAATGTCGCTTGGTTGTTTTAATTTTAATTTTTTCTTCTAATTTGCGCGCTATTTTGAACCGTACGCGACGTACACCGGTCGAAAATTCAGTCGTCTACGGGAGCTCAGAGAGGGGTCACGTCTCATCGTGGAGCGTTTCGCCGGTAACGATAATTCGCGATCTATTGTGTACGTATGTATTGCAGCAATCCGTTGAATAACATAAGTCATAACTTTTGTTTTTTGAGTACGATTTATTATGCATACCCAACAATTACTTTTTATTGTTCAATATATATTTCTTTAACATTTTTTTTTAATATTTGTTTTATTATGGGAAAATGTAAAAAAAAATATTATTAGAAGAAAGTTGGCGCAAATTTTCGAAAAAAAGCCATTCTCATAAAAAGTACGTATTTCTATTTTGTGATGTTATTATTGCTTTTTAACCGACTTCAAAAAAAAGGAGAAGGTTCTCAGTTCGTCTTAAACTTTTTTTTATGTATGTAACCTCAAACTCGAAGACAGCTGGACCAATTTGGAATTTTTTTTCGTTTGAAAGGGTATACTTTCTAGTTGGTTCCATTGTTATGAAATCAGGATCTGATGATGGGATCCTGGAGAAAGCGAGGGAACTCTTTAAATATTATAGGCACACCTATAGCGTTTTGGGTATTTCTAATAGTACCTAGTGCATTTGCTCCCGAAAAGCACCATTTGAGGAAGTGAAAGTGATGATGAAGACTTTTTTCAAACATTCGATATGGGTATCGTGTAATGGGTTTTTGGGAGTGGTGATTGCAAATCTGGAATTTATTTTTAAATTCAAGATGGCGTATGCGACTTTTTCTCACAAATTCGATATGGGTACCGTGTAATGGGTTTTTGGGGGTGGTGATTGCAAATCTGACATTAATTTTAAAATCCAAGATGGCGGATGCAACTTTTTCTCAAACATTCGATATGGGTATCGTGTAATGGGTTTTTGGGGGTGGTGATTGCAAATCTGGCATTCATTTTAAAATCCAAGATGGCGGATGCAACTTTTTCTCAAACATTCGATATAGGTATCGTGTAATGGGTTTTTGGGGGTGGTGATTGCAAATCTGGCATTCATTTTAAAATCCAAGATGGGCGGATGCAACTTTTTCTCAAACATTCGATATGGGTATCGTGTAATGGTTTTTTGGGGGTGGTGATAGCAAATCTGGCATTCATTTTAAAATCCACGATGGCGGATGCAACTTTTTCTCAAACATTTGATATGGGTACCGTGTAATAGGTTTTTAGGGGTGGTGATTGCAAATCTGGCATTCATTTTAAAATCCAAGATGGCGGATGCAACTTTTTCTCACACATTCGATATGGGTATCGTGTAATGGGTTTATGGGGGTGGTGATTGCAAATCTGGCTTTCATTTTGAAATCCAATTTAAAACACATACGATATCCATATATGAATATATGAATGTTGGAGAAAAAGTTGCATCCTTGGTGGATGCAACTTTTTCTCCAACATTCAATATGGATATCGTGTGTGTCTACTAAGTTAAATACACTGATAACCTTCAAGGGTTTATTGCTAAATATAATTAACAAAGTAACGTAAGGGCTAAAATTATCGCTAAATGATGAAAATGAGTGCACCCGGTTGCTGTTCGAAATACACTAAGCTCGCGGCGAACTTAGTGCGACCGCATTATATCGCTTGCTCAGCAAACGTGGTCGATTGCAAAACATTGCATCACACATCGTGTAATAGGTTTTTGGGCATACCGATTGCAATCCTGACATTCATTTTAGAATTTACGACGAAAGTTCATTGGCTACTTTGTTAGCTTACAATTTACACTAGGTTATTAACAATTTAACTGATCCTAGGTTAAGTGACTGTTCAGTATTATCTAGGGTATCTAATAATACTGAAATTAATTGTTTAAACCCTTAGATGTGACAAAGGAGAGGTATAATAACACAATTTTACTATATCATCAGAATATAAATCGTTTCTCCGGCAAAATATTAGATGAGGAAATGTTAATAGATAAATATGATATAGATATCTTATGTTTTTGTGAAACCTGGCTAAAACCAGATAGAATGTTGTTTAAAATTAATATTTTTCTGTTACTAGTGCATACAACAGGTCCTCAGAGTAGGAGGTGGTACTTTAATATTACGTAGTAATTCTCTTAGATATAAGGAACAAAAATATATCACCGCTTGCTCTGTTGATTGCTTGTGTGAGGTAGCATGTACAGAAGTTGAAGGCCAAACTTTCTTAAGTGTTTATAGACCACCAGCATCAAACTTGTCATCATTCTTAATGATAATGGGAGAAATTTTAAGTACCTAAGCTTATAAGAGATAATAAATTAGTTTTCGTTTTTGGTCACCTAAATATTGATTTGTTAGTAAATTCACCTGAACACTGCAAGCTTACTTCATTGTTTGGTTCATTTAACTTAAAATGCACATACAAGGAAGCAACAAGAATAACAGCAACATCAGCTCAATGCATAGATAATATTTATACTAATTGTGCCATAAAATACTCGTCTCAAATTAGTGGAGTTAGGTCTGACCATACAGGTCAACTAGTATCCTTTGAGTTGGTTAAAAAGCGGCAATTAAATAAGACTATTAAATTTAGGCCGCTAACTAAAAAGAAATTAATGTTTTTAATGATAACATGTTAAGTAATCTTTCAATGGCCAATTTTGACTCCCATGACCCCAATGAAAATTACAGGATATTATTTTCTTCACTATGCCACGAATTTAGTAAGACATGTCCAGTTAAAAAAATTCAAATGAGTAATAAATCTAAATTTAATGAATGGGCCACTGCTGGATTAAGAATAAGCTGAGACAATGTATACAACTTATACCATGAAAAATCATTGACTTCCGATGAAACCTTCCATAATTATGTAAGAAACTACTCAAAGATATTTAAAAGAGTATGCGCCCTAAGCTAAATCTAAATCAGAAAGTAATAAAATTAGCATTTCTAACAATAAAATAAAAACTGTGTTGAATGTGATAAACAAAGAAACTGGAAACACAAACCAATAGGGTTAGAATGATTTGACTTTGAACATCGATGATCAGGTCATCTCAGATAAGTCAAAAGTGGGTGAGAAGTTGGAAAATTACTTTACCAATATTCCAGTAGAGGTTACTAAATCTAAATTCTTCGCCATTATTAGCAGAATCTTTTTTAAAGGAAAACTTCAATAAGGATATACCAACATTTTCATTTAAGCCCGTTTCTATTGATGTAATTAAAAAGCATTCCAAAGTCTTAACATAACAAACACTGATGACTTATGGAGTGCATCTGTTAGGGTTCTTGGTAATATTATTGACTCAATTGCTGCTATCCCAACAGGCACATTTAATTAATGTATAGACAGCGGTAATTTTCCCGATTTAATGAAACATAGTAAAGTAGTACTAATTTTTAAGTCGGGTTGTAAGAGTGATCCCTCTAACTATAGACCGATATATGTGCTTCCAGCATTAAGCAAAATATACGAAAAAATTATGCTGGACCAGATGCTATCATATTTTAACTCAAATGGAATTCTGCATAGTCGGCAGTTTGGTTTCACGAAAGGTAGGTCAACAACAGACGCAGGAGTAGCGCTCATCCGTCACATTCTGGAATCTTGGGAGAAATCTCAGGATGCAATTGGCATATTTTGTGACCTCTCCAAAGCTTTTGATTGCGTTGACAACAAAACACTGATCTGTAAATTACACCATTACGGAGTTCGTGGATTCGTGTTCTGCTGACCTTGTTCTTTCATATTTATCAAACAGGCAACAAAAAGTTATTGTTAATGGAGCGACATCTGCAGGATCCCTAGCCAAGATGAGTGCTCCGCAAGGTTCAATTCTTGGCCCTTTCCTTTTTATAGTGTATATTAATGACATACATGATGACCAACCTATCGTAATATTTTTTATTTGTAATTCCATTGTGCTGTATTAATTGGTCTATACGACAGTACAGACCAAAGTTTTAAATATAATTAAGCATATCTTAGCACTGGAAACATATCTTACAACTATATAATAATATAGGTTATCCATCAGAATTCAGACAGGCTTTAATTTATAATCATATTGTGGGAAGTACTAATTTCACACGGGTTCCCGTTAGTATATGCTTAAACTAGACTTATGGTCTCATGGTGCGTGGTGCGCTGGTTGCACGCTACTGGCATGATTGCTCTATGTTATCTCTTAAAAAATAGTAGTAGAGATACCTACTACTGTTTCTTGTGATTTTTTTTATTTTTGGCTCGCGTTTGAATTTTAAGAAAAAAATAAATTCAAACTCAAAATGTTTTATTTCACATAGGCCTACATGGGCACTTATAAAACGTCAGCAGTTTGGCGCAGGGCACGGTTCGAAATTGGTCGTTTTCTATGGAGAAGATCCGGCAAGAAACTCCAAAGTTACTCTTTTAAAATATCATTCTTACAATGTATCTATAATACAGGTTAATTAGGTATGAGAGGATATTAAAGCCTGTCTGAATTCTGATGGATAACCTATATTATTGTATAGTTGTAAGATATATTTCCAGTTTTAAGATATGCTTAATTATATTGAAAACTTTGGTCATTACAAGATATTTTCTAAATTTAAACCCACGACCTACGTCATTTAAATTTAAAAGTCAATTATCTGAAATTAAGTATTTCAAATGGCGGGAGACTTTGTTAAACATAAAAAACACAGTGATACGACGTCAATGTGGAGCTAATTTTTAGTTGCGAAGGATAGGAATAGTGCCAAATGTAACCGATGCTCAGCCATTCTCAAGACTTTGGATGGATCGACTAAGGGATTACATACACATTTGTCATCAAAACATAACATCAAGCTTATATCAGCTTCAACAAGTCTAGATTCTGATAATCTGAACACAGCACCGCCGCCAGCCAAGCGAAAGTTAAATGATTATTTTACTAAAAGTGCCGACGATAGCCTCGATGATGTTTTGGCAAGAATGATTGCATTAGATGGATTTCCATTCAGTATATTCATAACTTCAGATGATTCGAGAAAATTTGTCTTTGCAAAATACACGGATTTACCAAAGTCAGCCGTCACCATTCAATTACAGTGAAAAAATCAGAAAGCAAGTAACTGCAGAATTGAAACATTTGAAAAGTGCAGGTGAAAGATTTAGTCTTTCTTTCGACAAGTGGACTTCAACATCCAATAAACCATACATGGCTGTCAACGTTCATTCATATAAAAAAAAAATTGGAATTTAGGACTTGTTCCTATTTATGGAAATATGAAAGTATGGCTGAAAATTGTCTTCGTATATTGAAAGAGCGTCTAAGTATATTTGATATTTCCCTGGATACTGGCTTTATGAAAAACATAATTATTTGCAAGACAGCTCTACCCCAGATGATACTATAAATGAACCACCTGTGGCTGTTGATCATATGGACGACATCCATGATGATGAACATTTAGAAGACTTAGACAGTCCAGAATCAGACTTAATCTTAATGTCACATAATGACCTTGCGCTATAACACATACCAGAGTTAACACAAGATGAAAACATTAATGAGCTGATAAAGAAAATCTGCAAAGTTGTAGAGTGTATTTCAAAAGATCACCATTGAAAAATGAAACAGTACTTCAAAAATAAATGAAAATTGAACATGAAAAAGAGCTGTCACTTCTTTTGGACTGTAAAACCAGGTGGAATAGTCTTTTAACAATGCTGGAGCGATTTTATCTTTTAAAAACCTTCATTCAAAAAGCTCTTATAGATCTCAATCATCCAATTCGTTTAGAAGAAGTTGATTTTGAATTGGTAAATAAAATTGTTGATGTGCTGACCCCAATTAAATTGACAGTAGAAGCAATCTGTCGGCGAGATGCTAATTTATGCACAGCTGATTCCGCTTTGAAATTTTTTATAAAACAGCTATCTAGTATAATCATTTTTTGGCAAGTGCTGACACTTGCCAAAAAATGAAAACATCCTTAGTGGAACGTATGAAGCAACGACGAAGTGATGATTTGACTGGTGTGTTGAATTAATTACAAAATCCATGAAAAGATGATGAAAATCAGTTATTATCGGATTTGGAATGGCATGACTTATTTCCAGTTTCTACACAGGCTTTAGTTTGGAAGAAAATAAAGTGTATTGTTAAAAAACTTAAAAGTCGAGATGACACGGAAGAAGAAGAAGGAAGATCAGGATCACAAACAGATGATGAGTTAAGGCCACAAACCTCCCAATCCCATCCCCAATTGACACTAAAGGAAATGTTATAGCTGGAAATTGATAAAAGTATGAAATCCCCAGATCGTGAAGTACAAATACAAAATTAATCGGGGTTGGCAAAATATAGTATTAGACGTGAAATAAGCCTGTTTGAAAATGGAGGAATTAGTGGATATCACTTAGAAACAGCATATAAGTATCTATTGTCTATTCCTCCAACCAGTGTAAAACCTAAACGAGCGTTTTCAGCTGCTGCTTATGTTGGTAATAAACGAAGCAGGCTTGGAAGTCAAACCTTGGATGCATTGATATTTCTACGATTGTATTTTCAAAATTCGAAATAAGATTTATTGTCTTTTTATTTCTTACAAAGTATAGTATCTTTTTGTCATTTTTTCTTTTCTTACTATACTGTGATATGTGTAGTGTACCAAAATTAAAAATATATATTTTAAGAAATTACTCGTTTTTTAGAGTTCAGTTGCCGAATGGCAAAAAACGGAACCCTTATAGTTTCGTCATGTCTGTCCGTCTGTCTGTCTGTCTGTCCGTCCGTCCGTATATCACAGCTATTTTATTCCAAAACTATTAAGACTATATATGTGAAACTTGGTAAGTAGATGTATTCTATGAAACGCTTTCCGATATTTAGAAAAAAATTAAAAATCATTTAAAATAAAGGAACATACTACTACCCCATACATGGAACTAAAACTGAAAATATATATTTTTTTTCTTGAAACCTATGCGTGTGTGGTATTTATAGACAGGTCTTTAAAAATGACATGGGGGATTCTGAAACCACTTTTTCATAAAGTCAATCGTTTAAAAGATATAAGCTTCCAAAGTGGTCAAATGTGTATCCCTCCCTCTGACTTCTATAATAGTGGAGTGAAAAATCTAAAAAAAATATGTATCTCTAGATCTTAATGTAAACTGTCAATCAAAATTGGTTTGAATGATATCGAGTTAACAGTTTTTGAGATACGGCATATTTTCTAAAACCGCAAATATAACTTTGTAATTCATACAAACACTATGAAAAACAAAGTTATCTAGCGTAGTTGTAAAAAATGTAAATAAGCTAGTTTTAAGAAATTTGTAAGGTTTTTTTGTCAAATAAATATAAATATTATATTATATTATTATAGTTACACACGGAACCCTTCATGCGCGTGTCTGACTCGCACTTGGCCAATTTTTTACATTTGGGACCAATTAGAAACCACATAGTCTAATCCGGGGATAGCCCCAGGGTCCCAGGATTCAGCATCAAGAATCACGTAATCCCGGGATTGAAAAACATGCTCGGGATTGTATTCTCTAGTTGCAACTAAGAAAGGATTTCTATCGAAATTCTATTTTAGTTGCCAAATGTGTCGAAAAAAAAATAGAATTAATAAATTGTAAAGAATCAGATAGATGGCCCTACAGACCTCAATCTGAACGATAATTCTGTAAGCAGTTTTATGTCGATAGGAGCCGGGTTTTCTGGTTTAGAAAAGTTTCAGCTTCCTTTGACATTCCCTCTATGTCCGACAAATTATACGCCAAGTGCCATAACAAGGTCTGTCTACTACGGGAATTAGCCAAAGAAAAATTGGCCAAGTGCGAGTCAGACTTGCCCATGAAGGGTTCCGTAGTAACTATAATAATATAATATGTATAACAACTACAACTACTAGTCTGTCTGTCTGTCCATCCGTCCGTCCGTATGTTACAGCCATTTTATTCTGAAACTATTAGGACTATACATATAAAACTTGGTAGATTGATGTATTCTGTGAACCGCTTTCCGATTTTAAGAAAAAATTAAAATATATTTAAATTAAATTAAAAAATATTTTCAGTTTTAGTTCCATGTATGGGGAGCTCCCCCATACATGGAACTAAAACTGAAAATATATTTTTTTTATGAAACCTATGCATGTGTGGTATCTATATACAGGTCTTTAAAATGAGATTGAGGTTTCTAAAACCACTTTTTCATAAAATTTATCGTTTAAAAGATATACGCTTCCAAAGTGGTAAAATGTGTGCCCCCCTCTAATTTCTATAATAATGGAGTGAAAAATATAAATATATATATACAACGTGTAACGGAAACCCCATATCTAACCAAAAGGGCTGAAGACAAGATTTGGTATGGAGTCTCTATGCACAGTTTCAGCACAAAATAACTGACTTAAAGAATTGATACCAAATTATTGGTTTCACATATTTTTTGAATACCAATCATAACAAACGTGTCACAGCACTACGAGGGTCAATAACTTTCTACGTCACTTGCCAATAACACGATAATTCTTTTCGTTCTTCTTAATTTGAAAAATTCGGTCTCTGGTATCAGTGTACTGGAATTTGTAATAAGTTCTACACATGTAGACTTAGGATTACAAAACCCTTGCCATATCTAGCACTTGGTATGTATATACCCTTTAAATTACACGTTGTATATATATATATATATATATATAGATTTTAATGTAAACTTTCAATCGAAATTGGTTTTAAAGAGATCGAGTCAGCAGTTTTTGAGATACAGCATATTTTCTAAAACCGCAAATATAACTTTGTAATTCATACAAATACTATGAAAAACAAAGTTATTTGGCGTAGTTGCAAAAAATGTAAATAAGCTAGTTTTAAGAAATTTGTAAGTTTTAGTTTTTTGTCAAGTAAATATACATATTATATTATATTATAGTTACTACGGAACCCTTCATGGGCGAGTCTGACTCGCACTTGGCCAATTTTTGTAAAATGTTATAATAAGCAATATAACATTAGATTTATAGATTTCTTTTATTATTTTTTTCTTTTAAATTAAGTTACACTTGATACATATATTGTTATGAAATAAATTACGCTTATATTTTCTGCGAAGTAAGTTCGCTAGACAGCATTAATGAAAAAATGTTTTTTTGGTATGGCCCCACGTATATATAATAAAGTACCGAATGTTATTAAAAATATGACAGTACATCAGAATTTAAACGAGCACTAAATGAAATTTTAATAAACGAAACTTATTTCAGTCTGGTTTTATTATGACATTACATTATTATATTTTTTTTATTTCATACTGGTTTTATTATTCAAATAAGTACTGCATACCCATCTACCCTAACTTGCTACTTACCCAGTTTCGAAGCGTCAATAGCCTAATGGATAAGGTGTCGGACTTGTGATCGAGAGGTCGCAGGTCCGAACCCCACCCGTTACACTAGTAATGTGAAATGTACCCACATTGCTAGTATTCTTTAAAAAAAAATCTGAGGAGTTTAATATATAAAATCAAAGTTTTATTGCAATAGGATGAATAGTGAGGGAACGGATAATGTATTACTACAGTAAAAACAAACGTTAATTTTTATATAATAGGTATAATTTATTAAATTTATTTTTGTGATTTATTTACGTACCTACTTGCTTCATTTAGATCCATCCAGCCGTTTGAGCGTGAAGAAGTAACAAACATGCAAACAGACACATTCATTCACAAACTTTCGCCTTTATAATATTAGTGTGATAAATAAAACCATCTAAATAATTAATATTCCTTTTTCAAGTTTATTCAACATAACGACAAAAAATTAAAAAATGCAAAGTTAGCAAACTTCGTCGTGCAACGGCAAGCGGGCCTCGAGCGAACTTGTCATTGTGTGTGTGACAACGCACACGACTAGCCCGCTGCAGTAAATACCTATTTTCCGCGCGTCTCGTAGGCTCGACACCCTCTTGAAAATAATTGATATTGTTATATTAATCGATTTTTCTTTTGATAAAAATCGATTTTTAATCGATTATTTCCATAATCGATTATTATTTCACATCCCTAGTACAGTCCATTTTGTAGGTTGCGGCCGCGTACACGTGTTATTTTCTTTTCTTCTTCTCGGGCAACTTATGACTACTCACTCGCCTACGTTTGGACGCTACTTACAACTTACTACTTATTACTTAACTGTCTGAGTTCTTAACTCGCTACTGTACTTGTTGAAGTGTAAATCGGCCTTGAGGGACGCCGGCTCTGATAGGGCGGGGAGTAGCAAGCGCTCCTTCGATACGATATCTGAAGGAGCGGTTCGACAGAAAGTCTCGAATGATTAGCGTTTATATTTTATCGACGGGCACGGCTCGATCTTCGATGTGAAGCAACGCTTGCTGAGGTCGACCGCGGATGGGTGACCATCTCAATACATCGAGAATACTCTGTGCCTTAGAAAGCACGTTAAGTTGTCGGTCGGCTGTTATTTGTACATCTGTGACGAATCAACGGGACCGATTCAGTTGGGTTTCTCTATCTACATAGCCTCTGAATGATGACATGCTATGAAGCTCTGTTTGTAATCTGTTGCGTCCAAAACGTATTTGAACGCATATTTTTGGTGCGGCAACATTCTAGTGTCTTTGATTTTGACACTTGACATAACTTTTGACTTGACAGATTACCTTGGTTCCGGTTGATAATAGGTTCGCCGTTTTGTTGAGATCGATTGATTAATTGTAATTAAATCCGGTTGAATCTACGCGGTTAAAAGACAAATTGGGGTGTGATTAACGTTAAGGTGAAATTGTAATCCCGAATTGACGAAAACCCTAGGATATTTTGGAACATAACGCCGAATGTCGTCAGCCTGTCTGACACGCGAACTTTGCTGAAAATAATTTGTTCATAGTGATAAATAGCTGCTTCAATCTGGTGCGAATTTTGTGCTGTGATTGCTGATAGACCGCGTTGGGAGGACCAGCATTTGTGAACCTCCGTCCATCCACACTTGACTTTCACTATACGTTCAATTACTCATTTCATACTTATACACACACACGGACGTGGCCTCAGGTAGGTCGAAGCTTGGCGTCTCCAGCTCAGGTGGGTCTAGGCTATAAGTTAACTATTTATCAGTAAAGCCTAAGAGGCTGCATATTGTGTTTGACAAGCAACGGTAGGGCTCCACGTACCGTGGACTGTTCGGACACACCAGTTAACGTTGGCTGGCTTCTTGTAGTCTTGAACATAATCAATAAATAAAAAATATTATCCGTGTCTTCATTTTAACAAAATAAATAACTTGAAAAAATAACTTTAATTTCGGAAGGCAGTGTCAAAAAAAAAGAAAATACAAAACCAATAACACCGACTACCGAAATTAAAGTTATTTTTGGCTTTGTAGTGTTTTGATATAGAAGTTGAGTTAATTTTTTGCTAAAAAGTTTTTTATGACGTCAATCCCGCGAATGTTGAACGCGGCAATGGAAAGAGTATTTTCACAAACCAACTCTTAATTTTATCCGTGAGGCGAAACCATTTGACACCGGAGCATGTCAAAGCCGAGATTCAAATATAATATATATTTATTTATTCATCAGACAAAAATATCCATACATTTGTTAGTAGGTGCTCTTAAATTAATGTTAGTATCTTAACTTATAATTAACACACAGCGCATTACAAAATTATTTTAAATAGAATTAGTCATTATAATAAACAGAATGTGTGATTAATAAAAATAAATAATTTAATTAAAATATAAATTTTTGCAAGATTCGAATATTGGTACTGTAAAGAAATAAACAATAAAGGCAACAAAGGCAATTTCGACACAATAAAAATAACCTAAAAAATGGGGCGTCATATGAGTTCCAAGAAAGTTATTTTAAAGAATGCAAGCGTATACAATGCCACAGTATTGGACAGTCATATCGGCCTGCCACAACACTGAGAATGCTGTTACTACTGCCTCGGGTACGCCTGAGCAAGGATGCTGCTCTTTTTCTAATAATGGCATGGAATCCGTCAACATGAGCGTTTGCGAACATGCCCGACGCACTGCAATGCCTCGGCAGCCGCAACAACATCCTAAAGGCATTGTTATACTGAACGCGCAGGGCGTTGATTGTCTTCTGCGTATACTTGACCCATAGACTGCACATATAAAAGGATTGGCAAAACGCCCGAAACAAAGTTACTTTTACTGCTTTACTGCAGCGTGCAAATCTACGGGCCAGCATATTACATCGGACAGCCAACGCCCGGCGCTCCCTCTCAATATCTTCATGATCAGACTGATCTAACTAACTTCTATAAACTAACTTCAGCATGACTTGCGGTAAATTTCACAACTATGTAATAAAAAACAAGAGCCTTCTAAAGGCAGCAAAAAGTAATGAAAAATTTATATGTAACTCTAACTACTTTCATATTTAACTTTGTTGATTTTCAGTAATATATGAAGAATTTTCCAGTTCATCCCACAAAAGGAAAACAAATCGTTAAACTTTAAAAATCTAAGTATTTCTCACAACCTTTCGGTAACCACTTCAAGAAACGAAACCTTAATAAATATCAAAATATTATTCACAAGGATTTGCTTATCCACTATGAATAATTAATATTATAACTGAGGAAATCTTAATCATGACTGTCAGTTGCGGTATATCTACAAAAGCATTAGTTTTGGTAGAAACATACATAACTGTAGCCGATCTGTTGTAAACTTGCTTCAAAAATTGCATTTTCATTGGTGTTACAAACCTCTATGATTTCAAAAGAATACGAAAAACAGATTTTTTTGTCTGTGTTTCCCGACAGCTACAACCTAGGAGTCTTTAAGTCTTTAATAGGTTACTTTTAGGTAAGCGTGCTCCATCTTCAATCACATCATCACTTACCATCAGGTGAGATAGTGGTCAAACGCGAACCTATTTTCAATAAAAAAAAAATACATCAAACTATATTTATTTTTTACTTACCGATTGGCAAAACACCAAAGTGGTTACAGATGTCTGCACCGTGCATTAGAAGTTCTTACTTGAACTACTTACTGGGGCTGTTTCATCCACATTTGTTAATGTTAATGTTTGAGACATAATAAACAATTTATTTATTTATTTATCCCGTTTTGCGTTATAAATGATAAATGAGCTTTATTTTCGATCAAGTGATCGGCTATCTTTTTATGCAGTGCTTAAAAACGATGATATTCCACGCTGTGAAGCATTTTAACATGTATCAAACAACTTTAGATATTCCACATGTCCCTAAACAGAGAAATTCATCTCGGTGAGACGGAACCGGGAGACGCCCAGGGCGTCAGGGATCGCAAGCCGATTTCGGGCCACCATAGGCACGGGCATGCGGACGGCGAGCAGGGGTAGCACACCGTCCGGTAAGGACCAGGCGCAGGTCGGCGGCGCGTTGTGTTCCACGCGCGCCTCAAAGAGCTGTCAGCACCGGCTCTGTTTTTTAATGTAGCGCGTATGGCTGTTTTTACTGAACGCGCCAATCTCTCCCACGCACCTCCCATAAATGGAGAGGCGGGGGTGGTATGAACCGCCACGATATTTTGCGGCTGGTCGCAAAGTTCTCGACATCTTAATGGTAGAATGATGCTAGTTCGCGGCTAGCTCCAACGAAGTTCTCTGTTTAAAACTAGTTTTGAGTCGAGATTTAATTTTAGAATGTTCCTCTAGTATAGATTCATCGATCATAGTTCAGCCGGGTACGGCTTTATTCTAGATCGTTACTCAGTTGTAGATTCATCACCCAAGTATGGTCGACATCACGCTCGAGCAGAGATTTCCTTGTCAGTTAACTATTTGCGTTTCAGTTTATTATCTATATCTATCTTCTATACTTATAATAAATCTGTAGAGAGGTCAATTCTGTACATGAAATATATTTCCAAAATAACTATCAAGGGGTGATTAGGGATCGATACTGATGCCAAAAATGCAATCAGTAAATTTTTTGTCTGTCTGTCTGTATAACCGTTATAGAAACATAAACTACTTGACGGATTTTAACGAAACTTGGTACAATTATTTTTCATACTCCTGAGCTGGTGTGGCGTAGTGGTTTAGGTGGAAGTAGAATAAAAGAACTTGACCACAGGTTTACAGCATTTATTTTGAAGGGGGGTGGGTTCAGTTCACAAGGGTTCTTTCACTGGTCGAAGGTATGTGGATGGTACTGCCCTGAGCTCAGGCCGCGACGCACGCAGACCGGCGAGCCGATCCGAAGCCGGCAGCGACCACGTGTCCGAAGCAGAGGTTGTGCAGGGCAGGCCACGGGAGAGGATGTCTCTCCTCCTCACCCAACTCGCACGTGGCAGGTGCAGAGGTTATTGCAGGTAGACCACGCGACAGCGCGTCTCTCCATCAGTAGTACGCGGAGGCAGCGGTGACACCCGTCGCGTGGCAGACGCTGAGGTAGTTGGTAGTCGAGACGAAAGTGTAGAAGAAGAAAAGAAAACGAAAACCCTGGAATCAACACGAAGGGTGCTTCCGTAAGCGTGGTGCCAGGAATCGTGAGCGCCCGCGATGCGTGCGTCTCCCAGCCGCAAGCCCAAGGAACAGTACCAGGGAAACGAATGGGGACACACCATCGCGGCGGTTCACAAAGGTTATAGATAAGCGTGCGCATGCCGCGTGCAACGATATAGAAGGTAACCGCGTGACAAAGCGTTTAAGCTCGTAGCTGCTATGACACAGCAGGAAAGGAATGCTGCGGCCTGCGTACGCTTCACAAATTTAGAAACACTAGTGGAAAACAGATGACAATGAAATAACACAGTTATGTTCCAGACGGAAGCCATCTTGACAACCGGGCAATTATATAAATTTACAAACGCTGCAGATTATGGCGAAATAAGAGGATTGCGATTTGCAAGATGGAGAGAAAATGGCAGATACGACGAGCACTTACCCTTGGGCACAAAGAGATTTCAATATTAGTTACTTGTAACAGTAGGCGGTGAAAAAAGAACTCCGCGGACCGGGGATTAGAAATTTATAGCCGGGACCGCATAAGTGTTGTCACTCCGTGAAACCATAGACATTAGGGATGAGTGTGGTAAGTCGATTGTGGTCGCTGCCGGCTTCGGATCGGCTCGCCGGTCTGCGTGCGTCGCGGCCTGAGCTCAGGGCAGTACCATCCAATACCTTCGACCAGTGAAAGAACCCTTGTGAACTGAACCCACCCCCCTTCAAAATAAATGCTGTAAACCTGTGGTCAAGTTCTTTAATTCTACTTCCACCTAAACCACTACGCCACACCAGCTCAGGAGTATGAAAAATAATTGTACCAAGTTTCGTTAAAATCCGTCAAGTAGTTTTTGTTTCTATAACGGTTATACAGACAGACAGACAAAAAATTTACTGATTGCATTTTTGGCATCAGTATCGATCCCTAATCACCCCTTGATAGTTATTTTGGAAATATATTTCATGTACAGAATTGACCTCTCTACAGATTTATTATAAGTATAGAAGATAGATATAGATAATAAACTGAAACGCAAATAGTTAACTGACAAGGAAATCTCTGCTCGAGCGTGATGTCGACCATACTTGGGTGATGAATCTACAACTGAGTAACGATCTAGAATAAAGCCGTACCCGGCTGAACTATGATCGATGAATCTATACTAGAGGAACATTCTAAAATTAAATCTCGACTCAAAACTAGTTTTAAACAGAGAACTTCGTTGGAGCTAGCCTCGAACTAGCATCATTCTACCATTAAGATGTCGAGAACTTTGCGACCAGCCGCAAAATATCGTGGCGGTTCATACCACCCGCCTCTCCATTTATGGGAGGTGCGTGGGAGAGATTGCCGCGTTCAGTAAAAACAGCCATACGCGCTACATTAAAAAACAGAGCCGGTGCTGACAGCTCTTTGAGGCGCGCGTGGAACACAACGCGCCGCCGACCTGCGCCTGGTCCTTACCGGACGGTGTGCTACCCCTGCTCGCCGTCCGCAGGCCCGTGCCTATGGTGGCCCGAAATCGGCTCGCGATCCCTGACGCCCTGGGCGTCTCCCGGTTCCGTCTCACCGAGATGAATTTCTCTGTTTAGGGACATGTGGAATATCTAAAGTTGTTTGATACATGTTAAAATGCTTCACAGCGTGGAATATCATCGTTTTTAAGCACTGCATAAAAAGATAGCCGATCACTTGATCGAAAATAAAGCTCATTTATCATTTATAACGCAAAACGGGATAAATAAATAAATAAATTGTTTATTATGTCTCAAACATTAACATTAACAAATGTGGATGAAACAGCCCCAGTAAGTAGTTCCAGTAAGAACTTCTAATGCACGGTGCAGACATCTGTAACCACTTTGGTGTTTTGCCAATCGGTAAGTAAAAAATAAATATAGTTTGATGTATTTTTTTTTTATTGAAAATAGGTTCGCGTTTGACTTCTATCTCACCTGATGGTAAGTGATGATGTGATTGAAGATGGAGCACGCTTACCTAAAAGTAACCTATTAAAGACTTAAAGACTCCTAGGTTGTAGCTGTCGGGAAACACAGACAAAAAAATCTGTTTTTTGTATTCTTTTGAAATCATAGAGGTTTGTAACACCAATGAAAATGCAATTTTTGAAGCAAGTTTACAACAGATCGGCTACAGTTATGTATGTTTCTACCAAAACTAATGCTTTTGTAGATATACCGCAACTGACAGTCATGATTAAGATTTTCTCAGTTATAATATTAATTATTCATAGTGGATAAGCAAATCCTTGTGAATAATATTTTGATATTTAGTAAGGTTTCGTTTCTTGAAGTGGTTACCGAAAGGTTGTGAGAAATACTTAGATTTTTAAAGTTTAACGATTTGTTTTCCTTTTGTGGGATGAACTGGAAAATTCTTCATATAGGTATTACTGAAAATCAACAAAGTTAAATATGAAAGTAGTTAGAGTTACATATATATTTTTCATTACTTTTTGCTGCCTTTAGAAGGCTCTTGTTTTTTATTACATAGTTGTGAAATTTACCGCAAGTCATGCTGAAGTTAGTTTATAGAAGTTAGTTAGATCAGTCTGATCATGAAGATATTGAGAGGGAGCGCCGGGCGTTGGCTGTCCGATGTAATATGCTGGCCCGTAGATTTGCACGCTGCAGTAAAGCAGTAAAAGTAACTTTGTTTCGGGCGTTTTGCCAATCCTTTTATATGTGCAGTCTATGGGTCAAGTATACGCAGAAGACAATCAACGCCCTGCGCGTTCAGTATAACAATGCCTTTAGGATGTTGTTGCGGCTGCCGAGGCATTGCAGTGCGTCGGGCATGTTCGCAAACGCTCATGTTGACGGATTCCATGCCATTATTAGAAAAAGAGCAGCATCCTTGCTCAGGCGTACCCGAGGCAGTAGTAACAGCATTATGTAGTTGCAGGATATTTAAATTGAATGATTACTAAATAAATAATTATGTAATGACACAATATTATGTTTAGTTTAATGTAATTTTAATTTTGAAGTTTAATGCATATATATAATTTAAACAATGTTATATTTAATTTCATATAATATGTTGTTATAATAATTAATTTGAATGAAATATGTTGTAATAATAAGAATTTTTATCGTAGATTAGAATTGTTAATAGTAATGATATACATATAATGAAATAATTGTTTAATATTAATGAGCTAAATTTTTAGTACCTAAATTGTGTAATAATAGATACCTAGTAAAATTATGCTATGATTTTTAATGCATGTAGTTATGATAGTTAAAGTACTTGCATATTTCAATAACGTATTGTGAGCATTTCTAGAGGAACTTTGGCTCCTAAAACACAGACTCGTAGTCTAGTTTAGGAGACAGTAGTTCGCCTTTGAAACTGACATTAATGTACAATAGTTTAATTAAATTTAGTACTTAGATTATGCATGTAATGTACAATAAACAATAAATAAAATTCTCAGTGTTGTGGCAGGCCGATATGACTGTCCAATACTGTGGCATTGTATACGCTTGCATTCTTTAAAATAACTTTCTTGGAACTCATATGACGCCCCACTTTTTAGGTTGTTTTTATTGTGTCGAAATTGCCTTTGTTGCCTTTATTGTTTATTTCTTTACAGTACCAATATTCGAATCTTGCAAAAATTTATATTTTAATTAAATTATTTATTTTTATTAATCACACATTCTGTTTATTATAATGACTAATTCTATTTAAAATAATTTTGTAATGCGCTGTGTGTTAATTATAAGTTAAGATACTAACATTAATTTAAGAGCACCTACTAACAAATGTATGGATATTTTTGTCTGATGAATAAATAAATATATATGACGGAGAGGGCACATTAACGTTATCTTTAGGCAAGCCTTCCTCCTCGTACATCTTCAGCAAACAGGAAATAATACCACGAACAGATAGTGTTGATCTTCTTTAATGATTTCACAAACTTTTAAAACCGAAATAATCATGACTTCCTGCGATGGAAACGGATGGAGGTTGTGAGGTTATCTGCTCACGCACACATTCTATGGCAGACTGACTGACACCATGCTACCCCACTCTCACTTGTCAACCAATGACACTTTGTTATCAAATGAGATTACCCCCGACACTGACAGTGACAGCCGATAGACAGAGGCAGATGGAATGACGTCACTAACGCCATCTGACATCAGTGTCACATCAGTGTCAGTATCAGCGTCAGTTGTCACTGTCAGCAGTGACAACCGACAGACATTGGCAGATAGAATAACCTCACTACCGCCACCTCGTAACAATTGTTAGAAGTCTCTTAATATCTACGCCTTGCTGCGACACGGCCGTCCTGCGCTTCACACGTCCTCGTGTGGCTCATCTGAAATAGAAAGTTCTGTGTACATTACATTGTTTCGGCCATGCCTGACCAAGATAGGTCAGCTTAACCAGTACATCGCTTAACCAGCGGCATCACTTAACCAGTGGCATCACTTAACCAGCGGCATCGCTTAACCAGCGGCATCACTTAACCAGCGGCATCGCTTAACCAGCGGCATCACTTAGCCAGCGGCATCACTTAAACAGCAGCATCGCTTAACCAGCGGCATCACTTAACCAGCGGCATCGCTTAACCAGCGGCATCACTTAACCAGCGGCATCGCTTAACCAGCGGCATCACTTAACCAGCGGCATCGCTTAACCAGCGGCATCACTTAGCCAGCGGCATCACTTAACCAGCGGCATCGCTTAACCAGCGGCATCACTTAACCAGCGGCATCGCTTAACCAGCGGCATCACCTAACTGGTGGCAAATCCATAGCGAATAACATGGCAAATTAAGTACACACTTTTTTTTCAAATTACCTTAATGACGTCAAATCAAATTAAATCAGTGTTAACCGTCAAGTTCACAATTATCCTCAAATAAATCCTCAGGAATTTCACCACTTGGCATTTTACGCATGGGCCATGCATGGTGCATGGGTCATGGGCGTATTTGTACGTCCGGTTACCATTAAATGCTTTGAGCACATATCTGTCACTATGTAAGACCTCAATAACGCGGAAGGGTCCCTTAAATTTAGGGTCCAGCTTGCTCTGATTGCGTTCTTCATTTTGCAGAAGAACGAAGTCGCGTACAGTATTAGCTGTGTATTGTAGCTTTGGACTTTTGCCTTTGTACTGTTAAATTTGCCTTAATCGCACAGAGAGTTTTTTTTTCATGTTAGCAATAGCCTGCTCACGCTCTGTATCAAAGTCCACTTCGAGCTCGTAATCATTAGCACACATGAGTTATAGAGGCCTAGCTACCTTCCCAAGGAACTGTTCAAGAGGAATCGATCTAGTGACCCTATTAATGGTGCAGTTGACAGCTAGTTGAACTTTCGGGAGAGCATCTTGCCACGACTTTTTCACTAGCTTCAACTGCAGTGAGCATATTTCGGAGCGTACTCATAACCCGCTCAACTGGACCGTTAGCACAGGAACTTTCTCTAGAAGTCAGATGCAAGTCGATACAATAGGTTTGCTTGAAATCTGCACTAGCAAAGCAGCGGCCCTGATGAACGATGAGTCGCTTAGGGGTGTCAAACAAGGAAATACTGCTCTTTAAAGCTTTTATGCTCCTCACAGAATCAATACGCCGGGTATGACGTAACAAAACGATCTACGTTCTTGCTCCACCTTTTTAACAGGTGTAGCCGGAAGGGGATACCTGGATAAAATATCCGCATGACACATACGCTTCCCATCCTTGTATACAATCTCAAAGTCGTAAACTTGTAGAAATGCCCACCTTTTAGGTACGCGCGGGGTCAGATCAACCTTATTGCGGGATGACTTTAAGGAGTCCGTTACGACTGTGAACTTATTGTCGTGAAGGTAATGCCCGAAATGCTTAATGGCGTTCACAACAGCTTGGACAGTTTGGACTCAGCGGCTGTGGTACGCTTACTTAAGTAAGCCACTACAAATTGTTTTCAATCTTTTGTTTGCAACAAAATGGCACCATAACCGATCGCACTGGCGTCTGTATGAAGCTCAATTGGACAGTCAGGATCAAAAATCATGAAGACCGGCTCGGATCCCTATGATCATTTGCCTGATGCCTTCGTGTTCGGGCTTGCATTCAACGTTGCCTTTACTGGAGCTGGAGAGAGCGTGAAGAGGAGCAATTATTTATGCAAAACTGGGGATAAATTTAGGAGGAGGCAGGGCAATTCGCTCAGAGATAAGTGGTAAGGGGAAACGGTTGGGCACGGTATTATCGTTTAACTCTCGATAATCTACGCACATGCGATCAGTGCCGTCCTTCTTTTAACTAAAAGAATAGGACTGGCAAACGGAGACAAACTTGGACGTATGACTTTACATGCGAGTAACTCATTCGCCTTATCACGAGCAAGACTACGTTCCTGGGGGCTAAGACAACAAGGTTGTCGATAAACGGTTTTAGAAGGTTTAATAAGGCGAATTTTTACAGGGTCAGTATTAGCTGGGCCTGATGAAGTACTGCAAACGAAGTAGTCCTTAAACTCAATTAAAATATTTAGCAACTTGGGCTTGAACTCTAAGGGAATGCTACTGTCGATATTTTCAAAACTAAAATCACTATTATTATCATAGACAGTACATGCAATTATTGAGGATTTAATTTTGGTAAAAATCACTCGGTCAAAAGTAACATGAATTTCTAATTCTTGAGTTAACAGTTGGTGCTCAATCTCAATGTCATGTAACAAAAAATCATCAGGCAAGGCGTGAAATAGAATATTGAAAACAATGTCGTTGATAATATTTTATGCCATAATCTGCGTGGTACTGTAAAAACTAGTGTACCCAATACCGGTCATCTTTACTAAATTATTTTGGCGTTTACCATGATATTTTATTGACACTGTTTCCTTGATAAGTGAGCACTCTGCTCCCGAATCGAAACAAAATGAAAAGAACTCACCGAAGTGTTCTACAACTCCCATTGGTGCACTGACTGCGCAGACTTCAACATGCCGCTCCACCGGCTTGCTGGTTGTATTGACAGCGGTCGTCTTCGCTTCTAGACTGGCAGCTCGAGGCCATTTTGACGCGTAGTGTCCAACGCTCCGACAATTGTAACACGTGATGTCCGTAGTTGTAAACTTCGAAGTGGCTGCAAGTTTGTTTGCTTCTGCGTGCGGCGCTCCAGTGCTACGATTATCTCTATCTTTTCTGAGATGACACGCAGAAATATGGTGGCCCAATCTTCCACAATGTGCACATTTAACCGGGGTCGACATCAGATTGCGTTGTTTTAGATCAGAGTTGTCATTGTTGTAGTCACTAGTTGGTGGCTTTCTTTTAATGTATGATAGTGCCTTTAACTCCTGCTGCATTTTTGTCCTAGTTTCTATCTCGGTGGTGAAAGCAACACGGTTGACGCGGGGTTCTATTTGAGCTATGTGTGCCATTACAGTAGAGATAGCGATTTGCTCTGTACTCAGG
Source organism: Tholera decimalis (assembly GCA_943138885.2). Lineage (NCBI taxonomy): Eukaryota > Metazoa > Arthropoda > Insecta > Lepidoptera > Noctuidae > Tholera > Tholera decimalis. The sequence continues at coordinate 45,755,438 of OW964559.2, forward strand.
TTATTCCAGCGTGACATCAAATTATTCAGCTGAGTAGCAGCGTAATTTGCAAGGCACTCACCTTCGTTAGGCTTGCTGTTATAAAGATTGATGAGTGTTGAAGCAGCAGTCTCCGAAACACCATAACGAGCGGTGAAGGCTTCTTGAAAATCCTTCCATGTCATGCCGGGAAAAGATACTTGGGACAGCCAAGCCGACGCGTGACCTTTTAGCGCTTCACTCAGAGCTATCATCAATGGAGCTCCAGATAACGGTTGGTCCACTATGCACATGTCTGCCGTCGATAACCAAGCACGTGCGTCCACTGATGTCTTCTCGGGGTCGAATGTAGGTAGACAAACCCTGCCACTCGCATTGAGGTAATATGTACTACGTACTATTACCTCAATGGCCGCTCGTTGTCGGTCCTTTCATAGCTCTGATTATGGCTAAAAAATTCTGATTTTGTTGCTCTAATAACAATTTCCATCTTTCCTCACTATTGTTCATCGTGGGCTGCGGTGCAGAACGTGGATCACATCCCACTTCTGATGACGGAGAGGGCACATTAACGTTATCTTTAGGCAAGCCTTCCTCCTCGTACATCTTCAGCAAACAGGAAATAATACCACGAACAGATAGTGTTGATCTTCTTTAATGATTTCACAAACTTTTAAAACCGAAATAATCATGACTTCCTGCGATGGAAACGGATGGAGGTTGTGAGGTTATCTGCTCACGCACACATTCTATGGCAGACTGACTGACACCATGCTACCCCACTCTCACTTGTCAACCAATGACACTTTGTTATCAAATGAGATTACCCCCGACACTGACAGTGACAGCCGATAGACAGAGGCAGATGGAATGACGTCACTAACGCCATCTGACATCAGTGTCACATCAGTGTCAGTATCAGCGTCAGTTGTCACTGTCAGCAGTGACAACCGACAGACATTGGCAGATAGAATAACCTCACTACCGCCACCTCGTGACAATTGTTAGAAGTCTCTTAATATCTACGCCTTGCTGCGACATATATTATATTTGAATCTCGGCTTTGACATGCTCCAGTGTCAAATGGTTTCGCCTCACGGATAAAATTAAGAGTTGGTTTGTGAAAATACTCTTTCCATTGCCGCGTTCAACATTCGCGGGATTGACGTCATAAAAAACTTTTTAGCAAAAAATTAACTCAACTTCTATATCAAAACACTACAAAGCCAAAAATAACTTTAATTTCGGTAGTCGGTGTTATTGGTTTTGTATTTTCTTTTTTTTGACACTGCCTTCCGAAATTAAAGTTATTTTTTCAAGTTATTTATTTTGTTAAAATGAAGACACGGATAATATTTTTTATTTATTGATTATGTTCAAGACTACAAGAAGCCAGCCAACGTTAACTGGTGTGTCCGAACAGTCCACGGTACGTGGAGCCCTACCGTTGCTTGTCAAACACAATATGCAGCCTCTTAGGCTTTACTGATAAATAGTTAACTTATAGCCTAGACCCACCTGAGCTGGAGACGCCAAGCTTCGACCTACCTGAGGCCACGTCCGTGTGTGTGTATAAGTATGAAATGAGTAATTGAACGTATAGTGAAAGTCAAGTGTGGATGGACGGAGGTTCTCAAATGCAGGTCCTCCCAACGCGGTCTATCAGCAATCACAGCACAAAATTCGCACCAGATTGAAGCAGCTATTTATCACTATGAACAAATTATTTTCAGCAAAGTTCGCGTGTCAGACAGGCTGACGACATTCGGCGTTATGTTCCAAAATATCCTAGGGTTTTCGTCAATTCGGGATTACAATTTCACCTTAACGTTAATCACACCCCAATTTGTCTTTTAACCGCGTAGATTCAACCGGATTTAATTACAATTAATCAATCGATCTCAACAAAACGGCGAACCTTTTTTCAACCGGAACCAAGGTAATCTGTCAAGTCAAAAGTTATGTCAAGTGTCAAAATCAAAGACACTAGAATGTTGCCGCACCAAAAATATGCGTTCAAATACGTTTTGGACGCAACAGATTACAAACAGAGCTTCATAGCATGTCATCATTCAGAGGCTATGTAGATAGAGAAACCCAACTGAATCGGTCCCGTTGATTCGTCACAGATGTACAAATAACAGCCGACCGACAACTTAACGTGCTTTCTAAGGCACAGAGTATTCTCGATGTATTGAGATGGTCACCCATCCGCGGTCGACCTCAGCAAGCGTTGCTTCACATCGAAGATCGAGCCGTGCCCGTCGATAAAATATAAACGCTAATCATTCGAGACTTTCTGTCGAACCGCTCCTTCAGATATCGTATCGAAGGAGCGCTTGCTACTCCCCGCCCTATCAGAGCCGGCGTCCCTCAAGGCCGATTTACACTTCAACAAGTACAGTAGCGAGTTAAGAACTCAGACAGTTAAGTAATAAGTAGTAAGTTGTAAGTAGCGTCCAAACGTAGGCGAGTGAGTAGTCATAAGTTGCCCGAGAAGAAGAAAAGAAAATAACACGTGTACGCGGCCGCAACCTACAAAATGGACTGTACTAGGGATGTGAAATAATAATCGATTATGGAAATAATCGATTAAAAATCGATTTTTATCAAAAGAAAAATCGATTAATATAACAATATCAATTATTTTCTTAAGAGGGTGTCGAGCCTACGAGACGCGCGGAAAATAGGTATTTACTGCAGCGGGCTAGTCGTGTGCGTTGTCACACACACAATGACAAGTTCGCTCGAGGCCCGCTTGCCGTTGCACGACGAAGTTTGCTAACTTTGCATTTTTTAATTTTTTGTCGTTATGTTGAATAAACTTGAAAAAGGAATATTAATTATTTAGATGGTTTTATTTATCACACTAATATTATAAAGGCGAAAGTTTGTGAATGAATGTGTCTGTTTGCATGTTTGTTACTTCTTCACGCTCAAACGGCTGGATGGATCTAAATGAAGCAAGTAGGTACGTAAATAAATCACAAAAATAAATTTAATAAATTATACCTATTATATAAAAATTAACGTTTGTTTTTACTGTAGTAATACATTATCCGTTCCCTCACTATTCATCCTATTGCAATAAAACTTTGATTTTATATATTAAACTCCTCAGATTTTTTTTTAAAGAATACTAGCAATGTGGGTACATTTCACATTACTAGTGTAACGGGTGGGGTTCGGACCTGCGACCTCTCGATCACAAGTCCGACACCTTATCCATTAGGCTATTGACGCTTCGAAACTGGGTAAGTAGCAAGTTAGGGTAGATGGGTATGCAGTACTTATTTGAATAATAAAACCAGTATGAAATAAAAAAAATATAATAATGTAATGTCATAATGAAACCAGACTGAAATAAGTTTCGTTTATTAAAATTTCATTTAGTGCTCGTTTAAATTCTGATGTACTGTCATATTTTTAATAACATTCGGTACTTTATTATATATACGTGGGGCCATACCAAAAAAACATTTTTTCATTAATGCTGTCTAGCGAACTTACTTCGCAGAAAATATAAGCGTAATTTATTTCATAACAATATATGTATCAAGTGTAACTTAATTTAAAAGAAAAAAATAATAAAAGAAATCTATAAATCTAATGTTATATTGCTTATTATAACATTTTACAAAAATTGGCCAAGTGCGAGTCAGACTCGCCCATGAAGGGTTCCGTAGTAACTATAATATAATATGTATATTTACTTACTAAATTAATTTATTTGAGAAAGAATACAATTTTAATTTAAATAAAAACCCTAAACTACATATACACACCTAAAAATAAACTAAAATATTGCATCCAGAAATTCGTGCGCATCGCTGTCCACTGGCAATGTGCCCAAAAGACTGGCGGCATTGCCACGTTGTATGGCAATGCTTAACCTCTGTCCAAGGTAAAAGCCAGCCCTTGGGTCACGCGAAGTGTCAACTAGGCGTCTGGACAGATCTTTAAATAATTTGTGAGCACTCGGACCCCACGACCCCAAGGTTTCAACCCCAAACGGCTCGAAAATATAACTACCAACAAGGTTATTATATTTCCGCCGCTTGAGGTTCTCAGCAGCCGCAGCGGCAGCGCCAGCGCAACAAGATGAGCTAGGAAGATGGGATGGCGCAAGAGTATCGACACAAGTTGCGTCCCACACTAAAGGCCTACCCATCTTCCAAGGAAATAAAGACATACCGTCCGGTCTTTTGCCATCGTCGCGTGCCAGGCCATTTGGTTCTAAAACAGCTGGAACGCCGACAGTGACAAGAGCTCGTCGGATAATGTCGTTAATATTCGCGTGCCGTGCTATGCGACCCGCGCTGCGGCCGCATGAAAGGCCGTGGTGACCGAGGCTGTTGACAACTTCGCCACAGTGACAGCGATGAGCAGAACAGCAGGGAGCACCTAATCGAAGGGAAGCAGCGAGGCGGAAAGTAGTATCATCGAACAAGGTGCCTATGTTCGATGACGGAAGTGCATGGAGCCAGAGACCCGACTCCCATTCACCCACAGCCAGCAGGCGCGCACGCTCTGCAGCCGAAGCAGATGTGGCAATAAGGTCACTCTGAACTGCTTTACAGAGCGGCTCATCCCACCGCCTCTGAGATGATGGATTGTCGGGTGGATTTAGGTTCGGGCAAGCGAGTCTCCAGGTATCTATAGCCTCGGTGAAATACGGCACATTGAAATCAACCAGTGATGGAGCTAGGATATTCCTGATTAATTTCTCAGTGCCGTGTACCGAGGATACAAAAGCCGGTAGACTGATACTAGTAATTTTGCGGACGCCGAGACCACCCATACGAATGGGAAGAGTAGCTTGTGCCCAAGCTCGGTCGTCCATAGCCACATTTAAAATTCCTGTCAGAGTTTGACGAATAATTTGGTCCATTTTTTCCAAAAGGTGAGGATGATGCCATAGATGTGAAGAACGAAGAAAATACATTAATTTGGGTCCAAAACAACAGTAACGAATTAAGGTGATGGCCGAATGCATATTAATTTGGTATATCCTGTCCAAGATGTCATTAAAATTTTGTATTTTTTCCTCGACAAAATCGGGAAAGGAATTCTCATAAATTGGAGACCCAAGAAGACGAAGAGAACTTTTTTCCACAATTTGGATATCTGGGGCTATTGCGTTGAATTTTGAAAGTGTCAGTTGTCTGTCAGTACTGTCGGATATAAATAGTTCACACTTCGAAAGGTTGAGGTCCAATCCTATGGAATGGAATTGATTTATTAAAAACTGTAGATCATCTAATACCGTGTCTACATCGCCTCCCAGGGTTCCATCATCGAGATACCACACATTAAATTTCGAATTTAACTGTCGAATGATTGGGTTAATGGCTAAACTGAAGATCGCTGGCCCGAGGGGATCACCTTGTTGACAGCCAACAGCTGATTCCAAAAGGTTTTCCTTATAAAGTAATTTAGTCGGATGTCTGTAACATTGCCAAAGAAAACTAAAAATTTGTGGTACTTCTTTTTTAGTTTCTGCCAACAAAGTGTCCCTATTGACTGAATTAAAAGCATTTTTAATGTCAACCTTCAAGATGACCTCTCCTTTACCTGAATTTAAATAGGTCGTCAAGGCATGTACGGCAGCCTCACAACCCCCTTTGGAACCGTAACCCAGTTGCAGGGGTTGAAATTTGGTCGAAATATCCTCACCATAAAATTTAGAGCAAATCTTGGCTGCCATACGACGGTAGGTAGTTCCCACGGCAATGGGACGAATGCCGCCATCCCTCTTGCGTAGGGCACATAGATTGGCCCCGTACAAGATATCGGTGACGGTTTCGTTCACCTGGCCTGAGAGCATAAGATTAATCAGAGCCGTTAGCTCCTTCAAAAGCAACTCACCAGCCTCTCCGGCGCCTGAGCTGAGTAGGTCCTTCAGGTGCTGCGGACTCAGCCCATCGAGGCCGCCAGCAGAGCCGCTTCGGAAGGAACAAACGGCTGTGATCACCTCTTGACCTGTAACGGTGAGGGTGTTTATGTCCTGATCGGGGGGGTCGGGAAAGGAAAGACCATCCGCTGGGGCAGGGTGTTTGCTCTCCAGAGCTGCGAGAGTATCTGGAGAGTATGGGGCCACCACATCACTACTAAAAAGTATCCTGGCAGCTCCGCTAATATCACCTTCCCCTAATTTAGATTCGACTAGGCGGGATATACTTCTTGTGGAAGTAACCCTCTGTGTCGGTAATTTTGCATCCTGAATATGGGCCGAAATAGTACAATTTTCTTTAATTTGTGAAGTTAAAGTTTTTTTGGTTGCCAAATTTTTTCGAACATGTAGTATCCTATACGGGAAGGTAAGCAGATGTTCCCAGGCACTTTGAGAATTCTCGCGAGCGGCAAGGCGAACGCATCCTGCTAGGTTTTGCGCCACTACAGGTCTAGCGCCGCGGGGAATTCGCTTTAAAACCGGAACAGAGTTTTTGAATTTTGAAAGGGTTTTCCAAAACGGATCCAAATTGGAAAATGATGTAGGTGTTAAAGAAATGACGGGGTCTGAAGTAGATACATTGGGTGGTTTGTGTACCTTCCCAATATGTACTTTCAGACCCCGCTTACCTTTAAAAAACCGTGCCTGGGTGCACAGAGGACACCTCTCCAGAATATTTAGTGATGTTGAAGGTTGATCAGCACTATTACACAACACATCACTGCTGCCACTCGACATTAATCTGATTATGTATTATGTATATATTTACTTGACAAAAAACTAAAACTTACAAATTTCTTAAAACTAGCTTATTTACATTTTTTGCAACTACGCCAAATAACTTTGTTTTTCATAGTATTTGTATGAATTACAAAGTTATATTTGCGGTTTTAGAAAATATGCTGTATCTCAAAAACTGCTGACTCGATCTCTTTAAAACCAATTTCGATTGAAAGTTTACATTAAAATCTATATATATATATATATATATATATATATATATATATACAACGTGTAATTTAAAGGGTATATACATACCAAGTGCTAGATATGGCAAGGGTTTTGTAATCCTAAGTCTACATGTGTAGAACTTATTACAAATTCCAGTACACTGATACCAGAGACCGAATTTTTCAAATTAAGAAGAACGAAAAGAATTATCGTGTTATTGGCAAGTGACGTAGAAAGTTATTGACCCTCGTAGTGCTGTGACACGTTTGTTATGATTGGTATTCAAAAAATATGTGAAACCAATAATTTGGTATCAATTCTTTAAGTCAGTTATTTTGTGCTGAAACTGTGCATAGAGACTCCATACCAAATCTTGTCTTCAGCCCTTTTGGTTAGATATGGGGTTTCCGTTACACGTTGTATATATATATTTATATTTTTCACTCCATTATTATAGAAATTAGAGGGGGGCACACATTTTACCACTTTGGAAGCGTATATCTTTTAAACGATAAATTTTATGAAAAAGTGGTTTTAGAAACCTCAATCTCATTTTAAAGACCTGTATATAGATACCACACATGCATAGGTTTCATAAAAAAAATATATTTTCAGTTTTAGTTCCATGTATGGGGGAGCTCCCCATACATGGAACTAAAACTGAAAATATTTTTTAATTTAATTTAAATATATTTTAATTTTTTCTTAAAATCGGAAAGCGGTTCACAGAATACATCAATCTACCAAGTTTTATATGTATAGTCCTAATAGTTTCAGAATAAAATGGCTGTAACATACGGACGGACGGATGGACAGACAGACAGACTAGTAGTTGTAGTTGTTATACATATTATATTATTATAGTTACTACGGAACCCTTCATGGGCAAGTCTGACTCGCACTTGGCCAATTTTTCTTTGGCTAATTCCCGTAGTAGACAGACCTTGTTATGGCACTTGGCGTATAATTTGTCGGACATAGAGGGAATGTCAAAGGAAGCTGAAACTTTTCTAAACCAGAAAACCCGGCTCCTATCGACATAAAACTGCTTACAGAATTATCGTTCAGATTGAGGTCTGTAGGGCCATCTATCTGATTCTTTACAATTTATTAATTCTATTTTTTTTTCGACACATTTGGCAACTAAAATAGAATTTCGATAGAAATCCTTTCTTAGTTGCAACTAGAGAATACAATCCCGAGCATGTTTTTCAATCCCGGGATTACGTGATTCTTGATGCTGAATCCTGGGACCCTGGGGCTATCCCCGGATTAGACTATGTGGTTTCTAATTGGTCCCAAATGTAAAAAATTGGCCAAGTGCGAGTCAGACACGCGCATGAAGGGTTCCGTGTGTAACTATAATAATATAATATAATATTTATATTTATTTGACAAAAAAACCTTACAAATTTCTTAAAACTAGCTTATTTACATTTTTTACAACTACGCTAGATAACTTTGTTTTTCATAGTGTTTGTATGAATTACAAAGTTATATTTGCGGTTTTAGAAAATATGCCGTATCTCAAAAACTGTTAACTCGATATCATTCAAACCAATTTTGATTGACAGTTTACATTAAGATCTAGAGATACATATTTTTTTTAGATTTTTCACTCCACTATTATAGAAGTCAGAGGGAGGGATACACATTTGACCACTTTGGAAGCTTATATCTTTTAAACGATTGACTTTATGAAAAAGTGGTTTCAGAATCCCCCATGTCATTTTTAAAGACCTGTCTATAAATACCACACACGCATAGGTTTCAAGAAAAAAAATATATATTTTCAGTTTTAGTTCCATGTATGGGGTAGTAGTATGTTCCTTTATTTTAAATGATTTTTAATTTTTTTCTAAATATCGGAAAGCGTTTCATAGAATACATCTACTTACCAAGTTTCACATATATAGTCTTAATAGTTTTGGAATAAAATAGCTGTGATATACGGACGGACGGACAGACAGACAGACAGACGGACAGACATGACGAAACTATAAGGGTTCCGTTTTTTGCCATTCGGCAACTGAACTCTAAAAAACGAGTAATTTCTTAAAATATATATTTTTAATTTTGGTACACTACACATATCACAGTATAGTAAGAAAAGAAAAAATGACAAAAAGATACTATACTTTGTAAGAAATAAAAAGACAATAAATCTTATTTCGAATTTTGAAAATACAATCGTAGAAATATCAATGCATCCAAGGTTTGACTTCCAAGCCTGCTTCGTTTATTACCAACATAAGCAGCAGCTGAAAACGCTCGTTTAGGTTTTACACTGGTTGGAGGAATAGACAATAGATACTTATATGCTGTTTCTAAGTGATATCCACTAATTCCTCCATTTTCAAACAGGCTTATTTCACGTCTAATACTATATTTTGCCAACCCCGATTAATTTTGTATTTGTACTTCACGATCTGGGGATTTCATACTTTTATCAATTTCCAGCTATAACATTTCCTTTAGTGTCAATTGGGGATGGGATTGGGAGGTTTGTGGCCTTAACTCATCATCTGTTTGTGATCCTGATCTTCCTTCTTCTTCTTCCGTGTCATCTCGACTTTTAAGTTTTTTAACAATACACTTTATTTTCTTCCAAACTAAAGCCTGTGTAGAAACTGGAAATAAGTCATGCCATTCCAAATCCGATAATAACTGATTTTCATCATCTTTTCATGGATTTTGTAATTAATTCAACACACCAGTCAAATCATCACTTCGTCGTTGCTTCATACGTTCCACTAAGGATGTTTTCATTTTTTGGCAAGTGTCAGCACTTGCCAAAAAATGATTATACTAGATAGCTGTTTTATAAAAAATTTCAAAGCGGAATCAGCTGTGCATAAATTAGCATCTCGCCGACAGATTGCTTCTACTGTCAATTTAATTGGGGTCAGCACATCAAAAATTTTATTTACCAATTCAAAATCAACTTCTTCTAAACGAATTGGATGATTGAGATCTATAAGAGCTTTTTGAATGAAGGTTTTTAAAAGATAAAATCGCTCCAGCATTGTTAAAAGACTATTCCACCTGGTTTTACAGTCCAAAAGAAGTGACAGCTCTTTTTCATGTTCAATTTTCATTTATTTTTGAAGTACTGTTTCATTTTTCAATGGTGATCTTTTGAAATACACTCTACAACTTTGCAGATTTTCTTTATCAGCTCATTAATGTTTTCATCTTGTGTTAACTCTGGTATGTGTTATAGCGCAAGGTCATTATGTGACATTAAGATTAAGTCTGATTCTGGACTGTCTAAGTCTTCTAAATGTTCATCATCATGGATGTCGTCCATATGATCAACAGCCACAGGTGGTTCATTTATAGTATCATCTGGGGTAGAGCTGTCTTGCAAATAATTATGTTTTTCATAAAGCCAGTATCCAGGGAAATATCAAATATACTTAGACGCTCTTTCAATATACGAAGACAATTTTCAGCCATACTTTCATATTTCCATAAATAGGAACAAGTCCTAAATTCCAATTTTTTTTTTTATATGAATGAACGTTGACAGCCATGTATGGTTTATTGGATGTTGAAGTCCACTTGTCGAAAGAAAGACTAAATCTTTCACCTGCACTTTTCAAATGTTTCAATTCTGCAGTTACTTGCTTTCTGATTTTTTCACTGTAATTGAATGGTGACGGCTGACTTTGGTAAATCCGTGTATTTTGCAAAGACAAATTTTCTCGAATCATCTGAAGTTATGAATATACTGAATGGAAATCCATCTAATGCAATCATTCTTGCCAAAACATCATCGAGGCTATCGTCGGCACTTTTAGTAAAATAATCATTTAACTTTCGCTTGGCTGGCGGCGGTGCTATGTTCAGATTATCAGAATCTAGACTTGTTGAAGCTGATATAAGCTTGATGTTATGTTTTGATGACAAATGTGTATGTAATCCCTTAGTCGATCCATCCAAAGTCTTGAGAATGGCTGAGCATCGGTTACATTTGGCACTATTCCTATCCTTCGCAACTAAAAATTAGCTCCACATTGACGTCGTATCACTGTGTTTTTTATGTTTAACAAAGTCTCCCGCCATTTGAAATACTTAATTTCAGATAATTGACTTTTAAATTTAAATGACGTAGGTCGTGGGTTTAAATTTAGAAAATATCTTGTAATGACCAAAGTTTTCAATATAATTAAGCATATCTTAAAACTGGAAATATATCTTACAACTATACAATAATATAGGTTATCCATCAGAATTCAGACAGGCTTTAATATCCTCTCATACCTAATTAACCTGTATTATAGATACATTGTAAGAATGATATTTTAAAAGAGTAACTTTGGAGTTTCTTGCCGGATCTTCTCCATAGAAAACGACCAATTTCGAACCGTGCCCTGCGCCAAACTGCTGACGTTTTATAAGTGCCCATGTAGGCCTATGTGAAATAAAACATTTTGAGTTTGAATTTATTTTTTTCTTAAAATTCAAACGCGAGCCAAAAATAAAAAAAAATCACAAGAAACAGTAGTAGGTATCTCTACTACTATTTTTTAAGAGATAACATAGAGCAATCATGCCAGTAGCGTGCAACCAGCGCACCACGCACCATGAGACTATAAGTCTAGTTTAAGCATATACTAACGGGAACCCGTGTGAAATTAGTACTTCCCACAATATGATTATAAATTAAAGCCTGTCTGAATTCTGATGGATAACCTATATTATTATATAGTTGTAAGATATGTTTCCAGTGCTAAGATATGCTTAATTATATTTAAAACTTTGGTCTGTACTGTCGTATAGACCAATTAATATACAGCACAATGGAATTACAAATAAAAAATATTACGATAGGTTGGTCATCATGTATGTCATTAATATACACTATAAAAAGGAAAGGGCCAAGAATTGAACCTTGCGGAGCACTCATCTTGGCTAGGGATCCTGCAGATGTCGCTCCATTAACAATAACTTTTTGTTGCCTGTTTGATAAATATGAAAGAACAAGGTCAGCAGAACACGAATCCACGAACTCCGTAATGGTGTAATTTACAGATCAGTGTTTTGTTGTCAACGCAATCAAAAGCTTTGGAGAGGTCACAAAATATGCCAATTGCATCCTGAGATTTCTCCCAAGATTCCAGAATGTGACGGATGAGCGCTACTCCTGCGTCTGTTGTTGACCTACCTTTCGTGAAACCAAACTGCCGACTATGCAGAATTCCATTTGAGTTAAAATATGATAGCATCTGGTCCAGCATAATTTTTTCGTATATTTTGCTTAATGCTGGAAGCACATATATCGGTCTATAGTTAGAGGGATCACTCTTACAACCCGACTTAAAAATTAGTACTACTTTACTATGTTTCATTAAATCGGGAAAATTACCGCTGTCTATACATTAATTAAATGTGCCTGTTGGGATAGCAGCAATTGAGTCAATAATATTACCAAGAACCCTAACAGATGCACTCCATAAGTCATCAGTGTTTGTTATGTTAAGACTTTGGAATGCTTTTTAATTACATCAATAGAAACGGGCTTAAATGAAAATGTTGGTATATCCTTATTGAAGTTTTCCTTTAAAAAAGATTCTGCTAATAATGGCGAAGAATTTAGATTTAGTAACCTCTACTGGAATATTGGTAAAGTAATTTTCCAACTTCTCACCCACTTTTGACTTATCTGAGATGACCTGATCATCGATGTTCAAAGTCAAATCATTCTAACCCTATTGGTTTGTGTTTCCAGTTTCTTTGTTTATCACATTCAACACAGTTTTTATTTTATTGTTAGAAATGCTAATTTTATTACTTTCTGATTTAGATTTAGCTTAGGGCGCATACTCTTTTAAATATCTTTGAGTAGTTTCTTACATAATTATGGAAGGTTTCATCGGAAGTCAATGATTTTTCATGGTATAAGTTGTATACATTGTCTCAGCTTATTCTTAATCCAGCAGTGGCCCATTCATTAAATTTAGATTTATTACTCATTTGATTTTTTTTAACTGGACATGTCTTACTAAATTCGTGGCATAGTGAAGAAAATAATATCCTGTAATTTTCATTGGGGTCATGGGAGTCAAAATTGGCCATTGAAAGATTACTTAACATGTTATCATTAAAAACATTAATTTCTTTTTAGTTAGCGGCCTAAATTTAATAGTCTTATTTAATTGCCGCTTTTTAACCAACTCAAAGGATACTAGTTGACCTGTATGGTCAGACCTAACTCCACTAATTTGAGACGAGTATTTTATGGCACAATTAGTATAAATATTATCTATGCATTGAGCTGATGTTGCTGTTATTCTTGTTGCTTCCTTGTATGTGCATTTTAAGTTAAATGAACCAAACAATGAAGTAAGCTTGCAGTGTTCAGGTGAATTTACTAACAAATCAATATTTAGGTGACCACAAACGAAAACTAATTTATTATCTCTTATAAGCTTAGGTACTTAAAATTTCTCCCATTATCATTAAGAATGATGACAAGTTTGATGCTGGTGGTCTATAAACACTTAAGAAAGTTTGGCCTTCAACTTCTGTACATGCTACCTCACACAAGCAATCAACAGAGCAAGCGGTGATATATTTTTGTTCCTTATATCTAAGAGAATTACTACGTAATATTAAAGTACCACCTCCTACTCTGAGGACCTGTTGTATGCACTAGTAACAGAAAAATATTAATTTTAAACAACATTCTATCTGGTTTTAGCCAGGTTTCACAAAAACATAAGATATCTATATCATATTTATCTATTAACATTTCCTCATCTAATATTTTGCCGGAGAAACGATTTATATTCTGATGATATAGTAAAATTGTGTTATTATACCTCTCCTTTGTCACATCTAAGGGTTTAAACAATTAATTTCAGTATTATTAGATACCCTAGATAATACTGAACAGTCACTTAACCTAGGATCAGTTAAATTGTTAATAACCTAGTGTAAATTGTAAGCTAACAAAGTAGCCAATGAACTTTCGTCGTAAATTCTAAAATGAATGTCAGGATTGCAATCGGTATGCCCAAAAACCTATTACACGATGTGTGATGCAATGTTTTGCAATCGACCACGTTTGCTGAGCAAGCGATATAATGCGGTCGCACTAAGTTCGCCGCGAGCTTAGTGTATTTCGAACAGCAACCGGGTGCACTCATTTTCATCATTTAGCGATAATTTTAGCCCTTACGTTACTTTGTTAATTATATTTAGCAATAAACCCTTGAAGGTTATCAGTGTATTTAACTTAGTAGACACACACGATATCCATATTGAATGTTGGAGAAAAAGTTGCATCCACCAAGGATGCAACTTTTTCTCCAACATTCATATATTCATATATGGATATCGTATGTGTTTTAAATTGGATTTCAAAATGAAAGCCAGATTTGCAATCACCACCCCCATAAACCCATTACACGATACCCATATCGAATGTGTGAGAAAAAGTTGCATCCGCCATCTTGGATTTTAAAATGAATGCCAGATTTGCAATCACCACCCCTAAAAACCCATTACACGGTACCCATATCAAATGTTTGAGAAAAAGTTGCATCCGCCATCGTGGATTTTAAAATGAATGCCAGATTTGCTATCACCACCCCCAAAAAACCATTACACGATACCCATATCGAATGTTTGAGAAAAAGTTGCATCCGCCCATCTTGGATTTTAAAATGAATGCCAGATTTGCAATCACCACCCCCAAAAACCCATTACACGATACCTATATCGAATGTTTGAGAAAAAGTTGCATCCGCCATCTTGGATTTTAAAATGAATGCCAGATTTGCAATCACCACCCCCAAAAACCCATTACACCATACCCATATCGAATGTTTGAGAAAAAGTTGCATCCGCCATCTTGGATTTTAAAATTAATGTCAGATTTGCAATCACCACCCCCAAAAACCCATTACACGGTACCCATATCTAATTTGTGAGAAAAAGTCGCATACGCCATCTTGAATTTAAAAATAAATTCCAGATTTGCAATCACCACCCCCAAAAACCCATTACACGATACCCATATCGAATGTTTGAAAAAAGTCTTCATCATCACTTTCACTTCCTCAAATGGTGCTTTTCGGGAGCAAATGCACTAGGTACTATTAGAAATACCCAAAACGCTATAGGTGTGCCTATAATATTTAAAGAGTTCCCTCGCTTTCTCCAGGATCCCATCATCAGATCCTGATTTCATAACAATGGAACCAACTAGAAAGTATACCCTTTCAAACGAAAAAAAATTCCAAATTGGTCCAGCTGTCTTCGAGTTTGAGGTTACATACATAAAAAAAAGTTTAAGACGAACTGAGAACCTTCTCCTTTATTTTGAAGTCGGTTAAAAAGCAATAATAACATCACAAAATAGAAATACGTACTTTTTATGAGAATGGCTTTTTTTTCGAAAATTTGCGCTAACTTTCTTCTAATAATATTTTTTTTTACATTTTCCCATAATAAAACAAATATTAAAAAAAAAATTTAAAGAAATATATATTGAACAATAAAAAGTAATTGTTGGGTATGCATAATAAATCGTACTCAAAAAACAAAAGTTATGACTTATGTTATTCAACGGATTGCTGCAATACATACGTACACAATAGATCGCGAATTATCGTTACCGGCGAAACGCTCCACGATGAGACGTGACCCCTCTCTGAGCTCCCGTAGACGACTGAATTTTCGACCGGTGTACGTCGCGTACGGTTCAAAATAGCGCGCAAATTAAAAGAAAAAATTAAAATTAAAACAACCAAGCGACATTTTTGAAATGTTAAAGCTGTAAATGATAGTATGATAATTAGAGAATAATATGAATTGAAGTTTATGAAAAAATTCAACAGTTTACTATCAAAATTCAGCGACGCACGAGCATGTTTTGTAAGGATTTTTGTCCAACTTTATGTATTTTTGTTTAATAAACTATAAAATATTTTTAAATTTTGCCAACTATGTTTGCTAACACATTTATTCTAGTGTTCATTACATATTTTTGTATGGTAATTAAAGTACTATTATAGGTTATATTCCTTTAGTTGTGAAGACCGTTTTGAGTTATTTTACTCGGCGCAGGCTTAAGAAAAATCGCTTATTTATTAATCGATTTGTCATGCTAAATATATAATCGATTATTTAAAAATCGATTTTTTATGTACAATGTTACATCCCTAGTAGGGATGTGAAATAATAATCGATTATGGAAATAATCGATTAAAATCGATTTTTATCAAAAGAAAAATCGATTAATATAACAAAATCGATTATTTTCTTAAGAAAATCGATTATTTATTAATCGATTTTTCATGCGAAATATATAATCGATTAATTAAAAATCGATTTTTTATGTACAATGTTACATCCCTAGACTGTACTAAACTCGCCCGTCTACATGCCAGCCAGTTAAGTTGGAGGGGTGCGGGAGACGCGAGAGAGGGGGCTACTTCGCACTGGACTCGCCGAAAAATAGGATCGCGATCTATTTAACTCAACTTAATCAACCACTTACTACTTAACTCGCTTTTGCCGTTCAAACTACAATAACAACTTAACTCGCCGATGATGCAAGTTAACTCGCTACTGTACTTATTGAAGTGTAAATCGGGCTTCAGGGCGCCGTGCTCTCCCCGCCACTCTTCACGCTATACACTAGCGATATCCCCAACAGGCCCCCAGTAGAGTTATCCCTATTTGCCGACGACACGGCCATCTATTACTCGGGAAAAAGTCCCGATAGCATCGCTCATACCCTCCAGACCTCAGCCAACGCACTAGGCGATTGGTTTAGGAAATGGAGGATTGATGTAAATCCCGACAAAAGTCAAGCAGTCCTGTTTCGCAGGGCTCCTAGTTTCGTCTTCGTAATTTAAAAAGATAATTACGCTAAAGAACCCGTAATTCTTTAGAAGACTAGTCTAAACAATATTTAATCTAGCAAACTGTACTACAGGAAACATGCATAATTATTAATAAAAAATTAAATCGTTTATTTTTGACATCATAGTCGTATGTATGTACGTGAAACACTAATAGTCTCAGTTTACAGCACGACCGATTATCGCACCTGACACTGCACAGATAAAACCGAGTGCTCGTCTTTCTAGCTTGAACGAAAACAATGCTGAAAAGCGATCCTTGTGTGACAGCTGTATCGTAGCAACGTTAATTTCAATTTTTCTTAATTATACCTAAGTATTATTTTTTATAATTTAAAGATTATTCTGTAATACTTACTTAACATAATGTAGTAGTTAACCTAAACTGAAATAAAAGTATCTTGTGAATGTAAATGTTTTTTTTTGCATTTAGTCATCTTTGACAGTCATTACGGGTAGTCAGACGCCAGAAAATCTGAAACTGGTCTGGTTTCTAGGTTGTAAAGGTCGGACAGGCAGTCACTCCATGTAAGACCCCTCTCAAGATGCCTCTCATGGAGGCAATCAGTGGCGGTGACCTGTCGCGCCCGGCCTTGGTTCAGACCATGGTGTGGAGCCTGCAGAGTACAAAACACATCCGCGACTAACGGCTCAACGCATAAGACTACTAGATAATATAAAACAAAATTAATGTGAACGCAATTAAAGTAGGTACACACATAACCACTAACTTTTAATGTAAATAAGAGACCGGATGTCAATATTTAAAGTGTTGTGCAATGTTTACATCACAGTCTAAAGCTTTATACTGTGGTTTACATCTTGCGTTGGCGCACGTGTTCTTACAAAAAAAAAGAGTGACGGTGAATATGACGAATTATTGCGAGTTTTACAAGGTGTGTTGTCTGAATTAGAATTTGATATAATTACAGAGGACAGTGAATCGTAATTGTAGTATGCTGAAGGCCAGCCTTATATTATTAGTATAGATAGCTGTTGCCCGCGACTTCGTCCGCGTTTCCGTTGTTTTTCGTAAAAAAATTAGCCTATGTCCTTCCTCACGGTTCAGTGATTTTGATGTAACAGACAGATTAAATTTCGTAATTTAGTAGGGAAATATAATATGTCAATCTTCAATTCAAACCGGCTGTACTTTCCGGGGTGTAACCGTGCCGATAACTGACCGTATCGAGCTTCTGGGGGTAACACTAACTTTTACCCTCAATTTTGGCCCGTTTATCGAGGCTAAGGCTCAACTAGCATCAAAAAAGTTGGGAATCCTAGCAAAGGTGAGACCCTCTCGCTCCGCAGAAAACCCTACGTACTGGAATCCAAACAGCTTTGTGTGTATACACATGATACTTAACAAAACCAAATATAGAGAAAAGACTGAAAATATTGCGCTATTTAAAAATGCAATTCTTTCAGCAAACCTGTGATAAGAGAGTTGTACTACAAAACATCAGATCGTATGAATACGATACGTGGCAAATATACAATATATTTAACTAAATTAAAACAACACATACTCTAAGTTGTTTTGAAGTAAACTCTCTCTAATCTACTCGGTTGCCATGATTTTTTTTTTTTTTTTTTTTAGCTTGGTAAAATTATCAAATAAGTCCTCTCACTCCGGGCAGGGTGGGAGGGACTGTCAGACTTTTACTGACTAAAATCCACGGTGTTCCTTCAATAACCCTTTACATACCGGGGCCACGGTAACGGGATGAGTCCCACGACCCCGGCGGGCTTCGGCCCTCTGCAGAGGGGGCCTCGTCATGTTGCTGACGCTCTTTGAGGCGCGCGTGGAACACGACGCGCCGTCGACCCGGGCATGGTCCATGGTCGGACAGCGAGTTGCCCTTTACTCGCTGTCCGCATGCCCGCGCCTACGGTGGCCGGAGATCGTCGGCCGACGTCCGACGCCGTGGGCGTCTACCACTGCGGCTGGGCTGGAGGGAGGACGCCATCCTCTCCCTCACGCGGCCCGCCTCCTCCTTCGGAAGCATGACTGCTTCGCAGAAGGAGGCGACCGCTTCCCACTCCCTCTCGCCCCGCAGCATGGTCTCGACCAAGGCCGGGCGCGAGAGGTCACCGCCTATTGTCGCCGTGAGGACACGTCGGTGCTCTGCCCAAGCTGGGCAGTCCTGCACCGTGTGCTCGACTGTGTCCTCAGGGCGACCCTCGCAGTGGTGACACCCAGGCGTCTCTTCCTTACCCATCAGACACAGGTACCTCCCGAAACTTCCGTGTCCGGTGAGGACCTGCGTCATGCGGTAGGTCAGGACGCCGTGACGCCGATCTAGCCACTCCTCAAAGAGGGGTCTTACCGCCGCAATTGCGGCGTGCCCGGCCGTCGGTTGCGACAGTCGTTCCCTCCATACTGCCCTGAGATCGCGCCGGAGCTCTTCCCGCCGCGCCTCGACTTCTCGAGGCAGCGGGGATACGCCCCGGCGCTGCGCCTCCACGCGCCATTCATAGACGCGCTGGAGGGCAGTCGCCTCCAGATCCCAGGGCAGCAATCCGGCAAGGAGGTTGGCCGATTCGCCGGCGATCGTGCGGTATCCCCGGATCATTCGGATAGCCATGACCCTCTGGCATGCGACCAACTTTAGTGGTCGCGTCCGTATGCACAGGGCCCACACTGGGGACCCGTAGAGGGCCATGGACCGCACGACGCCGGCGTACAGCCTTCGGCAGGAGGCGTTTGGCCCGCTGAGATTAGGCAGGAGTCGCCTGAAGGCGGCTGCTGCCCGGTTCAGCTTTGGGGCCAAACTCAGGAAGTGCTCCCTGAAGTTCCACCGGCTGTCGAGGACGAGTCCCAGGTACTTCATCGTCCTCCCGACGCCGATGCGAACCCCCTCCACCGTTATGTGGGACTCGGACCGTGGCGCGTTCCGACCGCCATGGAAGCACATGGCCTCGGTCTTGTGCAGCGCCACGTCGAGTCCCAACTGCCGGATCCTACGAACGACTGTCGCAACCGCTTGCGTCGCCAGGTCGGCCGCCGCCTGGTGCGACTCTCCCTGCGCCAGGACGAGCGTGTCGTCAGCGTAACATACTACGCTGACGCCGTCAGGGAGGTCGCCGCGCAGCACCCAGTCGTATCCGATGTTCCACAGGGGCGGCCCCAAGACCGAACCCTGTGGGACACCGCACGACATCTCTCGCCGGTTCCACTCTCCCCGGTGACCGGGGTAGATGACGGCTCTGTCCGTCAGGTAGTCCTCGACTATGCGACGGAGGTAGGTCGGCACCCGGTGATACCGGAGTGCCTTCCTGATGCAACTCCAGGGCAGGGTGTTGAAGGCGTTGGTGATGTCCAAAGACACCGCCAAGACGACCCTGCCCCGGGATACCGCGTCCCCCGTCGTGAGGGCTCTCACGCGCATGACAGCATCCACCGTCGAGCGCCCCCTGCGGAAGCCAAACTGGCACTCCGCAAGATCCGGGCCCACCCGATTCAGGTGCCCGAAGAGGCGGTCTGCAATCACTCTTTCCAAGAGCTTGCCCACCTCGTCGAGCAGCACGATGGGCCGGAATGCGGACGGAGAGTCCGCAGGGCGCCCGGCTTTCTGGATCAGGACCAGATTTCCCGTCTTCCAGCGAAGCGGAAACTGGCCCCTCTCCAGGCATGCGCTAAAGAGCCCCCCTAGTCGAGGCCCGAGAGTCTCCGAGGCCAGGACCCACGCTTTCCCTGGCAAGCCGTCGGGTCCTGGGGCGGTATTTTTGGCCTTGAGCCGTTGTACCGCCACTCTCAAGTCTACCTCGGTCACCTCTGGAGCGTCGTAGACGTCGTCGTCGCTGTGGTCCGCGTTTGCGCCAGCTTCAGGTTCCGTCGGAGACGGAGCCATGGGCGGGGGAGCGTGCTCCCCTCGCGATGGGAACAGGGCGCTCACCACGTCCTCCAAGAACTGAGGCTGGAGACTCTGCGTCAACGGGGGAGCCCAGGGGCGGAGCTTTTCTCGCACCCACTTGTAGGGGCGGCCCCATGGGTCCCCGTCCAGAGTCGCCAGCATCTCCTCCCGGGCCAGTTCCTTGGCCCGCCAGATCTCGTCTCGGAGGACGGCCTTCGCTGCCCTGTAACCCTCGTACAGCTCCGCCTCTACAGTCGCCGCATCCGGAGGTCGGGTGCGGCGCCTGCGGAACCTGGTGTACCGGCGTCGCGCCGCAACGCACGCTTCGCGCAGCGCTGCTAGCTCGCTCGACCACCAGTACAGCTGACGCCGGGCGCGTCCTTGCCGGACCCGGGGCATGGCCACGTCGCAGATCTCCGACATGGCCTCCTGGAACCACTCCGCCTCGTCGTTTATGTCGGCAGGCCTGTCCGGGGGTGACCCCCAGGCCTGCACGATCGAGGCTTCCAGGAATAGCTCCCGGTCCATCTGCTTCAGCGCCCATCGCGGACCACTCAGGTCCCGTCGGACCGGCGCGTCTGGGGTCTGGGCGGAGACGTCGAACCGGATATACCGGTGGTCGGAATAGGTCTCCACCTCCTCCATAACGCGCCAGTCGGTGACGCGCGGTGACAGGCTGGGGGTGGCGAACGTAACGTCCACCACCGACTCGCCCGTAAACCGCACGCACGTGGGGACAGAACCCCGGTTCTCGATCACCAGGCCCTGCGCACGGGCCCAGTGCTCGAGCATCCTGCCCCGCCTATAGTCCGTGGACCGGGAACCCCAAGCCGGACTCTTGGCGTTGAAGTCCCCGAGGACGAGGGCGGGGAGGGAACCGAGGGCGACGACGACGTCTCCCAGCTCCGTTAGGGAGTTCTGGAACTCGGCGAGAGTTCGGTTCGGGGAGAAATAAACGCCTACCACAGCGATCTCTCCGAACCGTGCTGCGACGATCCCACGCCCTCTCTTGACGCGATCGAGGGGCGGGGTACCGGCGGCGGCCGACGAAACGAGGGTCACCGAGCCGTCCAAGTCCGCCACCCAGTCGTTCCTGGGCAGGACAAAATACGGCTCGGCGACCACGGCGACGTTGATCAACCACTGCGCCATGCTCTGGAGCAAAAGTTCCTGAGCAGCGGCGCAGTGGTTGATGTTCGCCTGGAGGAAGCGCAATGGGGCCATTAATCGGGATCCATTGCAGCCTCCTCCAGGGCCCCTCGCGGGGGTTCAGCCACGACGGCGACGGCGGTGGCAGTAGCGACGGCGGCGGCGGCGGCGGCGGTGGCGGTGACGACGGCGGCAGAGGGCCTACCTCTGCGCCTGGCTTTGGTGGGTGGAGCGCAGGACTTGCCCCCAGCCCGGTGATCGGCCGGCTTGCCAACCGCCTCACATGCGAAGCAGTGAGGCGGGGCGGAGCACGAGCCGGCCTTGTGACCGGGCTGACCGCAGCGGAAGCACCTATCGCTGCGGTCTACCTCCGAGGTGCACACGCATGCCGCATGGTTGCCCACTTGGCAGCGGAAGCACCTCAGGGGTCTGGGGTCCAGGTCTTTCACCTGCGCAGACACCCAACCAACCAGGAGCCTTCGGCCCTCCTGGATCTTTTTGGCCGCAGGGACGGGGCAGCTAACCGTAATGGTTTGCCCCCCCGTGAAGCCAGGACGCAGGGCGCCCGCCCTCACCTGATCGGGAGGGCACCCCCCAGTCCTGGCTACGGCGGCCACCACTTCCTCGGCCGTCACGGAGTCATCCAGACCCAATATGCGCATGTCTGCGCGCTTGGTGGGTCTGGAGACTCGGGCCTCCTCCGCATTTAAGGACGCTCTGAGCCGTTCGGCCAGAGCGTCAGCGGTAGGGCCACTGTCCGCGCCGGGGATCTCTAACATCCGAGCCCCCGTCGCAGTGACCCGGTGACGGAGGCCACCGGTGATGCCGAGCTCCGTGATGTCAATCACCTGCCGCGCCTTCGCGAGCACGTCGCGGTACGACACGCCCCTCTTCACCGCGTCCGGCTGCAGTGTGATCACCACAGCCGCGGTCTTGGGGGCGCGCAATCGCGCCGCGGCGTCTCGCCGCCGCCGTCTTTCCCTACGCCGCGAGGACCTGGCTGCGCCAGCAGCCTTCCTCTTCTCCCCGGCCACTTGCCAGTCGGCGCCGGCCGGAGGAGTCTTTGGAGGGGGCTGCTGGGACGGCTGGTTCCCGGCCTGGGCCTTCTTCTTTTTGGCCGCCTGCTTCGGCCCCGCAGGTGTCGGGGTCGGAGGCGGCTTTGATGGGCCCGATTTCGGCTTGGCCGGGGCCGTTTTTGCCCTCGCAGGGGCCGCCGTCACTGGTGCCGTCCGCACCGTGGCCGTCTTCGCCTGAGGCGGCCTCGTCGTCGTCTGGGGAGGCTTGGACGCGGCCGCAGCCACGTACGAAGTCGCCGCCAGCGGGGGTCACAGCACGCGGCTCTCCAATACGGAGAACCGCTGCTGGAAGGCGGCCAGCTCCTGTCGCACCAGGTCGAGAACCGAGTCCTCCGCTGGTGTGGGCCGGCCTTTCTCCTCTTGGCCCCGCGGCGGCGCATTCCGCTGGCCGGCTCCCCGGATTGCGGCCAGGTCCGCCTTGAGGGCGGCGTTCTCCCTCTGAAGAGCGTCTATGGCGGCAGTCAGGCGGGTGACCTCCGGCCGCAGATCGGACATGTCGTCCCTTGCAGCCGGAGCCCCGCCGTAAGTCCGCGCGGCCGCCTTGATGGAGGCCATGGCTTCGCCGATCGCGTCCTCCTTACTCTTCCGGTTGCGCTTCCGCGAGATGGTACGGATGGCAGCCGCCACGGCCTCTTCTAGTTTGGCCTCGCTCGGGGCCAGACCAGTGTTGGGCTCTCCAGAGGGAGGCCCCCTCCCCGAGGTCTTGCCTCGGCCTTTACCCCGCACACTAGTGGGGATCTTACGGGCCGAGACAAGCCCCTCCTCCGACGACGACTCATCGTCGCGGGGGCGCTTGAGGAACTCCTTCCTCCTGTCGGCGCCCCCCTCGTCGCTCCTCACTGCGCTTCCAGAGATCAAACTCTGGAAGCTCTCGGCGTCCGATGCCGAGTCGGTCTCCGACCCGAGCACCAGCGCCCCCTTCCTCCTCGGAGCGGCGCTCTGCGCTCGCTCAATGTTCGGTGCCGGTGAGGTGGACGTGCTGGACAAGTCCAGCGACTCCACCTCACGGGCACGTGAGCCTCCCTGGCTCAATGCGGCGACTGCCGGGAAACTGGGGTAAAAGTGTTTGTTGTCCCCCCCAGAGTACGGTGGGACTGACCGGACGTGTCCGGTGCGGGACTCCCCAGCTGCGGAGCAGCTGGGACCCGCCTGGGTAGCTTTTCCAAAAACTTTGTCTGCCATATTTTTTCCTTTTTTAGAGAGGTGAGTTCCTCTGTTCCTACACCCCTATTCCCCTCCCCTGGTTCACTTCACGGTTACGTCTAAAGATTAGACGCATACCGGAAGTGAACCTTTCCTCCCCCTTGACCCGATCTCTGAGACCGGGCCCCGCGCCGCCTAGAAGCTCGAGCTAGCTGCTCGATCCTCCAGACGGCGCGCATTTCCCCCGGTGTGTCCCTCTTGGTCTGGTTGCCATGATAGCGGAAAAAATATCGATTTATTTCAATTTATTTTTTAATGATAGCAGGTTTTTGTTTGACCATCATCTCACCTGATGGTAAGCGATGATGTGGTCGAAGATGAAACAAGCTTACCTAGGCTTAACCTATTCAATTTTGACTTAAAGAGCCCCAGATTATAGCTATCAGGAAACACAGACTCCGCTGCATATTCTGCAAAAGTTTAAATATTCATAGATTAATAATATATAGCAATTTTCTACATTTTTCCCTTGTTTTAAAAAGTATTAAGATAAATAAATTAGGAAAAAATGATGCCGTACATTTTAATGCGGACCATATCTTTTAGGCTGATGGCTGATGAAAATGACGCTGAAAATTGTTCATAACTGACGAGTAAAGTGCAGTGCATGTCTATTTATTTATTTATTTATTTATTTATGCAAGGCACACCAACGATATATTTACAAATGCAATATAATACAAGCAGACTAAGGTTTCAGATTCAGTACAAATATATCACTTACAGGTATGCACATCATTCTAAGTGAAAGATAAAATTAATTAAAGAACCGAATAAGCAAACCAAATAATTATGTCGAAAGTAATCATGTCAATACAATAATTAATATAAAAAACAATAGTAAATTAAATTGAATTAAATGCCAGATAAAATTATTATACATGAAAATAAGTTGCATTTACATACTAATTAAAATAATT
This sequence comes from Tholera decimalis, assembly GCA_943138885.2. Lineage (NCBI taxonomy): Eukaryota > Metazoa > Arthropoda > Insecta > Lepidoptera > Noctuidae > Tholera > Tholera decimalis. Next base: position 45,780,404 of record OW964559.2, read on the forward strand.
TTGAGAAAAAATCAATTAACTAACATAAAACTATTTAAAATTAAAATGTATATTATAAGAAAAAGAAAGAAAGCAGCTGATCACAGGTCAACATTTTTCAGTTTTATTTTTAAATTCTTGCAAAGTGTTAAAGAAAATATCTATGTCGTTATTCATGGAGCAAGCTTTGTTGTAGGAAGCCAACATCCTATTTAAGGGAGCATGTCGGCCTAGGTTAGTGCGACATGGGTTTATGCCGAAAGTTATGAAGGTACGCTTGGATCTCAAGTGTGGGAGGCGAGGTACTTCAATTTTGATTTTGTCAAGGAGATCTGGAGTTGATGTTACGCCATTAACAACTTTAAAAAGCGTTGAGAGATCGTTTAGAGCTCTTCGTCGCTTCAATGAATCTAACTCGAAGTGTTTCAGCCGTTCTGCGTAATCGGCTCTATAAGGGCATTTGTGGTCTTTAAATCGTAAGCACCTGGTATTTTTTTTTTTTGTACGCGCTCTATCCTCTCTATGTGGACACGATAAGATGGGCTCCAGACTGGAGATGCATATTCAACAACACTACGCACAAATGTGTTATAAAGCACCTTCAAAGCTGAAATTCCCTTAAACTCTTTACCAACTCTGCTGATAAATCCGACCATTTTCATTGCTTTTTTGATTATATTATTGATGTGTGTAGTAAAAGAGAGATCACTGCTAAGCACTACACCTCGATCCCGTATATTAAAAACTTGCTGCAAAGGTGTTCCATTGAGGGTGTAAGTTGATGGTATAGGTTGTTTTTTTCGCGTGTACGTTACGTGGAAGCATTTGTTAGCATTTAAAGCCATCCTATTCACCACACACCAGTTATGCAATGAGTTCAGGTCAGATTGTAGCAAAGCTATGTCATCCTGATTATTAATTTGACGAAAGATTTTAAGGTCATCAGCAAACAGGGAACACTGGCTATGTTTCACGCAGTTGACTATATCGTTTATGAACACAATAAAGAGGATAGGACCAGTATGCGATCCCTGGGGCACACCGGAGGTTGCAATATACTCTAGAGATTGGTACCCGTTCACCACCACTCTTTGCATCCGCTCGCGCAAATATGACCCGAACCACTTCAACAAAGGTCCATGAATTTCGAAACTGTGTAGTTTTTGCAGAAGGATGTCATGATCAACTTTATCGAATGCGCTGTCGTGTCATGCAATGTCGTGGCAATATTACTCAGACTAAGGAAAAAAGAATAGACATGAAATACCTACGAAAAAAGCGTGCATACCTATTGTGAGTCTGGCACAAAGATGGCGGCTTGCCGTAGAGCTACGCGCATTATAACATCGATAGTTGAATTGCACGGTGCTTACAGAATTCAAAATTGTCGAAAATGAGTTTAACGTTTAAGAAATTCATGGCCCTTTGCTGTAAGTTTTTACTATTTTTAACTAATTTCCCTATAAGTCTTATTTCGTTTCGCAAGGATTAAAAAAATAGGCCCCCAATCCAGATGCACACGTTTTTTTTAGCTTTCTTCAGTTTTATCTACGTGGTAATGTGAGCTATAAAAACGCACACGCTCGAATAGTGTCACTTTACATGGCAGGCAGGGCACGTGGATACTGAATAGATGCTACTGCAATTAAATTAACTATCTGTATTCTGTACTTGTACAGGTATGTTCAGGTTCAGGTGTGTTATGTCTATCCCATTTATTCCCAGTTGCCACCGCGGCGATCACGAATAAAAAACTGTAGCCTTGTGATCGCTGTGTTCATTGCTCGCTTTTTCCTGTGAGCGTAGTATGCGACCGAAATTGCGGCCAGAAAAACTGTGGCGACCACGCTCAACATAGTGGGTGCGAGTAAAAAACCTCCTACACACAGTGCCGCCGGCTGGGGAGGATGCCGCGCGCGGCTCAGAGTTACTTAGCGCTTGGAATTAAGATTGAGTTTCGTGCGGACTTCTAGTTTCTGCGACTTGTGCCGGGGCATATGTGTAGGAGCCTTATTAGAGTATCACTATTACTGATTAGCATACCACGACTGCAGTACCTGTACCTAAGGTCTATAATTACCAACGAAAAGAATAAATAAATACAAAATACGGTTTGTTTTCATCGTTTGTCAGACTATACTTATTTTTATTAACTAATAATATAACTTAACATTAATTTTTTTTTATTTAAGTACTACTACATGGCTCGATCATTCATAATAAAACAAAAGTTATCATTTTACACAGATTTATTGAAAACTATAAAAGCCGTTTATCCCAGTCATACTTAAGTTCTAAAATACAAATATGTATACACAATAATCAAATAAGAGCACGTTGCGCAAATTTTATACAAATATACACATTAATAAAACATGAACATGTTGAACAAACAAAAAAAAAAAAAAAATACAAACCACACAATCCTTACTTATTAATATTATTATAAGTGCGAAAGTTTGTTTGTATGGATGGATGTTTGTTACTCAATCACGGCTGAACGGATTTTTATGAAATTTGGCACAGATGTAGATTATAGTCTGGATTTTCTTACTCTGTCTTCTCACTTTTTCATTTAATGTTTTATTTTTTTTCTTCCGATATTCATATTTTGATTTTAATTTTTAAATAATTTCAAGCGCTTTATCCTGAAACAAAAAAAAACGCATTAACTTCTAGTTTTCTGCAACTTCGTTAAGTTTTTGCCGTAAATTAATTTGAAATTACCAGTTTCGCTGCCCACAGTACATACAGTAACATATTATAGAATAGAACACTTACATCTGCATAGCTAGAAGTGCTGTAGACAGGCTCCTCTTCCAGTGCTTTGTGAGAAAAAAATGTTGTGCCTCACATTCATTAAATTGGGCTGGTAACTGTAAAGAAATGACAACATTTTTTTATATTGAGTGAGTTTGTATTTAAAAGTCAAGATAGCATGGTAATTACCATAAGGAACATAATTATTATGAAATATTACACTTACATCTGCATTGTTAGAAGTGCTGCAAACAGGTTTCTCTTCCAACACCCTGCGAGGAACAGATCGTTGTTCCTCACACTCGTCAAATTGTGCTGGTAACTATACAAAGAATAACCATAAATGTTTAATAATATTTACATTGCGAATTTAATCACTAACTCACGCTCACATTTGTTTAGCTTGCATTTTAACATAGACACAACATTTTATACCTGATATTTATGTATGTATCATTTTCAAAAATTAATCATTATCCATCTCCTTTTGCTATGACTATATCAGGAGTAAAAATAGTGCAGGTATATGTGTCTTAATCTGTGTGAGGAGGTGGATAATTAAAATCATATAACTTATATTAGGTTTTGATTTAGTCTGTACGAGAATTTTAAGGATGTATTATAATTTTCAGAAAAAAAGTTATCTATTTATTCTGACTGATGTGTATTTAAACCTGAAACTTTATACCAGTATTTCAGCAATATAGAACTGCTGTTGCTGACATGCTTCTCGTCCCTCCTCTCTCTCCATCAACTGGTTTGGATTGGTTACTTGTCAGTAAGTAGGTAAACACAATAAACTTGTCTATTTTCAAAACTTACCAATAATTCACTTGAAGGCAAAGCATCATCGCGCAGTCTTGTTATATTTAAAGTTCGGTTAAAACATTTATCTTCAAAATGCAGGGAACAAATAAAAATATGCTTGGTTGTAGTATTCAAATTTTCAATCCCAAGTATATACAGCCACTGTTCTTTTCTTTCTTTACATGTTGGCAATCTAAAATCATAAAAAGAAATCGAGTTAAATAATATTCACCTGTCGATATGTTTTATCGATAAATTGAAAATTCCGAACCGTAACTCTAACTCTCTGTTTACTAACAAATGATTTGCTTAAAAATCACATAATATCAACAGTAAAACAGTAAATAATTACATAAAAGCAAGTGTATCTTTATAAACTTTCCCAAAAATAGCAAAATCTTTCAAAATAATAGAAAAAAACAAGATATTTTGAATGAATTCGGTTACTTACCTGTGCAACGTTTTATTGGGATGTTTTTGTTGCTTTTCATGCGGCAGCCTAACACACTGCACCTACCCATGATAAATGCAGTATTATGCAAGTTCTTACACTATAAACAAGCACAATTTTCGCCTATTATCACCAAATTTTCTTAAAAACACTGAAACAAGCAAGTCGCAATGACAACTGATGTACTTGTTGTTGGCTGTGACAAAACATGGCGGCCGGCCGCAGTTAGGTATTTTGTGACATCACCAAAGTTATGTTGCCATTTTTGGCAATGATAAAACTAATGTTGTCCTTTTTTACATATGATTACTCTCACAAGTTAAAAAAAGATGCCGATATATCAGTAACTATGCCGTCGAAATGCATAATATTCCTATAACTACTGTTCGTATAGAATGTTTATGCCATGTCCTCTTTTTTTCCTTAGTCAGAGCGTAAAATGGCGATCCGATTGGAATGAAATGCCAAACTATGTAGGCTCCCACTAACCTGACCACAAAATCGACGCGATTTTTTCTCCAAAATCCTTGGCACAAACACGAAGGGTGGCTCGACGGACCATGTTTAAAACCTCTTTCTTTAGTTCTGTTTCTTTCTTCGGTTTTTTGATGATTGAAACTAGCGATGGCCGTTTTGTAACATCAATAGTTGTACAACTATCTATTTGAGTTTACAACCATCACTCGTTTTCTAACCAAGCATAACTATCTATTTTCACAACGTACGTTATGACAATAACTGCAGCTGTAACAACCATCGGTTGTTTTGTAGCGCATAATAACCGTAGCTATCTCACAACGCTCTAGAAATCACGCAATAGATATCGTAGTTGAAGTTGGCTACGTAGCGGTATCGCAACGGTTAGAGCGAGAAAAATATAGGATAGGTAGCGCGTCTCGTTCGCACAAAAGCAAAGATGGATGGTTATGATTTATTGCATAATGTGACGAATCTTATAAACACGAACGTCGATAATTGAATAACTAACTTTCGCCACTTAAAAAATATTATTTGAAAATTTAGTTTGGTGTTGACCTTGATACCCGCAAGTGTTCCATTTCCCATTTCTCCACGATTGTTTTTAGGGTTCCGTAGCGGAATGGCAAAAAAAGGAACTCTTATAGTTTAGATATGTCTGTCCGTCTGTCTGTCTGTCTGTCCGTCCGTCCGTATGTCACAGCCATTATATTCCGAAACTATTAAAACTATACATGTGAAACTTAGTAGGTAGATGTATTCTGTGAAAAGCTTCCCGATTTTAAGAAAAAAAAATTACAATAAAGGGGAGTCCCCATACATGGAACTAGAACTGAAAAACTTTTTTTTCATGAAACCTATGCGTGTGTGGTATCTATAGACAGGTCTTTAAAAATGATATAAGGGTTTCTAAAACCACTTTTTCATAAAGTCAATCGTTTAAAAGATTTATAAGCTTCCAAAGTAGTAAGATGCGTTTGTCCCCCCTCTAACTTCTATAATAATGGAGTGAAAAATCTAAAAAAAATATAAGTCTGTAGATCTTAATGTAAACTTTCAACCAAAATTAGTTTGATTTTTGAGATAAAGCATATTTTCTAAAACCGCAAATATAACTTTGTAATTCATACAAACACTATGAAAAACAAAGTTATTTAGCGTAGTTGTAAAAATGTAAATAAGCTAGTTTTAAGAAGTCTAAGATTTTTTTTATTCGTCAAATAAATAAACATATTATATTATATTATTATAGTTACTACGGAACCCTTCATGGGCGAGTCTGACTCACACTTAGCCAATTTTTTTTTCTAAATTCTTTACATTTTGTATGTGTGTTGAATTGAACAATAAGTAATTTTCATCTATAGTGTTAATAATTGTAAATAAATCTAACTTTTTTGACAATATCAAGTACTTACTTTCTTATTGCAAAAAACCTAAGCCTAAGCCTGGATAAGTACGAAAGAAAGTTGACTGTATGTTTAGTATCAATTGTAACTGCAACAGATATCACGTTATAAGGCGCCTTCTACACGAGACGTTGTCGAAATAGATAGTTGTCAAAATAGATAGTTTTCACAACGTTATTTGACAACGAACAAGGGCTTCGTTACGTTATTAGAAAAACTCATAATGACACATGTCTAATTGAAACGCGTGTTCTCAGTTTCGTATCTTTTTAATAGAAAAAATCCTGTCATAGACAATTATCTTAATGTTGCCAACAGTACTTGGTCAAAAATGTTAGAGAGACAACCTAAGTTTTCAGCATACTGGTCTCTAGGTTGGAATATTATTTCCTTTAAGTCAGTTTTTTGGTAGATGGAACCGTCAGTTTAAGCTAAATGTGTAAATATTTTGAGAAAAATGCCATCTATCAATACGTAACTTAAACTTTGATTATTGCTATACGAATATATTAAAAATCAATTGAATTGAGTAGTTTATATCCAAAAGCAGAACCCTACCTAAACTAGTCGGTTATCATTTCGTCACTTGTTCTAAGTTATAGCACCATGGTGTCACCCAGCTACTGGGCAGTGTTACCAACTTAGTGGATTTTCCACTAAAACTGGTGCCCCTTTTAGTGGCGAAATATTGCTTTTAGTGGCTGGTGGTTTTTTCTAGTGGTCAAGTAAAATTCAGTTTCAATTACTGAAAGTGCTATTACTCAACTACTAAGTCACTAAAACTTTACAAAATATATTATTTTTACTTCATTAATGTACTTAATTTACTTTTATTGCGTAGGCACAATAAAAGTGCAGAACTTATGGCAAGAGTTGATGATCTATGGCGACAAATTCATTTGCAGAAATGAAACGAGAGCAAAGATACAAAAAAAAATTGGAATGAAGTATTGCATTTCAAAGATGCTCAAGGGGAATCTAGATTTGAGGAATTAGCGACTTTTGTGATTACTCCCTTAATACTACCTAATTCTAATGCCGATGTTGAGACTATTTAGCAGTATGAATGTAATAAAAAACAAGCAGAGGAACAGAATGAAGTTGAATATTTTAACTGCAATATTAAAAACACGCTGTGGTTTAAGATTGAAAGAAAAATGCTGCAATGATTATGAAATTCCAATAAAAGTTATAAAACAAATTGGTAGCAAAGCATCATATAAATGTGAAACCGACGATGATGGTGCAGACAAAAGTTCTTGTATGTTGATTTACTGACTTAAAATATTTTATTACGTCATATTAAAGAACATTTTTTACTAATACAAGTAATAATAAACAAATACTGTTTTCTTTCGTAAAAACTAAAAAAATAGTGTAAATTTTAGCGATTTTTAGAGTAGGGCCGATTTTTGTTAGTGGTTTTCTGGTGGTTTTAGAAGTTGGATCTAGTGGAGAGCTCGTTGAACTGTTGGCAACACTGCTACTGGGTTGTGGAGGTCAGATGGGCAGTCGCTCCATGTAAAACACTAGTGCTCATCTCATCATAGCTGCATCTGGTTAGACTAGAAGCCGACTCCAACATAATTAGAAAGAACTAAGCAGATCATGATAATGATTATACAGTTTTGCGATAATTGAGACAGTAAATACATTGATCTCTCTCTCATTTATAATATTGCTCCAAAATCAGCTTTAGTTATGTTCTTTGCAACGATCAGGAGTTCATGATGGATCGCCATTTTATATGTATAGGGTGCGCTGTCAATAGGGTATTACTCCCGGGTTCATTCATGCAATATACACTTACTAGCATATGTATGCTTCTTCGCGTGACAAGATTTTTCAGCGAGAAATGTAGTTTATGCTGTTACGCAGTGATACATAGCTTTCTCTCTGTGAAAGGTTAAATCAATTTAGAATTCTAGATAGGCTCGCATTTGACCACAATCTCACCTCACCTGATGGTAAGCGAAGATGTGGTCGAAGACAAAGCACGCTTGTATAGAAGTAATCTATTCACTCTTGAATTAAAGACCCCCAGGTTATTGCGAACAGAAAACACAGACTTACACACTGTTGCGTCCCAAATGTATTTTTGAACGATCTTTGGTGTGGCAACATTCTATTGTCTTTTTGATGTTGACACTTGACATAACTTTGACTTGACAGACTCTCTTGGTTCCGTTGTTGGAAAAAATGTCCGCGTTGGACCTGTTGATTTAATTCAAAGAGTAAAATAATATACAGGGAAAAGAGAGCCCTCTCACGTGATAAAAATGCAAACCTATTTCAATACGCCATCTGTAAATTGGCCCCAAACTAATCACACACACACATAGCTATTTATATGCATGTTAACTAACATGTATAATATAACGTTTCGTCTTATCTTTGTAACATGTTCTGGTAGAACATGCTACAGAAATAGGACGAAACAAAATAGTCCTAAGGGAATGTAGATAGTAAAATGTAGAAAGAAAACAAAGAATTGTTACGAGCTGGGGTTCGGGATAAAAAATAATTAACGCCAATTAGACCAAAATTAACACTTTAATTAAATAAACACAAAACAAAAATTAGCACAGTTATTCATTCGTCTATATCGCACAGAAAAAAGCGTCTATATCACACAGTAAAATATAACAATTTCGGAGTAAGGTCCTAATAGTAAGGGGGAGGAATACAAGGCTTTACACAAGGCTCAAATCGACGCACTAATTATACTTGTGGTAATTACTACGAAATACAACAATACGGATCGGGAATTACAAAACGCACATACGCAGAACATATAAATATATAATATGCAACAAACCGCCATTTGTAACAGTATTTTCAAAAATTTTCAAATTTCTTTTGTCAGTTCAAGAACTGTCACTTTATAAATCCTAAGTAGAATCTGGCACCAGGTCTTTTTAAATAAGGTTGATTTAAGTGCTTTATCAAAATGCATTTAATTTATGTGTCTATTTGAATTCGTAAGATGATTCTAATATTTTTGTCAAAGTTATCTCCAATTAATATTACATCAATAATTTTATTTCAAATAAATATTTTTGATCATTATATATCGCCATCTGTTGACAATTGAACGTACCCGGTAGACAGTAAATAGTACGGGGCCAATTTATAGATGGAAACTCTTTCTTTACTTCGCTGTCAAAATATACGGAGTGTCCTCCCCCTGATTTAATTGTAATAGAAATATCGTTTGGAATCGCCGTTTGCAACCGATAATTGGGTCGCGATTAACTATTGTTTGAAGTTGTAATCCCGGATTGACGAAAACCCTGGGATATTTTTGGACTTATCGCCGGTTTGTCACCACCCGCGTGGCACGCGCATTTGTTGGAAATAAGTTGTGCTGTGATGCTGATCTGAACCGCGCCATCTGGAGACTGACGCCTTGTGACCGTTCAGAACACTTGACTTACATCACACTTTCATTTACTCACCTCATATTTACATACACACCACATTTGGACGTGATCAAGCAGATCCTGGTTGCCGTCTACAGCTCAGGTGAGTGTTATTTGTATATATGGTTGTAGGCCGAAGAGCCTGTAGTTTTGTTTATTGTTGTTGAAAGCAACGGTAGGGCTCCACGAACCGTGGACAGTTCGGACACACCAGTATCGTTGCACTGGCTTCTTGTAGTCCTGAACACACACTTTACTTCTTTATAAATTAGTACAATTTAGATATGGATGATGATGATAAAATAATGAATTTATTTAGTTGTCAATGAATTAATAATAATTAATAATCAAACAAAACTTAAAACAACAACAACTTTAAAGGTAATAACATATTACTTGCACTTGCATGTAATAAGTTATGCAACTTTTGCTTATTTTCAGGGTTAAAGGAATTGTCAAGTTTATCAGGTTTTCATTCCGACATTTGCTTCGACGAAGGATATTATCAAATTATTGTGTCTCTGACTCATTAGTCGTGACTCGCTTCCTCTTCTGTTCTCGAAATCACATTTGCGTATTTTTACCTTTTATATAACACACTAGCTTCCGCCCGCGACTTCGTCCCCGTGAAAAAAAAATCCCCCGATTTTGAAACATTCTTCATTAGTGCTCCGCTCCTATTGGTCTTAGCGTGATGATATATAGCCTATAGCCTTCCTCGATAAATGGGCTACCTAACACTGAAAGAATTTTTCAAATCAGAACCGTAGTTCCTGAGATTAGCGCGTTCAAGCAAACAAACAAACAAACAAACAAACAAACAAACAAACTCTTCAGCTTTATAATATTAGTATAGATAGTATAGATGAGAGCTGTAATTCATTTGAAAGATTCGTCAGTTGTTTGTTAAGTACAGACGCCAGCACATCAAGTTATAACAATCCCTCAAATTTCTTTAATAGAATTTCAACTTTATTGTTAAAGAAATTAGGTTCAAGGTTGATAGGGAGAATTTGACAGTTTCGGGTAGCTTCATGTGCTGGCGTCTGTACATACCGGAATTCCTGATATTAGTTTACTAGCTGTGCCGGGCGGTTTCACCCAAGTTAATTTGTGTAAATACCTATTCGAGTATATTCGCTTACTGTAAGATTATTACTTGGCATATTACTTTGAGAAGCCTGTTACCTCGCAGAGATCGGCCTTTGCACATCATAAATGCGCGCATAATACTTGATCATCATTTTGTTGCGGAGTTATTTTAAAACTACGATAATTATTTCCTAAGATATTCATTGAAATCAAATGACATCAAGGGCAGTTTTCTTCAAAATAAAATACTTGTAATGAATAACGTATTTATTTGGACAAGGATTAAAATCATGTTTATAAAGTAAAACCTTTGCAAATAATGCATTATTTTAGAACAAATGGATTACAAAGTCAATCTTAAAAGGTAGACATATGCTGTCGCAGACTTTTTATAGAACTTTTAATGGAAAACAATTCCGTCATACATGATTTTTGTATAACTTTAACCGTTTACGCAGCACACGCAACGGAAGCTCTAATTTTTCCCATTTTTACAACATTTTTATTGACGCGCCGCTTTTTTTTTTATATTCAGAATAGGCTCGCGTTTGACCACCATCTCACCTGATGGTAAGCGATGATGTGGTCGAAGATGGAGCACGCTTGCCTAGAAGCAACCTATTCACTCTTGACTTAGACTCCCAGGTTATAGCGTTCAGAACACTTCTATTTGTCGTTGCGTGATGTTGTATTAGCCTTTTTTTTATTACTGATGGGCCCACTCTTGATCTCGATCCCGCCTGATGGTAAGCGATAGATGAGGTCTAAGATGTGACGAGCGAGCCCAGAAGATGCCTATTTACTCGTGCTTTAAAGGCTGAAAAGTCATAAGTGGCAGGGAACACAGAAGCCGGCAGAGAATTCCACAGCTTGGTAGTGCGCACAATAAATGTGGAGGAGAAGCGCTTGGTACGACAAGACGGTATATCAACCAAGTGTGGGTGGTACTCACCGAAGTACAATCTGTGGAAAACCGACAGGCAAGCAATGGTTCGCCGATGAGCCAGGCTATGAAGCTTGTCCACCAGCACCTCGTCGCCTATAAGCCTTTTAGCTTTGCGCTTGATCGAGTTCAGTGCAGCAAGTTGGTACTTTGCAGAGCCATCCCACAAGTGGCTGCAATACTCCACGCAGGAACGGACCTGTGCTTTATACAGATTTAGAAGCTGCATATGTATGAAAATGACTTAATTTTCGATAGGAAAGTAAACGAAAGCTTATCAACTAACTGTTTATTTACATTGTTTACAGCTGGAGGAGAAAGCATCGAGCTAGAAGGGGCGCGCGCTCTAGTACGTCAGCTAGAAGGCAAGCGTCGCAGCCCGCCGCGGTCGACGTCGCCCGGGACCGAGGGGCGGGATGTACGTGATGTTCGCGACGCTCACTCTAGCATGCGAGACATGGAGCCGTTGCACATGCCGGACGAGCCTGATGAGGAGTCGGGGGGTGGTGGGGCGGCGGGGGGCAGCGTGCCGCGACAAGGCGGCGTCGGGCGTGCCCGTGCGGCGCTCGCCGGCCGCGCCCGACCCCAAGGTGCGCGCGCTCGTTCTGGAACGCGTGGTTCTTTAAAGATTCCGGCTCCTAGCCGCCGCGCTGGACCTCCCGTTCTCGTAGTGTCTCGCGACGTGACTCGCATGCCATTATGTCGATCGTAAGTTTTGTTCCCCGTCGTTTCGTTTCGCTTCGGTTACTTTGCCACCCCGATTCTAGTTTGGTTCAGTTTTACGTAGAGCGAGTCGGTCCGTAGTGTAAGCGAGCATGTGCTAACGATTGTGTGTCCTCGTCACTAACTATAGCGACGGTTCGGGTGGCGTTAACATCTTTCCTAAAGTTCTGAAAGTTTATTTCGTATTGTATCAAAATTTTAATCTTAGCTCAATAATATTTCGACTACATGAGTATTTGAATTGATTTTCATGTCACCGACCCACATATTCATGTTTAATATCAATTGACATATTTTGTTTGTAAAAGTTGTCGCACTCCGAACCTGTGAGCCGTTTTAATTTCAAAAATATTTTATTTTAACCATGTTCACGAAAAATTAGAAATGCTTTGAAAAATGAGAAACCAATGTAGGAAACCTCCATATTAATGGCCGTAAATTAGTTTTTTCCTTCTCTGTTTTAAGAATAATGTGTAAAATCTTACTACCAATTAAGCTCTTAAAGATTTAATACTTATAATAATATACCAATTCTATAATGTAAATGGCTGTATTTTATGTAATTAAGAATAAATGTCTTAGATCAGTTATTTACGTCGACTGTTAATTGTACAGAATTCGATTATACTATTAGAATTTGTAAATTATTAAGCCATTACCTACCTATTATTAAGATACTCATAAATCTATCTAGTTAGCTTGAATCTAGTTGATGACTTATTATGTAAAGTGTACAGAAATCATATCATTATATACAGATCGTAAATAAAATTGTTCATATCAATGCTATGTTTCATTTTAAAACAAACTTCCATATTCACGTTTATCCATTTATTCAAAATAAACTTCACATAAATTATCGTAAGCACTACCACCAAAAGCTTATTGCTAATAATAATTATTCTGCATATAATAACAAATAGGAAAGGTGAATTAATAGTAACTTTTAACAACAACTCTATTTCTTAAGTCAATTCTGAATCACACAACTAACTCTACTTAATTGATGCCTGCTAACTTAGGCCCTAAAGTTACATCTTCTATTTATAGAGTCTCGCTATTTTTCTTTACATTGATGAAGCCATGTTGCTTTAGTTCTGAAAAGAGAACATAATGTTTAAGTGATTGATAAAGGAACAAACAAATAAAAAATAAATTTCATATTGTATGTTCTGTATCTATTTAATAATAAGGAAACAAAAAGTTCCAAAATAATGACTTTTTAAGCAGTTTCATGCAGTTGGTGGCATTTACTATACAATATCACAAATGGATATTATGTAAATTAGATACAGAAGACCTTTTCTGAACAGGAGGTCTTTTTTGAAACTCTTACTGGAATTTAGAATCTGAATTCTGAATTTAGAAATTTAGAAGCTGCATAAATTACATTCAATGCCAATTCTTAACTAATCTTCAGACCAGATTTTTAGGGTTCCGTAGCCGAACGGAACCCTTATAGTTTCGCTATGTCTGTCTGTCTGTCCGTCCGTCCGTATGTCACAGCCATTTTATTCTGAAACTATTAGGACTATACACATGGAACTTGGTAGGTTGGTGTATTCTGTGAACCTTTTTGCAATTTTAAGAAAAAAAATAAAAAATAATAATTAGTAATTTTAAATATTTATTAATATTTTAATTTAATATTTTTCCTCGTACATGGAACTGAAACTGAAAATATTTTTTTCATGAAACCTATGCGTATGTGGTATCTATAGACAGGACTTTAAAAATGACAGTAAGGTTTTTAAAACTACTTTTTCATAACGTAAATCGTTTAAGAAATATACGCTTCCAAAGTGATAAAATGTGTGCCCCCTCTAACTTCTATAATAATGGATTGAAAATCTAAAAAAAAAATGCTGTAGATCTTAATGTACACTTTCAACGAAAATGGGTTTGAACGATATCGGCTCAGCAGTTTTTAAAATACCGTATATTTTCTAAAACCGCAAAATAAATAAGCTAGTTTTAAGAAATTTGTAAGGTTTTTAGTTTTTTTTTTTCAATTAAATATATTAAGTATATTATATTTATTATAGTTACCACGGAACCCTTCATGGGCGAGTCCGACTCGCACTTAGCCAATTTTTATTTTAAAAAGTGACAAGCAGGCGGGACCTAATTGAACGTATTTTTTTTAAATTTGACGGGTCCGCCTGCTTGTCACTTTTTAAAATAAAAATGTGCTTGTTCCTTGCATTTCAGTTGAGCAGTCGGGTTTTTTAGATTTTTTAAATAACTTTTTTTTTTTCAACTTTTCAGTTAAAATATTAATTAACAATTTTTTAATTTTCCTGGTCGTGTCACATTGGCACCCCACCGGATTCAGAAAGTGAAAGCGCTCAAGTCCATATTTTTAAACTTTCTCTTTGTATTATTTTTGCTAGTATTACACTAATGATAAATATGATATACCTTTTTGAAATCCTTGTGATAAGCCCTTTAATTTGATACCCATATTGTGGTATTCGAAAAAAAATTTTTTTTATTCACTATGTATAATGACTTCGCACAGCCGCCATGTTTGACTTTTTCAAATGTCACCTATCTAAGAACACTTGGGCTTGTAAGACAAATCTAATGATACCTCAATTATGTGAATCCGTTCAGTGGTTCTGGAGATATGTGGTAATAAAGAATATTACAAACATACATACATACAAGATACGCGCGAAAAACATAACCCTTCCTTTGCAGTCGGGTAAAAAAATATATATTATAATTAGTTTTCATATACGGTTTCAATTTCATAAAGATATCTTGAATAGGTACTGAGAAAAAAATCTTATTCGTTAAGGGTTGTCACCCCCATTATTCCTCTACTATAGGGGTTAGGGGTGTGAGATTAAGTGTATGGCTATTTTAGATGAAAAACAATAAAAACAAGGTAAGAATCCTTCATCAGACGCGAGTGCAGTTTTCGTATGCTTAACCGGCTAGATCCTTTGATTAAAGTAGTCAACCGTTTACAAAACCTGAATAGATGACTCCAATATTTATTAGCAGATATAACATTGTGTTATACATAACGAAACTCTAGTCACAGCGTAGTAACATCTATACCTTTGACGAAAGAAATCACTAGCTTTCTGTGTGTCTGTACTCACTTTTCGTTCATAGAAATAAAATGTCAAGGTTTCTTTGTTTCTATCTGTAATATCTATATTGTAATATCTAATTATATATATCTAGACTATGTATTTCTCATCCCTAACCATAAAAGTATCTGACCATTGACCAGTAAAAGCACAAATTTAAACATACCGTATAAACCTCTTCGAGTCGGTAGTCTGTTCCGAATCACCGAGCGACACCTTTGTCCTATCGAGACTGCCTAAAGGTGTTTCAGACCGATCACTTCCTATTTTCCGAACCGTCAGACGACGCTGTGTTTGGGACTGAGCTTCTGTCTCCGGAGCCAACGGCTGTATAATATCTGCTAGACCAGCCTCTTGTAGTTTCGATGATAGTAATATCATCTCGGCATCTTGTGGCTGTTGTAGATTTGCCGGGATGTTTTCTTTGTCCATGTCTTGGTCTGAAAAGACAAATAAATATATTTTTATTGACATAAATATAAATGATACCTACACTGTAGATTGTAATCCTGACTCCTGAGCTAGGCAAAGCCTGTGTTTAAGGAGCCAGTATTTTCGCCCTTTAAGTAAATTAAAGTTAAAATAAAAAGTGCATGATTTATGTGTGTGTGTGTGTGTGTGTGTACATATATAGGGGGGGAGGGGTGAGTTAGTGTGCGTTTGTGAGTGTGGATAAGAAATATATAGACCATGCCTGATGTGTTATTTTAGATTTTTTTCAGTGTCACTGTAAATATTGTAATTCTATAACTTAAAATCAAGATTGAAGGAATGCCTCGTTGGTCTAGATATCGTTAAATGGTTGCTCAGTAGAAGCAGAATACATGGCAATGTTAGGCAATATTATTAATGGCTATAAATTGTTATTGTAACGTAGTTTAAATTTTGCTTACCTGTGATAATCACGGGACACACTGTGGGTGCTACTTGCAGTGACTGCTCTATAGCCAGCTGACTTTCCCTGAACGCCACATAGCCGACAGAGCGTTGGCGTTTAGGCTGAAAAATGCAAATAAAATCGAGATAGTAACAATATGGATGTTAAAATCATAAATACTTGAAAGTCCTTATTAGAGACACAATGTATTTGTATCAATTCAGATGAACTAGATTAAATATTGATCATCTACATATATCCTTTGGCTGTTGGGTTTTAGATCATGAGAATAACAATTACAACTTACACTTTCGACTGGAACGTGTTCCGACGTCCGCTTGCGAACTTGCGACAAAGTCTCTACCACAGAAATAAAAAGTACAGGAGAAGTGGTAAGGGGGCGTATCGGTGTCCGCGCGACATGGCCACAGGGCTCATGTCACAGGCAAGTGGCCGTCTCCGCGAACTAGTGCGCTTTCGACGGCGATCGTGATAACATATATGAATGCCGAGTTGTTCTGTGGTATCTTGTAAAAACCGAAGCCAAAATCAAAACTATGTGAATCATGGAATCACTTACCATATGTAAGTACAAGTATTTTACAATATTTGTCTTTAAAATCATGAAAAACAATAAATCGTAAAATATTTCTTGGTTTTACTATATTATTTATGTTTTCAAATATCAGAGCGACTGTACTACTTTTGCTATAAATACATTGCTCCTTAACCACTACCTGAGTTCGTCACTAAGTAACTGGACAAGCAATGTAAGAATAACATACGAAACTGTATTACGCGGATTCATCGCGTAGTGAGGCCGCCACTTCTTGCGACGAATTAGTGATGTGCTTGTGCAGATCCACTAACGTAGACTATCGACAGCAATGTCGATTGACGAATGAAATATTGCTATTACAGTTTAGGGGTTTTTCAACCGACGACAAAAAAGGAGGAGGTTATCAATTCGACGCGTATATTATTATTATTTTTTTAATGTATGATCACCGATTACTCGGAGACGGCTGAACCGATTTGGAAAACTCTTTTTTGTTTGAAAGATTATAATCTGAAATTGGTCCCATTGTCACCAAGTCAGGATCTGATGATGGGATCCTGGAGAAATCGAGGGAACTCTTCAAATATTATAGGCACACCTATAGTGATTTGAGTATTTTTTATAGTAACTTGTGTAGTTGCATTCGAAAAGCACCATTTGTGAAGTAGACCTGATGATGAAGACCACCGATGGCCACTGGAACTACTCAATATATAAGTAGGAATAATAAGTAGTTCATGTGTTCCGCTTCGATTACTTGAATGTGGTTATTAAGAACAATATGCACGTCACAATGCATATGGTGAAGTGAAGCTGATGGTGAACTACCAGGAGAACTCCTCAACAAATAAAAGCCCAACATTGGGAAAAGCAATATTTTGTAAATGAATATAAGTAGTTGACATTTAGGCTCTTGTAACTAGGTAAATTAAAAATCGACCAACTAAAAAGAGTGAAATAAAAACTTTTTACCAAAAAATTAAACCGACTCCCAAAAAACACTGCAAAGTGAAAAATAACTTTAATTTCGGAAGTCGGTGCCAAAAACGAAAACACAAAACTAAAGACACCGACTACCGAAATTAAAGTTATTTTTCACTTTGCAGTGTTTTTTGGGAGTCTGTTTAATTTTTTGGTAAAAAGTTTTTTATAACATACGGAAACCGCTAGGAAAATAAGTATAAGCATGCGTAAGGAGTTCCAACGTCGCCATCGCGACAATAGTTTATTTTTCAATCTGTCAACCGTTTTAGCCCGGTTGGAAGATCGATGTAAATAATGTTTTTTTACTTATTTTGATTTTTTTACAGAGTAGTAGAGAAATGCGTAACCAATATTCGTAAAGTAAGTTACATTAATTTTAGGTTAATAATCGGTAGTGTTTTTCGGTTTAGAATTATCGTATTATTTTTTTATGGTTTTTGTATTTTACTTCCGTTGAAGCTTCGAATGCGTTATAATAATCGGCATGGTTCAGATAATATATTTGTGAATTTAGCTTAAAATAAGTCAATATATTCATGCTATTTATTTGTTATGCATGGATGTGTGTTTGTTTTTATATATTTAACAATTTCTCTACTAACTAGGATTTTTCTTATAACAAAAACCTATTATAACCTACTAAACTATTACCTGCGGGGTAATTGCGTAACACACTTATAGTAGAAATCGGTTTCATTATGCTTAATTAAAAACACTCACTCCGGTATTTACGTTGTTGAGCAGACCAATATTTCGAACATATGAAGCAATGGATTAGCAATATACGTCAAAATAATTCAGATCTTGATTTATAGTGTGTTACGTAATTATTGCGATGCTTATTATATGGTGACGTTTAGAAGTAGCTTAGGATGTATGTAAATGATAAGTAAGTGGTTTTCGTACTTTTCAGCTTCCCAAAAGATAGTAATATAAAAATGGAATGGATTGATGCCACAGGCATGCCACCTAACTGGTACCCTACAAAAAATAGCACCATCTGCTCACTTCAGCGCAGAAATGTACCAGACTCTAAAGTAAAATCGCAGGCTTTTTGAATGGACAATTCCAAAATTAAGAGTAGATACAACTGATTTTTGCAGAAGTGGATTAAATTTTATTTTATTACTGAAAGCTATTCTTATGTTTTAGGGCATTCATAAAATCAGTCATTCAACTTTTCAGTATTCTATACAACCTATACGGCTGGTATGTTCCGATCAAGAGCGTAATGTAAGTTAACATCAACTTCTATTTGACCTATCACTATGATAATTAAATATTAAGATTTAAGTCGAAAGCGCCAGGGTAGCCCTTAATACTTAGTAGGTAGTACTTAATAATAATTATGTAATGTTATGTTCTTAATAATATGTTTATTGTTATTATAATATTTTCTGGACATGCCATTTTTTATTTGGTTCATTTTCAGGTGCCCAAAAAAAAGTGTACAATAATAAATGGAAGAATCGATAACTTTCCGATTTAGTTAATCACTAGCTTATATGTAAAATAAATTGCTTTTGCACAGCACAACGATAGCGACCGATGTTTTTGTGTGGGTAAGTTCTACGGTGCATGGTAAATACACGCTGTGTTTGACGGAATAAGGTTTATTATTGATTGTATAGTACGTTCTGATTTAAGAAATGCGGGTGTGTGCGCGAGTGCGTATCTATTGATTTTATTAAACTGCATGTGTAGTTGTTGCCCCGCCTAGTGCCTAACTGGAGACCAGGGACCCTACAACCCCGATTAAGAGTTAAGTCTTTGAAAGGGTAAGCCATTTATAAGGTTACCTTTATCATGATGTAACTCTATGAATGGGTTTTAGGCTTGAACCCATTAAAAGGGTTATCTCTTCAATATGAATAACCCATTGAATGGGTTCTATACCTAAAACCCTACATTAAGATAACCTATAAAGTTTTTTTTTTTTTTTTTTTTTTTTTTTTTAGGTAGGGCCACTTGTAGATCAGCACACTAAGGCTGTGAGTCTACTTAACCGGACTTTAACTATAAAGTATAGGTAAGGGTTTTCTTCGGGTTACCATATTATTATGGTTATTCAATAGACTTGTGCTAAGTAGGTGCTGGATGGAGCACCACACACACCATCGCTAGCGCACTGACTTTATTACACTAGACATTGCAGACATGTAGCCGAAACACGTGTTACCTATAATATTTAGATTTTAGATACTCTCATATTAAGGTGTGTGTCCTGAACTCCCGCATTTGCGACAAGTGTTGTCTTGTATGAGTCATACAAGACAACAATTACATATAGAGGTAGACTGATATCCTCTAAAGTAACGCAAGTAATGTTTTTTAACGCGTTGTAAATACGTACAGTAAATATTCGAGTAAAAAATTAACAAAAAAAAAACTAAAAAAAAACCGGTCAAGTGCGTGTCGGGCTCCGTAGTTTTTATAACAGCCAAGTGCGTGTCGTATTCGCTGACTGATCGTTTCGTACCATGTTCTAACTAAAAGCCAAACATGACTACCTAACTAATTTGACTTCCTATGCAAATCCTCACCTGATTCGACAATTTTGCATGAAAAGTTTTAATTTTTTTTTAGAGATTTGTATAAAACTTGTCATAGCCGGTGTTTTGAATTTAAATACGGACACAGAGCTACACTACTCAATCGTCACAAGAAGCTAGCACGACACAACTGGCGCTTAGCGCAATCTATCGACATTTCTGTAGAGTTGTTCTAAATTTTCGAGTCAAATACAATTGGTCGACTATTACTCGTAAACTTGTAAAGCCCGCTATGTGTGATAGTTTTCCGTTAAATTTCGTTATATATAGGTACTACTGCCGTGACATTTGAATTTCTAACTACAACCGTTTAGTTGATAGAGGGGGGAGACACTTGACTCTAACGAAAATTGGTACTTTAAAGCTTGATAAGTCACGAACGGTTTACTTAATCAAAAAACGGTCTTAGAAAACCCCTAATATTTTTGAAAGACCTATCCAACGATATCCCACACTATGGGAAGAACGAAAAAAAATAATTATCATCCCACTTTACATGTATGGGAGGTACCCTAAATAATTAATTTTTTCAAAATTTTATTTTACCACTTTTTTGGCGTCATTAACGTGTATACTCATGCCAAAGTACAACTTTCTAGTACCAATAGTTTTTGAGCTAAACCGCGGACAGACGGACATGGCGAAACTATAAGGGTTCCTTGTTGGCTACGGAACCCTAAAAACGATAACTACGTTAAAAGATAACTAGAGAACTAAAATTACGGAAACTAAATATAAAATTGATTTCATAATGACAACAATAACAAAGAGAATACCTACATACATATACATTCGCGATTTATTTGCCAAAAATTTAAACAAATATGTGTTTATAGAAAAATAACTTTAATTCCTACATAATAAAGTTCAATTTACGCTACAACGTCAGACATTTCTATAACTTTTTTAATAGTGCTAGTCGCTCTAAAATCAACTTAATCATTATTAAAATAAAGTTGATATTTGTGTAACTTGAAATACCATGAATTTGAGACATTAGTTTGAATATAAAGGGCCTTTTCAACCGACGACAAAAAAGGAGGAGGTTATCTATATATATATTTATATATTTTTTTGTTTGAAAAGGTATACTTCGAAATTAGTCCCATTGTCACCAAGTCAGGATCTGATGGTGGGATTCTGGAGAAATCGAAGGAACTCTTCAAATATTATAGGCACACCTACAGTGATTTGAGTATTTTTTATAGTAACTTGTGTAGTTGCATTCGAAAAGCACCATTTGTGAAGTGGACCTGATGATGAAGACCACAGATGTCCACTAGAACTACTCAATATATAAGTAGGAATAATAAGTATTTCATGTGTTCCGCTTCGATTACTTGAATGTGGTTATTAAGCACAATATGCTCGTCACAATGCATATGGTGAAGTGAAGCTGATGGTGAAGCACCAGGAGAACTCCTCAACAATATTGACGGCCCAACATTGGGAAAAGCAAAATTTTGTAAATGAATATAAGTAGTTGACATTTAGGCTCTTGTAACTAGGTAAATTAAAAATCGACCAACTAAAAAGTGTGAAATAAAAACTTTTTACCAAAAAATTAAACCGACTCCCAAAAAACTAGTTTTTAGTTTTTATTTTCGTTTTTGGCATGACTAAAGACACCGACTACCGAAATTAAAGTTATTTTTTACTTTGCAGTGTTTTTTGGGAGTCGGTTTAATTTTTTGGTAAAAAGTTTTTATAAATAGGTCGGGTTGATGTTGACAGTTTGTGGCGGCCATGTTGTTTTGGCGGCATCTGTCAAATGCGTTGTTATTTCTTCAGTTACAGATGCCAAATCACCATGGTAAGTTACACAATTGAGCAGCACGTCCAAATGATAAAACTTTATTATCAAAATGAGTGTTTGTAAGTGCAAACGTTGCGCGCATTACGTCCATTTTACGGCAGACGCGGTGGCCCTTTAAAATCGACTCTCCAACGTTTGGTGACCAAATTTAAGATGACTGGTTCGGTAAACAACCAACCAACACCCTTACGTCAAAGGAATGCCAGATCGGCCGAGAACATCGCTGCTGTCCGTGAGAGTGTGCAGGAGACTCCAAGACTGTCGATTTCTCGCCGTGCACAAGAACTCGGCTTTTCGCAGACTTCAACTTGGTGAATTTTGGGTCGGGACTTAGGCCTACACCCGTACAAGATCCGACTGACCCAGGAGCTCAAAGTGAATGACAATAGACAACGCCTTTTGTTCGCTGACTGGGCTACAGAACGTTTGGAAGAGGACCCCGATTTTGGCCGAAAAAACATCTTTAGCGACGAGGCGCATCTTTGGATGAATGGTTTTGTTAATTAGCAAAATTGCCATATATGGGAGGACCACAACCCACATGAGGTTCACCAGGTCGTAATGCATCCACAAAAAGTTACTGTTTGGTGCGGATTTTGGTCCAGCGGCGTCATTGGTCCGTACTTCTTCGAAATGATGGCGAGGCCATTACTGTCAACGGCGGGCGCTACAGATCAATGATTAACAATTTCTTTTTGCCTAAATTAAAACGATATGGACGTGGGCAACATGTGGTTCCAACAAGACGGCACATCTCACATACACCTTGTTTTATTTAATTTCAACCCGTCCGTGTTGAAAGACCTCTTACGGACACTTGGATTCGCGCTGTACTAGTACAGTCCGAATAATGCACTAGTAAACCTTATTAGTAGGTACATTAGTACCTAACAGTACACAAAAATGTAGCCATTATCGTATAAAAAACTCACTATTGCAAGTGTTTCTATTAAGTTATGAAATGAGAATTTGGCGGATTTTGGTCGTATGGTGTGACTATGAAAAAAAGGTGCACATATTTAATTGATTTTCCTTCAAACTTTAACAGGCTTAGTTAACGAAGAGACATTCAATCACATACGTACACTAAATCATAAAATAATTTATGATCAGTCCGAAAACTTTTCGTCAAATCGTAACTTCATGCTGGATGAAGCAGGTGGAAAGCTAGTAAACAATAAATAATCAATTTCATGTCACAACTATAGGTTTCATAATGAAATGCCATGTAGCGGTTTCTTTGTAGGTACCTACCTATATTGACCAAACAAATTCAACGTGGGCGAAAACGCAAGCAATGGTCAGATGTCAGCTTAAAAACTTAGATTGCTACATATCCTGCTGTTTTTTGATGGTATCCAGTCTGATTCACTTCTTTATTCACGAACAATTGCGATCCAATCTTAAAGTTGAACCTGATCCCTCGGAAACCTAATTCAATAAAAAACAGTTATAATCCTCAATAATCAGTCAAATGAACTTTAGTAAAAAAAAAATGTAAGACAAAAACAAATTAAAACAAGTCAATCAATATCGCTTCTACACTTGTAAACTTTTTACTAATCTATGTCCGCAGTGCACGCGTTCTTATCGCTCTCGCGACAAAACAAGTTTGCTCTCTCTGTGTTCACTTACATATGGCTCCTAAGCATAATTTATTGGCAAGTTTGGAAAAAAAATTGAAT
The DNA here is from genome assembly GCA_943138885.2 of Tholera decimalis. NCBI lineage: Eukaryota > Metazoa > Arthropoda > Insecta > Lepidoptera > Noctuidae > Tholera > Tholera decimalis. Next base: position 45,804,044 of record OW964559.2, read on the forward strand.
ATAAAAAATAATCTTAATATCTTTGCATAATCACATGTGGTATGAGATCCCTTGTATTTTGTTTACTTTGGAGGTATAATTCGTACACTTCCGAAACACACACGATCGCATTTTTGATAAATAAAATCTAAGGACACGGGTATTACGATGCGGCACGCTTGTGGTTGCGTTCGACGCAGACTAGTTGCAAGACGTTCCAATTAGCTCGTGTTCGAGTCTTCACGACGCACGCGCCTATAACATATCTGAACTGTAAAATATCATTGCATGTGATACTGTACTATTTAAACTTATCGATTTAAGCTACTCGGTCACATTTATTGGAATGTTTTCATTAAGAAAGTATTGTTTATGATTTGTTAGAAACCTAGTAATGCCCCTGGGATCTTTCTGTAACCTCTGCCAAACGTAGCCAAGGGTCCGAACTAACTTTTTAGTGAAATAAAGGACTCATGAAATAAAACACTAGTCAGATAACTGGTATTTGACTATCCTCTGATTTACTTTAATTTAGACCTTGCTATGAAAAAGTTAACATAAAAATATAATGAAGCTACAAACAGCTATGTGTTATACCTCGTTTTAATCGTCATTAAATAGGCATGTTTTTTTAATACAGGGTCATTTTGTGGTAGAACTTTTTTTTTCAAAGTACCTAGGATTTTAAAGTTACAAGTAATTTTACGTGAGATTTAAAAGATATTGAAAAAAGTGCCAATACTCATAAATCATGGTACCTTATATCTGTACTTTTGTAGTGATGATACATTTCCTTGAAGCTACTAAACACCATTTATAGTTTTAAAAAACATTTTTGCAAAAAATAAAACCGACTTCCAAGTCAAAACACTACAAAGCCAAAAATAATTTTAATTTCGGTAGTCGGTGTTATTGGTTTTGTATTTTCTTTTTTTTCACACCGCCTTCCGAAATTAAAATTATTTTTGGCTTTGTAGTGTTTTGATATGGAAGTCGGTTTTATTTTTTGCAAAAATGTTTTTATTTTCGCGCTTTTTAGTGGGTCAGTGAATTTTCCAAATCGGTTCGTAAATGACGGAGTTATACACGAAGAAAAACGCAATGCAGAGTAAACGAAAAGATCATCAACGTAAATATTTTTTTTAGACTTTTATCGATTTTTCAGAAACGGCTTGTCCGATTTCGATAAAATTTTCATGGGACCATTTGGGAAGTATATCCTTTACAACAAAAAAAGAATTTTTCAATTCGGTTGGCAAGCGACGGAGCTATGCCCGAACAAACATAAAAAAAAAACAAACAAACATCCGAATTGAGAACCTCCTCCTTTTTTAGAAGTCGGTTAAAAATAGGTACCCATTTTACTTTAATTGCCTATTTATCACAAATTTTGGTATTTTTTTTTTCATATAACACTCAAATGTTCATAACTTTTAAGGAGATCAAGTGAGTACTCTGCCACACAGATATTTTTTACTGCAAATAACCTCAACTATCGCCCTGTTTCGTTTGATCCACGATTTTTTGCCCATCCTGTATACACAACTCACAAGACTATTCGTGTCGAGAATTAGCGATTTTCTACTTCAATTTTGCAATATTTTTAAACAATTAAATGTGATTTTATTAAACTAAAACAATAACATTAAAATTTTTGCAAATTTTACGTTTAGTGACCAATATTCTATCTGTGACACAAATCACAAATTAATGATCAATCAATCAATGATCAAGTGATAGGTTTATACCTACTTACATCGTTGCCCATTGTACGGTGTAACTATAAGCCACATTCTTGCCAATTTACTAAACTACTACCTACTAAAAACCATTACCTGAATATTCGTTTCGAATTTCGAGTTTATAGCTACGTTATATTGCCTTTCTTATTGATAAGTCTACCATATATTGCTCTTTTGAATTTAGATTAATGAATTACGTAACATAAGTACCTATCTATTGTAAGGTTTTACATTTAAATAAGTAAGTTCCTCTTCTCA